>NW_006500271.1:269993-383777 GCF_000471905.2 Amborella trichopoda
GCAATTTCCCCTAACGTAGAAGTCAAACAATCTACCATACTCACTCCACTGACTCACAGACTGCATATATATATATACAATAGGAAAACACTTAAAACCCAATAATTAAAGTTCTACAATATTTCACTTATGGCTCATCAATGTCTAAAGTCCATCAAACGATCACGATTGTCTAATAGTACTTGAATTTTTAAATATTTTTTGGGAAAATTTTGTATAAGCCCCTAATTCTTCATGTTATTTCATGGTAGACCCTCCTTCCGTTTTTCTTTCAAGCAGCATAAGGAAATCTTTAAGGATTTCACTATACCCCCTCATCTCTTATTTCCCTCTTTTATTGACTTTTTTACCATAAAAAATAGCCCCAACAAATCTTTTTACACTATTTTAATTCAAAAACTTTTTTAATGGGTGGAAAGCGAAAGAGATGGTCAAAACGTCTTTGGGTTGAAATGGTATAAAAAAATTTGTTGAGGCTAATTTTTATAGTCAAAAGTCAATAAAGAAGGAGATAAGAGATGAGGAGGTACGGTGAAATCTTTAAGGGTTTCCTTATGCTGCTTGAAAGAAAACGAAAAGGGGGTCTACCATGAAATAATATGAGAAATTAGGGGTCTATACAAAATTTTCCTTTTTTTTACAAAAGTAATCAGCCTCCAATTTTGTAAGTGTTTGCGCCTTAGTGAGGCACACCTAAATACGATATAAAAAATAGTTCCAATAATAGAATGACCAAATTATCCCTATGAATGTTTCAAGGGTATTTGATGAAGCGCAAAATTATATTTATTTTTAATTTCTATTCAATTTTAAAGGATGTATATTTTTATTTTAGTTTTAGAATTTATTTTTAGGGTTTTAAGTTTTCCACGAATTCTAGTATTTTTATAGTTTTTTTATTTATTTCATGAGTACTATTCATAAGTACCATTCACGTGAAATGTTCATAGGTATTATTCATAGGGGCAAAATTGTAATTACAAAAATTAAGTTTAAGTACGAACCTCTTGGTCAAAAGTCAGTTGTATGGACAAATATTGTTCAAAAGAATAAATTTGCAATATAAATAAGGGTGTGAATGGACTGGAGAAGCATTCACGTATTCTTCTTTAAAGAAAAGAAAAGACTTTGTCTCTGTAATAGAAGGCAAAATTATATTTATTTTTAATTTCTATTCAATTTTAAAAGATGTATATTTTGATGTTATTTTTAGGATTTATTTTTTGGGTTTTAGTTTTTTAGGAACTCTATGGTTTTTATTAAAAAAAAAATTTTTATCAACTAAGATAGTAACAGATCTATAGGAAACAAAATTCCTAAAAACAACACCAATTCTTCCTAAAAACCATTCAACAAAAAACGAACCCTGCTCAATCAAGAAAATAGACTTATCTTTTCTAAGAAAACAAAAAGAAAAGATAAACTCTTATTTGAAATTTAAATAAATGGACTCGTTTCTTAAAGTAACGTACTTTCTAAAAAATAAACTTCATCAAAACTAAACCTTAAAAACTCATACTAATCCTATTTCTAAGAATTAATTCTAAAAGAATTAAAAAGTTTTACCCACATCTCTAAAAATAAAATTAATAAAATTAAAATTAAGATGAAATTTTAAAATGCGCTAAGATGAAATTTGTATTAGTCATGCGTCCTTCTTCAATCCGAATATTGCAAACACGATCTTGAGACCTATGGGTTACTGCATTGATCAAAACAGAATGATTGTGCACTGAAATTGAGAAACCCTCGAGGAAAGAGTCATTGTATGTCGATTTGTCAGCCACATGAACTTGCTGAACTTGCTCAAGCTTAACCTTAGCGCACACCAAGTATGCATCTTCTTCTTCGTCACGCATCTTTAAAGGCTCGATCTCCTCTGGGTTCAAGTCAACATCTTGATTCTCCACCTCTCCATTGAAAAGAAAATTTGATATCCTAGCTGCCTCAACGACAACTTCACTCCTTTCATCTTGCTCTTCATCAAATATAGGACCTCCATCAAAGATGAGATCACTTTGGAATGATAATTCTAATTAAATATCCAAACCTACTGGCTTTTTATCAAACTTGACTAGATCACTCTCCTGACCATGAGTCTCCCAACACAGAGCGTACGCATAGCATCCAACTCACCACCGTCATCACAGTGTGTTGAGGCTAGATTTTGCTTCGAGGGCAAGGTCAACTCCTCTACTTGCATTCTCAAATTTTTGATCTCTTTAACTCGAAGACCTCGAAGGTCTCCGTCTTGTTGGATAGGCTCATTCTCGATACCTGGCCCTAGACCATGTCTACGAGCTATCATGCCTATCGACGAATATCACGACAAGAATCGACTGTGCTTAATGGTGATCAGAGCACAACAAGTAGCCATGAGTGTCTTCTTTGGAAGCGACAGATTCCTCCTAATTTTCGCTCATACTTGGAGGATGAAATCCCTAAAAGGGATTCCAAGAAGAACAAGAAGAGCAAGAAATAGTTGGGTTTTTTTAGTTTTTAGGCTATTTTTGATGTTTTTCTTTATTTATTTTATTGTTAGACCAGTTAGGGACTTTTTAGATATTTTAATTAAGGTTGGGGAGTTTAGTTTCAAGTTATAGTTAGGACCTCTTGGAAAAAGTTAGTTGTATGGACAAATATTGTCCAAAACAATAAATTTTCAATATAAATCAGGGTGTGAATGAGGTTGGAGAAGCATTCACGTATTCCTCTTTAAAGAAAAGATAAGATTTTGTCTTGTAAAATAAGCCTAAGGATTGAGCCTTAGGTGGGAGAAAGCCTTAGGGTTTCTCCAAAATTGCTTGTGTGGAGGTGCTTCTTGCTGATTTTTCTATGTTTCTTCGTGTTCTCCTACATCATTTGATGGACTTTGGATAGTAACGAGCCATGAGTCAAGTACTGTAGAAATTCACTCAAGAGTGTCCCCAGATTGACATCTATATAATAATTGCTCTAGTGAATAACTAAGGAAATAGATAGATGGGAGATAGGAAGTAAATGAACAAACAATACTCTCTCTCAAAGGTTCACTAATTACTTGGCTCTAGACTAAAGCTATATTGTAGAAATTCACTCATGAGTGTTTGTAAGTGTTATCCACACACACAAAAACACACACACACATACATACACATATATATGTATGTACTATGTACATATATGTATATATATACATACATATATAAATATATGAATTGTGTACATCACAATGCACATTATCCAAACAAACGTGGACCTATGCATACAAAAGAATGCAGAGGTATGAAAGAGAATCCGGAGAGCAGAACAATACAGAGGTCACAAAAACAGGTTAGATGAAAATCATGTGACCAGAAAAAGTCCTCAATGATCAGGAAGCTCTCAAAATACCACCACTGACAATAGATCAGCATTATAAATCTACTAGTCTGTGGCCCCTGCAGCAAAGCATTAAACAAGAGAGACAGCTAAGAGGAGAGAGAAGAAGGATGATGCTAGGAGAACTTTACCACCCCCATTTTTTGTTTTAAAAATTATTTTAAGAGAGAAGGAAGTTAAAGTTTATTTTAACAGATAGCTATGTTGGTGAAGACAGTCGTGTAAGAGGGCACATGTCCACACATCACCATGCAATTACAGACAATAACATACTCACCCCATGATAAAGAAGTAAATTATGGATCCATGTGGAATTTTATGCATCCAGTTGACATCTGTGAAGGAAATGCCTTTTCCAGTAAATGCGACGAACATCAATGGCATGACCAAGTACGGATGGTTTGTACAAGTCAAGAGGTTGATGTCCTTACAAAGAACCACTCTACAGGTGTTAAATGTAAATGTCAAAAAATAATCAATGAAAACCCTCACCAAAACCATAAAATATAGTCACTTAGTCATTATAATGCAACATTTTTACAAGCAAGAATCATCGATCGTCTTTTCTATGATTTATTCATCAAACTAAAAGTAGATCAAAATGGTAAAGAAATACCAAATGGAACCATGTCAAATGCATACCAACCAACACAGATAAATATTCCAGAGTTGAATGATGCTAGATGGCCAGTGAATAGTCTTGACTAAGGCTAATGGCTTATTAATAAGAAATTTTATAATAAATGAATATTCTCTGCAGAGGTTCAGGATAAAATCACTTTACCTATCATTAGGAAACTTTAGATCAACAACTTGTCAGAAAACCAAAGGCCACCGCAACCAAATGTCTAATTTGCTTATCTGAATAAGTCTTCCAAACATTATGTACTATCACATCACTGCAGTGATAGCAACCTAAGTGATACAGTTACCAATCATTCCATCCAAGTATGGTCATGATTTAATATTTTGAAGCAACAAATTCGCTCTAAATAGATTTAAGAGGCATGTAGAAAATATAGTACAATTTTCAAGAAATTAGTTACTCCCTTACATGACAAAATTAACAAGAAGATGGCAATTGATGGCCAACAGGCAATAGCTACAAAATGTGTACTATCAAACCGACAAAAGATATGAACAAGATTTACATGTTTCATATATGATCTCAAGCCTTTAAGCAACTGGTACGACCATGATCAATGTAGAAAGACAAACACTATGGAAAGAAAAAAGACACTGACATTATTACTGAGTCTCGGGATATTACCTTTGTCTCTCATTCTTTTCTCTCTGTCATATTCAAACTTATCTCTTATTTGACCAGACCTAACCCAAGCATCACTTGATCTGGCTACATCAAATCCAAGGTCCTGCATACAGAAATATATTTTGTATATAAAGAATGTTAATTGAAAGTTTTTGGAAATCATAACATTTATAATGTACAGCACACAAAAGCATTAATTTGTTTTCGCATAAAAAAAGGCATATTGAAGACCAACAACCAACCCTAAGATTTGACACAGAGTCGGCCAGTAAGAGAAAACTAACTTTCTGGAAACTACAGCTTAAACATGCATATCTTTACCTGCGGGCCACCAACATGCTAGAATATCACATTGGAAGATGTAAACCTAACTGAGACTCACAAAAGTTAACACAGCCAGGGATTCTCTAGAAGGTTTCAATCAATGAGTAATACAAAATAATACCATGGTATGAAATCTGATAAAACTTAGTAAATAAATTAGCAATTAGCAGGTTACATGTCCCTAGTCATTGGAATGGATTGGAAGAACATCCCTAGTGATTGAAACTGCGTTTGAACTAATGTGTTCGGATCAAATTGTTCACGTGGTGCAAGACTGGTAGTCTTCTTTCAGGGGTATGTACAGGCTCTCTTGCAAGTAATCACTTCTCAAGAGCTAATGAACCGATTACTTTCCCTGCTAAAGGGAATTTTATATGGGGCAATAAATTCCTGTATGGATCATAGGTTATTCATAAGCTTCTTGATATGATAGCCAGGGTGAGGAGAAACCTGTGAACGTTTGCGCCAGAATTATAAATGTCCCACGCTATGAATTTGGAACTGGCCAAGTGTGTCAATAGCAACTTTCTCATTTATAATCAATTGTTGTTCCTGAAGACCATTGTAAGGGTTTTAGGGGCTATCACCCCTCTATTTACCATCACCATATTATCTTTCGGCATTCTATTGAGAATACCAACAAACATGAGAGATATTTCAGTGTCACTCATTAGTTTGTCGACAACACTAATGTCCTTAGAAACACCCTGGTTGAAAAGTTGCTGTGATTAGAAATTGGTGCTTCTAAGGACTTTTAGGATAGAGATTGAACTCAAGAAAGACAATGCTTGTCGGGATTCAGATATATAATGAGGACTCATGAACACAGCCAAGGCAAGATTTGGTTATCTATGATGAAGATAAGGACTCATAAGATCCCAATCTGCCCTCAGGTAATAGAACTCCACCGACGCTGATGCTCCAGCTTTATCCCAGACGAAATAACACCTCAGGAAGTAATTTCACATGGCAAACATCCAGGCAAATCATGTTATGACAAGGACCAGTGTTTCAAAAAGCACTAGGTGGGCCCCAAGAGGCTAGGGGCTCCAGGCCACCCAGCGCCTAGGCGGGCGCCAAGAACCTGGGCAGCCCAGTTGAATAAAAAAAGGTACCTATACAGAGTATACTTAAAATTTACTCTTGGTGCCAAGGGAAAATTGAAATACTTGATTGAGGACAAGCTAATGAATCTATTCAAAGTATACTACACATCAATACACACTCCATAAGCTGATAAGCATAACCAGAAGTCAGTATAGGTACTTAAAATTTACCAACCAACCAAATTACCAAACCAAAGTTACTAAATAGTACCAAACTAGTGGAACTACAAATCCACTATCCACAAAACACATTACAATATTACACCACCACGAGGAAAAAAAAATAATGAAAGTAATACAAATACAAATACTTGAAGACTCAAAAGAATCTCCAATAGACAGTAGTTCAATCAAAGTTCAAAGTTTAATGATTATTCAACATTCATCATCCATCATCAGAAAAAATCGGGTCAACTACATTGGCATCATATTCATCGGAATCGTCACCCTCCTCGACATATTGGTCGTCTTCCTCCGCCTCTTTTGAGTCTGCCTCTTCTTCCTCCTCTTCCTCCAACCTTGTTCTCTTTGCAGAAGATCTAGTGGCCCTAGGAGGGTCAGCTGATGTCCCAGAAGCATCTATGACCATGTCCCATGTCAATCCTTCACGCCCCTCGACCTCATCATCATCAACTAACCACTCTATAGCATTGTCCATATGTTTTTATCTGATGGGGTCTCTTATCTCTCTTAACAAACCTGTCCTTCAAGAGTCAATTATACTTGACATAGACTAAGTCATTGAGCCTCTTTGATTCAAGCATGTTCCTTCTCTTTGTATGCATCTAACAAAATCAAATGAAAATAATTAAAATCTATGGTTCATGTATTATTAATACAATTATACAAATTACCCTTACGGCCTTATCCCTTCCAAAGTACTCCAATTGCGCTCACAACCGGATGAGGAAGTGGTTAGGTTTGAGATCCGAATGGCCAACTTTTATAAATTTGGAGAACTACACCCATGTTGGTTCCACCAATGGGCTGTAACGATATACAATAAAATCATAATAAAATTATACAAATGAAATTTGATTACTTGAACTTGATGAACTTAAGAATATTATTACTATGGTACCTGGATCAATTTTGGCCCTTTGCCTCATCGTCATTGGACTCCCAAAAGACTTTAATGAGCACTTGTAATTTATCAGCTCATCAGCGCATATAATATCCTGCATATCAGGATCAAGGACTAGCACATCTACACACTTATTAAATCCAGTCATAATTGTGTCATTTGTGTGTATATCCTTGTCAACATAAAAAAAAGTTGGGTTCAAATAATAACCAGCTGCATGCAATGGCCGATGTAGCTGTCTGTCCCACTTCTCATCAATAATCTCCAAAACAGGCTTGTAGTAGTTCTCATCATTATCAAAATTTTGAGTTATATCTCTTTAGCATTTCTCCATAGCCTCATATATATAGCCCACAGAAGGCTTGTCACTCTCAACCATGCGAAGGACTTTGACAAGAGAAAAATACCTTAAGAGCGCCCTTCACCCCTCGCCAAAAAGCCTTAGAAAGGATAATATCTCTCACCTTCTTCCCAACCTGATCCTTGGACCACTTGCGTGCTCTCCAGTCATCTGAGGTAAACACCTACCTCAACTGCACTCTCCTCGAATGTATGTTATCTAGGCACAAGTACCAGGTCGCAAATCTTGTGACCCTTGACCTCACAATATATTTCTTCTTTGTAAATCTACACATCATTTTGAGAGTGAGATGGTGGCCATAAATGAAATTTGTAACTGACTTTACCTTCTTCACTGCATCTGATATCTCGGTTAAACCGCCAAGAACCTCAAGCATGAGGTCTATACAATGTGTTGCACATTGTGTCCAAAAGATTCTAGGATAAGCTATGCGCAACAAATTAGCTACAACAACATTAGAAGCAGCATTGTCTGTGACAACCTGTACAACAAGATGCTCCCCAACCTCCTTGATTCCCTTCTCTATAACTTGGAATATGTAATGGGCATCAGGGATATGATCAAAGGCATCAATAGACCTCAAAAAAACAGCCCCTAAAAGACAATTCACAAGCAAATTCATCTGACTTCTTCTCTTCCTATCACTCTAAGCATCAGCCATAATAGAAACCCCATACTGAGCCCATGCATCCTTCTTAACTTCTACAGCTTCCTTCGTGACACTCACTGTCTTCTTCAAAAGAGGCTCTAAAAGCTAATATGGGGTTGGGGGTTTCATCCCATGCCCAAATTGGCCAATTGCCTCTACTGCGACCTAGAAGCTGCTTAAGCGAACGGTATTGAAAGGAATGCTCGCCTCATAAAACCATGTAGCAAGATAATGAACAGCTCTATCTCTCTCTTCCTTCTTTATTCTATTTTCAATGGTGGTTTGCATCTTTGTTTTCTCTCCTGCAACCTCAGGATCAGGCCGAGGCAAAAAACTATCTATAGGGCCCTTAACCCAAGGCTTCTTACTCTCAGAACCAGAAGCAATTACAACTCCCTTTCCCTTTCCCCTAATAATGGATTGTTCTACTTCTTGACATCCCTCCCCAATCCCATCCTCATGACTATCATCATCATCATAATTTATTCGAACCCCAGACCTACTCTCTGCTGTGGAGGAAAATCTCTCATCTTTTTTCATTTTCACGATATTCAAAAAATTGGTTATTTCCTCTTTAACAGCATCAGGAGTCTTTTTACATGGGGCAACATCTCCCATGATACCGGCAAGATGTTTTTTGAACCGGATTATGCCCCCTTTTGTATCCTTCTCACAAAAATTGCATCTTATGCAATTTCTATCATTAGGATCTGGGTTGTAGCCATATTTCCAACCGGGATCACCACTCTTATTAGATCCTGAAGAAGACATCTCAAAATAATGCAATTTATACAAGCAAAGCAATAAAAATAAATCACTTTGAGTTTGATTGCTCAGTCTCCGAACTTCCACCTCAAAGATGCTTCTAAGGACTCAAAATCTTCTAAAAAAACCCCAATAGATTTATAAAACATCAAAAATTAAATCTAATATCAATGGGTGATGTTTTGATCAATTTCTCATAACTTTGAGAAACCCTTTGATCCTTATGAATTACTAAAAAACTAGTTTTTTGGGGGATTTCTCTCTCTCAAATGGGCACCAATAAGTTTAAGGTTTCAAATGAACCTAAAACCACCATTTTGGGCTCTTTAGCATAAAAAAAAATGGACCAAAAATGCCTCCACCGAAGTGAATTTCCACCCCCGGGCGGGACGCAGGACATAGGCGGCCGCCTAAGTCTAGGCACTGGGCGGCATCCTAAGCGGTTTTCTGAGCGCCCAAGAATTAGCACTTCAAAAGTGCGCCTAGGCCCCAAATTCTACCTAAGCAGCCGCCCAAGCGTTGGGCGGTCCGCTTTTTGAATCACTGACAAGGATTGATTACTTTCTAGTTAAAGTAAAATTAATATAATGCCTTCAAAAACGATGATCAAAGCTCTCTCAAATCACTGGCATAGTGTCCCATAAAAAGTCGGGCTTAGCCTATGTGGCCCGAGGGCTAGGCAGCTACCCAAAACCTGAGCAGCATAGGTTCAAAAGGGGGCAATGGGTGTCCAATTTTCCTATTTTAGGTCTAGATTTTGTATTAAAAATGAATATTCATGCAGGTTTTATAATCCAAAACAAAAATACCTGACCCAATGGGTATTTTTACACCTAAGCGGGTGCAATCCCCTGGGCGCCCGCCTAGGCGGGGTAGTAGGTGGGCACCTAGGGACAGCTCACCTAATTGGTCCGCCCAAGCCAAGGCGATGTGGCTCGGCCCCCCTAGCCTGCCTAGGCAGTGGACGGACCACTTTTGGAATCAATGCATTGGCAATCATGGTAAGTAAATGGGGCCCTTCACAACATAGATTTTAAATAACTTGGCTTGGAACCATAGTTACCCGAATCTCGCACCAGAGGTCACGATTCTACTTCAAAACCTCGATTCGCCAATTCTAACAAGGAATCTTCACGGAATCAGTTTCCGCAAAGTTTGGAATCTCGATTCCGTATTTTCGGAATCTCGATTCAACTCTTATAGAATCTTGTTTCCAATATTTACTGATTCTCGATTCTGCAATTGGTGAATCCTGAATCTATAGTTGTTGAAATTGATTTCCACATATAACGATGCTCAATTCGATAGTTTGCAAATCCAGATTCCTAAACAAGTATTGCATTTCATAGATGCTAGAAACAATGAACTAATCAAACATCAAATCATGTTTTCACCTCACAGAACCTTGATCTGTTTTTTTTTTTTAATCGTAATACCAAAAAATCAATACTAATATTCTCGATGCATATGTATGTGGCTTAAAAATTGGCTGAAATATTTATGGATTTTAATTTGAGTTATTTGGAAACCAGAACTGAAGAAGATTACCTTCTATCATTCATGTGTACTCCGAAAAATAACCTGATAAATGCAATGCCAAAGTTTTGGTTCCATAAATCAAAATTCAAATGCAAAAGTCCATAATTCAATTCTTAACAAGCTTCATTCCAATGTCTTTTGCAGGTAACTTCTTTTGTAACTTGGAGTACTCCAAATAGGTTGGAAACTCGATTCCATAGAACTACGAATCTCAATTTCATATATGTTGGGATCTTGATACCATTTTGGCCGAATCTTAATTCCTATAAATAGAAATCTTGTTTCTAACGATTCCCCTTATACAGTCATCAATTCCTAAAATAGGACTCTTCTAGCCGGCCATGATTCCATTGTTCCGATTCCTCAAGCGATTTGGATTCGGAATCGTTTCCACAACTATGCTTGGAACAAAGGGGACTCTTCACCATTCAAAGAGAATATGGAAAGATGGTGCAGGAAGTACTAGTGTATTGATGCGGGCCACGTTCAGTTTTCATGATAAGGTATGAATTGTCAAGAAGAAGCTGGAACTCTAGAATAGGTATGCTTTACTACACTTGTGACAAGGAAACAGAAGTATAGTAGATAATTATTAAAAAAGATAAACAGCAAGGAAGGAAGAAAAAAAACATGGAGGAAATTATCTGTTGGTTAGTAAAGGCTTGGTTGCTGGTTACTAACATCACTCTCCCTTGACAAGTCTCCCTCAAAACTTTATTTAGATGGGGGAAGGACATAAACCCATCTGAACAAAGTTTGAGGATTCTCATCAAGACAGTGATAGTAACAAGTAGCAAAGAAACCATTCATAGTGCACTTGAGTCCTGCATAGAATAGCTTCAACTCCAGAATACAAATGCCAGGTTGATCCAGAGATAGGCACCACAAACATGTAGAACATCCGCATATGTCAGTGTGCAGGTATAAGAAGGTAGGGATGCGTTCTTCTAGCTCCAAATAGTGCAGGACACAGAGCAAGTGCTACAGAAAGGATCTAGATGACTACAAGGATCAACTTTGGCTTTAAAGTGGAATCCTGGCCTCTATGCAGTTTAATGTCAATCCAAGGACGTGTGGATCAAAATGTTAGGAGTTACTATGCCAGTATTCATGGCTGGACACTCAGGTTATCACCTTATGGAGTTCCAATTTCATATCACATGTGACATGGCCCAGATGGAGGAGGTCATATTACACTTGAGTAGATGCAACAGGCAAAGAACGTGGGATGAAATCCAAGAGAAGAAAGGGAGGGATTGGCTTTGAGGGACACTTGCCTCCCCAGTGTGTTATTTGTAATTGGCTTCTCTCTATTTTCTGTTTATTTATTCCATTGGATATCATTGATCAAAAAAAAGAAAGAAAAAGCAAGTTTTCTTAGAATAGCATCAATTCGCTTCTTTAGAATTAACACTCTAGCCTTGAACTAATAATACAAAAACTGCTCATTCAATTCTCAAAAAGTGAAAGCTATTTCAAGAACATTATAGCCAAACTCAAGATATATATTAAACATGTTATGAGCAAAGCAAAGGAAAAAGGGTATGGAAGATAAATGGTTGCTAAGACGGTACCTTCATCTGTTCAGATTGGGGTCGCCTTCTCCTGCAACAAGAGGATAACAAATTCTTTATCAATCACCATAACAGGCCAAAACTGCTTCACATCTCTACCAGGAAGGAAGAAAGAAGGAAAAGGCCAATACCAGTGACTCTTTCAAGATTATATTTTTAAGGATATAATTGTCTAGACTCTAGATAGAAGGTGAAAATATAAAGAAAAGTATTGACGGAAGTACAGTTTCCCACCACAAACATAATGACAAGCTGAATGCATTCTGAAAGTATCAACAAATTTAATGAAAAATGAAATAAGAAAATTGATACTGACGTAGGTTTTTTTTCCAGTATAATCCGTAAGAGTCATTCAGGGCCTAAAACAGTAAGGAATACCCCTTCAGGACACAAGAAGTGGCACAAGAATTGCTGATCAAATTTAAGAACAGGCGAAACAGGAATTACTTTAAGCACCAAGAACTTATGAAAGAAACCATCATTATTATGGAATTTAATAAGCATGAGACATAAGTTATTAGCAACAAACCATAAGACATACAACTAGCGCCTCTGATATATATGACGGAGATGAATACTTTCAAACAAATTGTGTAATCCAATAAAGTTAAAGTGTTAGCCAATTGAATAGGCAGGCACAATCATTAGATTTACACAATGATGCTGTTAAATTATACATTACATCATAGAGGATAAAAACAGAATGAGGAAGAGAGGAGGTTAACCTGTTTGGTGAAAAGTCAAGATCATCGTCTTCAGCAGATTCATAGTTCGCATGGTCTTGGGCAATTTTTTTCGAATAGCCCTCATCCCAGTATAACCTTTCCCAGTTCTCCCGAAGTTCCTGATAAAGTTCCATATATCTTCTGCACCAAGGCTCATGCTCCTTCAGGCCACAACGCAGGCAGGTCAGTACAAGGTAGATAGCAAGCACAGCAGCTCACAAATAACTCATCAACAAGTGATCAAACCCTCGAAGGATTTATTGAATTTCAAACCCTCAAACGATTCATTGCATATTTTCAATGAAAACAAAAACTTGACATCAAGTTTATCAGTTTTTCACTTCTCCTCTTGCTCTTCGCAAGTTCACATATTCCTAATGTTACAGCAACCACTCTCCTGATCCAACTCCATCACTACGACATCGAAAAAACCTCTTCAAATGCACCCCCAACCATCAATCAGAACAAGCACCACTAACTAAACGTTTTTAAAAAAATAAAAATAAAATAAAAGGAAAAGAAAGAAATAGTGCACCAACTGCTAACTGAAAAAAAAATAAAAATAAAAATGCACCCCTAACTGAATCAACAAATACTAGCTTCTATAATTTCAGACAAAAGAACTCAAATACAAAGCACGATGAAATACTTCGATTACTCACTCACAGATTCTTTAAGGACGAGGCGGGTCCTTCGCATAAACTGCTCCCTCATCTGCTTCCTGCGTCTATTGGGGAGGTTGTCCCTCGGTATCACAAACCTCTCTCTAGGAGGAACATCGTCCCCAATCTCTTGCATTTCCCCATCCAAAATCCACCATTCTGACTTTCCCCTCCCTTTGTTCTTTGCATTCACAATTGCATTTGCATTTGAATTCGAATGAGTCCTTAGACCACGGATAAAAACATCTTCTTCCTCACTGAAATTATTAGGGTTCGAGTTTATCGACGGTGCGAAATTAGGGTTAGAGTTTAGCAAGGGAGCGACATTAATAGGGTTTACCAAGCGCAGACGCCTTGGTAGCAGCAACATTTTGCAGAGTGCGACGTCCGGCTTCTGCTTCAGGTCGCTGGAGTGCAAACGCACTAGAGGTAGTGTACTGTTAAAGAAAAAAAAATATTTGGGGAATTTTCTGTATGCTTTTTTTTTATATTTGCCCTCCGTACTTTGACGTATCCTTTTTTTTTTTCCTTTAATTAGTAAATAATTCTCACAATTACCCCAAAATGGTTTTCTCACCTTGTTTTTTATTTTCTTCCTCGCGGCATAGCTAATTAGAGAAAGTAGAGTTTCAGCCCGTACAAGCTTAACTTTTTCCGTTGTTCTTTTCCGTCAACAGCCCCTATAGATGGCTCAAATTCATTCATCTCTTTCAATGTTGGTATTATCGATTTCTCTCTCGCGCATAAAATAACCGCTCCTTCTAAACCCGTAATAAAATGGGAAAATTATCGGAAAAAGAAAAAACTTTGTATGCAACTTATCTCTAACCTTTTTTTTTTTTTTTTTTCTCCAAATCAAATTTTTTATGCAAATATCTCTGAAGAAAAAAAGTTCATTTGTTAGACGAAAATACTTTCCCCATATACAAAAATCATTTTAGACAGATTTGATATTGAGTAACACATTGTTGGAGCACATCATCACATTGTCAAAGTGCATAAGTGTCGGACCGCCATTTGTAACTGTCGGACCATGTTGTGCTACTGCCGGACCCTTTACACAACCCTACTGGTAGACAGCACTTTACAAAGTGTCGGACCGAACTTTACGGAGTGCTACTGATGGACCGCACTTACACGGTGCTAGAGCCCCATATTTTGGTGGGATAGAGGAGAGAGACGTGGGTAAGGCAAAAGTAAGAGATGATAGTCTAGGTATTTTTTTATTTTTCTGATTGAGGGGTTTTTGCATAAAAAAATATATTTTAGGAAAAAAATTAAGTTAGGGTAAGTTGCATAGAAAGTGTAGTTTTTAAAGTTTCTTGTAATTTTCCCTCATAAAATCTCTCTTCCTCTTTCTCTATACTACACATGCCCTCCCTCTCTACCCATTTGTCTCAATTTTTTTTTTTTTGGAATTATTTGTTTCATTAATGTGAAAAGGTAGATATTAAAGCTGAGAGGGCCTCAAGACAAAAAAGAAAAACATAAAAGAAACAACAAGAAAGAAAGGAAAAAAGAGAAAATGTTAGTAGTGAATTCTTCTCCCTGATAACATGGACAAAAAGCATATTCCTCCATCTAAGAAGCAAGAGAATCTCAGGTAAAGTGTCCACCAACGTCCAGGGGATAGAGGAAGGTTTGTTACACCACTTGATAAGAGAGAACAGATGAAGGTTTGTTGCACCACATGATAACAGAGGAAAGTTATACTTCAATTTCTCTGTCGTATTTATCAGTATTTATGCAGATGAAAAGAAGGAGTGGCATATGAAACCCATACTATTTAAGGGGTCTAAATTGGTATTTTCTCTTTTATTTATTATTCTTGCTATTACTAACTCATAAATTTTTTGAGTTTCTCTGGCCATTAAAGGCTCTATGAGAGCTTGTATTCAAATATTTAATATAGTAGAACATAAACTTAGTGTAAATATAGTCATTTGTAGATCAAGATAGGAAAATATTATTTATCGATACTTAGACTTAGCTTGACGTGCTAGGGCAATCGAGTTGGAAAACCCTTATTACAAAGGCATAGAATAAACCGATGAGGGTTAGCAATGTCACAATTGTATTTCATATCTGAATTTTAATTTTTTATCTACAAATTCAAATAACTTAAAATTTAGAGCTCCACTCTTCTCATCAAGAACACCTAATAAATATATTAAAAATATTGTTCACAAAACTAAATTAACTAAAATGCCCATAATTTTTAAGGGTATTTTCGTCAAATTATTTTTTATAATAAAATATTTTATTAAATTTACCTATTTTACAAGAGGAGGCACCCAAAATTTTAAGTGAAATGGATTTATAAAAAAATTCAAATTCAAATACGAAATACAATTATGACTATTGGATCAACCCATATTCAATATAGGTCGTTGAGCTTTTGCTGTAGTTATCAACTAGCGAGCTTAGATTCTCTCTCACTATATATATAAAATCATGTTTATATGAGACATAATGATAAACAATCAATAAATAATATATCTATAGAATGAATATAGTTGAGATGGGGATGTTAGATAAGTAGCAAGACAAGGAACAATAACATTTGGAACATGTACATCAGAGACAATGTAAGAGTAACCACAATAGGCGATAAAATGAAAAAGAGTAGACTTGGTGTTCTGATAATGTGCAATGTCAATATAGAACAACACTAGTTAGGAGGGGTGATTTTGTTCAAATGAAGAGTTTTGAAAGAACAAGAAAAAAGCCTCAAAAGACTTAAATGGAAATGGTGAGAAAAGATATGGCAACTTATGATCTGAATGAAAGTATGACCCTTGAGAGAAAAGAGTGGCAAAACAAAGTTAGTGTCGTCGATTCAACTAGTTTGGATAAAGCTCCGATAATGATGATGATGATAGAGAGAGATTTCTTAGCAATTTTATAATACTTGTGTACCACATTTAGTTCCAAACATTTGAACATTGTCCATTATGATGACTTCAGTTGTAATATGGAAAGATAAAATTTCCTATTTGGACCATACATCGTTTTTGTAATATTGAATATTACAAAAACTTTTTCTCTCACTTTTTTTCCCCAAAAAAAACTTTCTATGCAAATACCCCTAAGGGAAAAAGTTCACTTTTTTTAGATGGAAATACCCTTCCCATACACAAAAATCATTTTGGCCAGATTTGATATTGACTTTTGGACCCCAGTAGCACATTGTCGGAGCGCACCATTGCATTGTCGGACCGCCCTTTAGAGAAACTTAAGTGTCGGACAGACCTAAGACAACTACCGAACCAAAACTGAGTACTGTCGGACCGCCTTTTACACAGTGCCGGAGCCCTGGATCTAGTAACATCTACTGTCGGACCGCCTTTTATAGAGTGTTCTACTGCCGGGCCGCACTCACACAGTGGCGAAGCCCAATTTTGGTGGGATAGAGGGGCGAGAGGTGTGGGTAAGGTAAATTGTAAGGGAGGGTAATTTAAGTATTTTTTTATTTTATTTGGTTGGGGGGTAATTGTATAGAAAGTATATTTGGGGGGAAAAAGTGAGAGAAAAAATTAGGTTGGCGGCTCTCTCATAGAAAGTATAGTCTTGGAGGTTTTTTTTTTTTAATTTTCTCATGTTTATAATTTAATGACTTTTTGGTAGGTTAGGACAGGCTATATAGCGGTTTACATAAAGAATTTTACAGCTAGATAGTATATTAACCTTTTAATAAAGGTGTTATGTTATGTCTTATGCTAACGTGTTAATTTGCAGAAAACATAATCATAATGTCTTGTGATATCATTCAAATGGCATTGATCAAAGAAAAGGAATTTTGGAAACTCAATGAAAACGACTTGAGTACTTTTCAAAAGATAGTTCATTTAAAAATAGAAAATACCATTTGAGGGATTTGAGTCCCTTGCAAAATCATTGAAGGATTACATTATTCTAATTGACATTTGTGGGATTGATTTTCTACTTTCGTTTCATTCAGACCCTCCTCAAAACAAATCTGAAAAATTATCTAAGTTGTCTTTGAAGGTTGAGAACCTATTGTTCAGGGTACCTAATGCGGAAAAAATGAGCACATTTTAAGACATGCAAAGTATTTGGGTGCTAAATGTCAAAATTACCCCTAATTCCTTGTTACTAACCCTAAATAGTGGCATTCCTTCCCCTTATTCCCCCTTTTCCCACTTTGTATGACTTCAACCTAATGCAAATCTTTTTTGTTGAGTGTAGTCAATACATAATAATGAAAGCAATTCAAAACCCATCTAATATAGGTGAGGACATTAAAAGCACCCCAGAACAGTCTAACAAAGGTGAAGACTCTAAAAGCACCCATTAAGGTCCATGCAAGGTAAAGACCTTAAAGATCCCCTGCAATCGTCCAACAAGGGTAATGACGTTAAAAGATCCTCGATTATGTCCAATAAGAGTGAAGACATTAAAAGCCTCTTTGAATCCAATTCAGGTGATGACCACAAAAGCTACCTGGTTCGGTCAATTTAAGTGAGGACCTTAAAATCTCTATCCCTAATTTTTCGAATCTTTCTTCCCTCTTAAAACCTCTCTCTGAACGCACTTTAGAGTACCCAAATTTTGAGGCTCTTAATGAAGAGCTCAAACTTTGCAATATCAGTAAATGACATAGTAAGCAGTTAAGGAAGATGGTCACTCAAAAGGCCGGATTCTTGAATGTTGGAGATACTATGGCCTTTGCTGCTAAAAAGGACAAGCCTTGTCTTGCTCCAAAAGAGGTGTTCAAATGGCTTATAAACCCGAAGCCTAACAAGAAGTGTCAATAGCTTGCAAAGCATGACTTGGGGGAATTATGGAAAAACTTGAAGGGAGAAAGTTCTTCAAATTAGAAAGCATGGCATATGCTGGTGTTTCATTAGAGAAGCACAATAGTTGCAGTTGATCAGAAGAGGTAGAGGTCAGGAAAGAGACTTAAACCAATTCAAAGACCAGCTTCACCTAAACTCTTGAAATACCCCCGGACCACCACTGGTTCCCTATCCAAACTTACCGATTCCCATTAGAGAACCACTTCCTCTTCTAAAATACCCAGGACCACTATTAGTCCCATACACACATCCTTCACCCTCCTTCCTTAAAAATCTCGAACCATCATAGCCTTCATCTTGCCCTGTCTTACGATCACCTACTCCAGTTGCCCAACCTAGCCAGCCTTCTCTTCCTCCTCCCATAACTACAACCCCTTCCTTAGTGACTGTAGCAAACCCTTCCCCTCCAAAAGCCACTCCATTACCACCTGTTCCTCTAAAACTAGTGGTGAATCAATGAGTTATCTTTCATGAAGCCAGCAAAGTCAAATATGATGTGATTGGGCACTTGAGGTGACTCTCAGCTCTCTTGAGTGTCTTTCCCGACCTGAAGTTTATGAAACTGAGATTGAACGGATTGAGGTAGACCCTGCAATCATTAATAGTTGCATGGCTATCACTTTCTCATATGAAGGCCTTTAGTTGGGTGAGAGGTTCCATTGCGAGTCTCTCTTCATAAGTGGTGAACTGCATGCTTGTCAAATTAATCGGATCATATTGGATGGGGGATCCATAGTGAACCTTATGCCTAATGGGATACTTACTCAAATTGGGATTGGTGTTGAGAAGCTTAAGCCAACAAGCCTGACGGTTCAAGGATTCAACTAGTTGGGGGAGAAACCACCTGGTGTTATCTGTCTCAAGCTCAAAATTGGGGATTTGAATGTTTCCGCACTGTTTCATGTGATTGAGACAAACACTTCCTACAACATCCTTCTGTGATGTTCTTGACTACATGACCATGCTATGGTTCCATCCATACTCCATCAATGCTTTAAATATAGCCGAGATGGAAGGCAACACACAGTCTATGTAGATAAGAGATCGTTTCTCATTGCTGAGTCACATTATGTTGTTGCGAAGTACTATTTTACGGATTCGGTGTGATCTCAAGAGCTAATGTTGGCTATGAAAGCCATTACGAGCCTTAACCTAAGAGAAACTGCTGAAAACTCTCATGAAGACGTTGAAAAGTAATTTTATTGACAACCATTGATGGAAATTTACCAAACTCCCCAAACTGCGATGCTTATCGCCACCCGCGAAGGGTCGCGACAATACTTATCGTCGTCTGCAGGCTTCTCTCGCTCCCACTGCCTATCATAGACAGCGATGCCTATAATCGCCCGTAAAGGGTTGCGACGATACCTATAGCTATCCACAAGTTTCTTTTGTGCGCTCGGTGTCTATCGCCATCCTCGAGCTTCCTTCGTGTGCTCGGTGTCTTTCGTCATCCGCAAGCTTCCTTTCGTGCACTCAGTTCCTATCACTGCCTGGAGGTTTCTCTTGTGTCCCACGCCCATTGTCGTGTACTTCATAGGGAACTATCGCCACACGCTTCGCAAGAGGCTATCGTCACGTGCTTCGCAAAAGGCTATCACCGTGCACTCCACAAGAAGCCATAGCCACCCATAAAGGGATGTGCTGCCTTCTAGTGTTGCCAACGGCAATGCCTAGCGCCGTCTATAGTTCTCAACTCACCCTCTAACCGTGAGCAGCAGCGTCCAACGCCGTCCAAGGGTTGCAACACTGTTACTCCATAGTTGTTTGTTGCGATGCCTAGCGCCGTCGGGACCTCATCTCTTCACCATCTCGCGCCTTCTCTTCATTCTCTTCTCTTCTCACTTGACTGAGGGTAGGCTTAGTCTAGAACTGCCATAGCGGCTTGGATGTCGAGCAGTATTGCCATCATGCTGGTCTTGAGCACCATGCCCATCTTACTGCCACACCAGATTAGGACAGTCATATCGGCCTTACTTTTAAGTAGTATTCTCGTCGTGCTGGTCCTGAGTACCATGCCTATCTTGGTACCACTCCGAGTCAGTCACTGTCCAGCTATCATGCTAGTCTCGTCCCTTCATCAAGTTCTCTTCTCTTTTCTACCTTTATTTGAACCTTCCACTTCATCACCCTAACTTTGCCATATGAATGTGCATTGCCCTAAGACAAGGGTCGGTCCTTTGACCCACTTGTTTTGCAAGTTAACCATGATATCGTTGGCAGAAAATAAGGAAATTATAGGTCAAGGGAGGCGATTTTGAACCAGCTGAAGCAGATGGGGGGCTTCCATTGTGATCTAAGAGGGTGCCCGCATGAGTCAGCTCGAGTAAGTCACAGACCCAGGTGAAGTTGGTCCCCACCTCATGTTTAAATTCCTCTCTCGCAAGTTGGTAACCTACCCTTGTTCTATGAACAAGTTTCTCAAGAGAGCGATCTCAAGTCCCGAGTCTTATAACCCGAGACACGTGTCAACCGATCACCTAGATCTGGGGAGATGAGATCGAGGCACCTAACTAGCTTGGCGACTCTACTGGGGACTTATTACGAAGGTCGCTCTTGCTTGATTATCATCACCTTTTATTTTCTGCTCTGCACTCATGGCATATGGGTTATTCAACCCGTTCATCCGAGTTGGGGATTTCCTTATCCCCGCACTTGTGACCGTCCTAGGGAAGCGAGCTTCTCAAGCCTCGTTCCCCACACTCTTCTTGAGTCAGGATTCACAGTCCAGCTCCCAGGTTCTTTCCTGGATTGGTGTGAGGAGGGACTTGAAAGTCCTTAACTCCCCACTTTCTAGTCCTGGTGGAGCCTCCACCAAGGCCTTTTGCATTGCTAGCGTGTCTGCTACCGCACACAACATGCACCCTACTACTGGCAAGTACCTTACCAATCACATTAATGAGATACGCTGAAAGGCTGCCCTATCAGCTTTTGTGAAATGCAGGCAGGTTGTTATCGCTCTTGAGGGTCGTCGCAAGGCAACCCCCATACTCCTTCACCACCTCGAACCTTTATGCTTAGAGGCTCGACACATAGATGGGGAGGTCTTGCGGCCTCTACCTCTTGCACACACCTGAAGGTTCGTGTTGGCGTCCAAGGCTAGGTCTTCTCGGGCCAAACCCGGCATGTGTCATGCATATGCATCCCACAGCTCGGGGCAACACCAGTGCTGCGCCAGCTCGAGCATACGAGGGTCAACCACTTCATCCTCCCTCTCAGCACACATAGCTCCACCTTGTGAGAGATGAGCTCCCACTCGGTCCCTCACAGACATGAGCTAGTAAATCTCGGCCTCCTAAGGTCGGACCAACATACCGAGCCCTGACTGACCCCCAAGTCACCCCGATGGCTAACTCCAAAGGTGCAAACGCCCTAGCTTTACATGTTCATTCCCAATCTCGACTCAGGTGGAGTTGTGAACCAGTCCCTTCTTCAGTCGCTCTTCCTTCGCCAGGAAAGCACCTTGAGACCTAGTACACAAAGGTTTTCCCTAAGAGTACCATCTTGATCCAACCAGCACGGGTCACCCATTCACCCGAACCTCACAAGGGAATTCGAGACAAAGGCCTTGTTGCGACCCGACCCCTGGACCCAAAATCGTATGAGCCGACGACGGTAGGGAACGGGATTACGACGTGAGGCGGCGAACGTCACTCAGGTGAGAGTAGCTCAATCGCATGAAAACGCGAAATCAAGAGCAAACCATGAAAGTAAAACTAAAATCTACACATAAAGATAAGTAGTACATCCAAAAGTATGGCCAAACCATTCACATTGATATCCAAAGGTTCTTACAATTTTCTTCAAGGCACTACTGACCCAGAAATACACAAAATAAAGTCCACATCACAATGGTAAGTCCACCCAAAACATACTATGAAAATCTTCAAAGGACGGCTCTTCACCTTCTCGAACTCGAGCTTCAGCTACCCAAACATGACTTACTTGCCTCCAGCACGGGTACTAACACCTTTTACTCTATAATCATGCAAATAAGGAGTGAGCTGAAAGCCTAGTAAGCAGATCTACACTATTGCATCCCAACTATTTAAACAATGATAACAGTAAGCAGTGCACACTAATTCACAAAACATCAAGAGAAAGTCCTCTAGAAAGCTTTTCAGTATTCTAACAATATAATAAGAAAAACAGTTTAATACATATCACTTCCCTATAAGCAGAACAGTAAGGATAACAAATCACAGTGGCAGAAGCTAGAGAGGCCTATTCCTGAATTAGACGTTCCATTACTCAGGCTAAGCCAACCCTGTAGCTTGGAACCTCTACCCTAATTCAAGAGGGAGGATAATGACATGTGGGTGTCCCACTTCGTAGTGCCCTCACGCACACACACACCCCCAGTGTACTTTGGGGTTTTTGATAGGCAGTGGCCTTGCAAGACACGGCCATCTCCTTGTGCCCTTCTGGCGAGAGAGTGTTACACTACCATTGGGTGACCCAATGCGTAGTGCCCATAAAGATTTGGGAGGCACGACCCACACAAATGTTCACATTCACATCCTGACTCCCATCTTATCATGAAGAGTTAGGGAAAGTTCGTAGCTGCCGACACCATCATTCACACAGTTGGAGCCCCATTCACATACCACATACACCGCATATTAATGACACCGTCATTCACACAGTAGGTGCCCATTCACATATCACATAAACAACATATAAACAATGTCTGCTACAAGTGGGTGCCCCATTAAGTAGGGGTCAGAATTATAGTATCAAGGTCTCATTTTGACAATATCAGTATCTCAACATGATAGTAACAATATCACGTCTTAACAGTGTCATAAAGACAATATCATAGTGGCACTAATAATATTCCATTTTAAGCTTTGCAATTCAATTTCCTGTGAGGTGCACTCACAATTTGGGTCGTAAGTTCTAGTCCATTAAGATTTTAAATATAGTTCCAAAACAAATTTTGTACTAGACACGCCTATCCTTCGCACGAAGGTGGTTTGAAGACAGTTGGACCTAATTGTCCCTCTTAAGAGTTTGAGAGGATGATGATTTAATTACGGTACCCTGCTGTGTACATGGAACAACGAGATACCCTTCTTTGCATCACTATAACTCTTAAACCGTGAAGAAGTTGAGACAATTTCAAAAATCAAAGTTCAAGCCAAAACCTATCTCGTTCTAATAAAGTCAATTTGAAAGAATTTGGACTCCATTTGTTTGTTCAAAAGTCCGTGCCAAACAAAATGATGGTTTTGGTCTCTATCAAAACTGTCCACAGTGACGTTTCATCATAAAAAGATGCATAACTTCCAATCTAAGAGAAATTTCAAAATATTTTCTCATGCAACTTTTAGCCCACTCAAAGATCTTTCAAATGGTGGTAGTTTGATATGAAATAGACTTTGTTTGATTAGTTAAAACCAATAGCAATAGCAGTGACAGTGAAAAATCCAGGAAAACAATCAGCAGTGACATGCTCATACATTTTGGAAATTAATTTCATTTTTTGTAAAGAATTTCAAAAAAGGGCAAACACAAAAATTTTACTAGACTCACATATATTTCTAATGGCAGTAATTTGAGGTCAATCGGACCTCATTTGCATATTCAAAAGCCTCTTTTAAGAATATACATGCTTTTGGAATTTCACAGTAGTATAACATGCTGCATAAACATGAGACATAACCTTCGGTGTTTAGAGAAAACATCATAATAACTGTTCTTACAAAGTATACACACACAAACATGCTTTTCCTACAAAAGTTATGAGCTATATATTCATTTTTAACATCCACATTCATCATAAAACAAAAACCCCAAATTTCAGTGAGCAATGGATAAGAGAATGCCACACTACATGCACTTTCATTACTCATCTCATGAACATATACTATATACATCCTTATGACCACAATGCGATGGTGATGGATCTACATACCTAAACAATGGTGGTGCCTTCTCAAAAACTCTTCTTTCACAGCTCACACCCACTCCTACAATAACTGCCCACCAAATCTTCCCCAAACCTTTGCCTTAGAGAGAGAGAGAGAGAGAGAGAGAGAGAGAGAGATGAAGGAAGAATGAGTGGCGTGGGTGCAGGAGAGGCTTAAATACTCAAAGGGGTTGGGTGACTTTCCACGTGGTGCCAGGGTTGGGCAAGTGGCATCCAGAACACAGCAGGTGGCAGACATCCTTCATGCACGCTAGAGCCAGAGCCGCGCGCCCTAACGCCGTGCGCTCTCTCCCTGAGCGCTTTCTCTCCGCACGCCCTATCGCCGCATGCTCTCTTGCCACGTGCTCTCTCACAACACGCTCGATCGCCATGCGCTTTATTGTCGCATGTTTTATCGTCGCGCTCTCTCTCACTGTGCGCTCTATCACCACACTCTTTATCGCCGCACACTCTCTCGCCGCGCTCTCTATTGCTGTTCGCTCTCTTGTCGCGCGCTCTATCGTCGCGCTCTCTATTGTCGCATGCTCTATCATCGCGCTCTCTATTTTGGGTCCTTACATCATCCCCCCCTTAAAAGATTTTGTCCAGAAAATCGTCAGTTAACCAAACAAATGGGGGTACTTATCCCGAATTTCATCTTCTCACTCTTACGTTGATTCTTCCTTCGAGTGATACTGCCATAAAACTTGGACTAGGGGAATCTCTTTGTTGCACAAAACTTGGACCCTTCTATCCAGAATCTCAATTAGCTACTCCACATAAGTCAAATTTTCTCTAATCGGGATCGACTCATACTTCAAAATGTGGGATGGATCGGGCTGATACTTCCTCAATAGCGACACATGGAATACATTATGAATGTTGGCCAACTCGGGCAGTATTCCACTATTCCAATCCTTTTTAAAATCTCAAAGGGTCCAATGAATCGTGGACTCAGTTTCTCTTTTTTGCTAAATCTCATTATGCCCCTTAATTGGAGATACTTTCAGAAAGACTCGACCATCCTCTTCAAACTCAAGGTCCCTTCTCCTATTGTCGGCATAACTCTTCTACTAACATTGAGCCATTTTAATTCTTTCTCGGAGTAGCGCGATCTTTTCTAAAGTCATTAGAACAATCTCTAACCCTAACAGTCTTCTCTCACTGACTTCATCCCAACATATGGGTGATCTGCACTTCCTCCCATATAGTGCCTCAAAAGGTGCCATCTGGATACTGGCATGGAATCTGTCATTATAAGCAAACTCTATAAGAGGCAGATGATCATCCTAGTTTCCCTTGAAATCTATAACACAGGCCCTCAACATATCTTTTAAGGTCTGAATGGTTCTTTCCGACTGTCCATCAGTTTGAGGGTGGAAAGCTGTACTGAAAGCGGGTTTGGTCCCCATGGCCTATTGTAGACTGTTCCAAAACCTTGAAGTAAATCTAGAGTCCCTTTCGGACACAATATTAAAAGGCACCCCATGAAGTCTTACTATCTCCTTGATGTAAAGCTAGGCCAACTTGTCTAGGGTGTAGGTAGTGCGGATTGACAAGAAATGAGTAGCTTTAGTGAGTCGGTCTACAATAACCCAAATGCTGTCATGCCCCATACTTGATTTAGGCAAATTAGACGTGAAATCCATATTTATGTGCTCCAATTTCCACTCCAGTGCAGGTAAGAGTTGTAACTGTCCAGCAGGCTTCTGGTGTTCAGCGTTTACTTATTGACACGTCAAACACTTAGAGACGAACTGCGCTACATCTTTCTTCATATTATTCCACCAAAATACTCTTTTTAAATTCTGGTACATGATCGTGTTCCCTGGATGTACCGTATAACGGGAGTGATGTGCCTCTTCTAAAATAGCCCTTTTTACCTTTTCATTGTTTGGGTCACAAATCCCTCCTTTAAATCTTATTGTTTCGTCACTGCCCAAGGAAAACTCTTCTTTTCCTTTTGACTTTATTTCCTCAAAAATTTCATGAGCTGAGGATCTTCCTTTTGCGCTACTCGGATTTGCCGAAAGAGATGGGGCTCTACTCTTATACATGAAATTGTTCCTTGCCCATCAAGGGATAGATTTGGGTGCCATTATACTGCATCTTCTAATAGTTTCATTTCTCAGACGATCATGTGAGGTACTAACACCATGGGCTTCCTACATAAGGCATCTGCCATGACGTTTGTCTTACCTAGGTGGTAGTTGATGGTATAATCATAATCAGTGAGCAAGTCCATCCACCTTCTTTGTCTCATGTTTAAATATCTATGAGAAAACAAGTACTTGCGGCTCTTGTGGTCAGTAAATACTTTAAATTGGGCCCCATACAGGTAATGCCTCCAAATTTTTAGGGTGAAAACCACATTCTCCAACTCCAAATCATGAGTGGGATAGTTTTGTTCATATGGCTTTAATTTCATGGAGGCGTAGGCTATAACCTTTCCTTGCTGCATCATTACACACCCAAGCCCTTTTTGCGAGGTATCCATGTAGACTATAAAATCTTCATTCCCCTCGAGCAAGGTCAATATCGGGGATGTAGTAAGTCTTTTCTTTAGTTCCTGAAAATTTTTCCTGCAGTTATCAGACCATTCAACCTTAGGCGGGTCAAGGGAAGTGCTCTCTTCAAGAACCCCTCCACAAAACGTCTATAATACCCTGTCAGTTGGTTTTTCCAACTTGAGCACGACCTTAATCTTACAAGGATCAACTACCACCCTCGTCTTTGGAAAAAATATGCCCAAGGAAAGCCACTCTTGGAAGCCAAAATTCACTCTTACTGAGCTTGGCATATAACTTCTCTTTTTTTAGGGTTTGGAGGACCATGCTTAAATGTCGGTCATGTTCTTATTGATTCGTGGAATATATCAAAATGTCATCTATAAAGACCACTACAAAGTCATCTAGATATGGTCTAAAAACTCTTTTCATCATATCCATATTGATGGCCGGGGCATTTGTTAACCCAAAAGGCGTGACTAAGAACTCGCAGTGGCCATAACGAGTCCTAAATGTGGTTTTGGAGGTATCATCTTTCTTCAGCCGCAACTGATGGTAACATGATCAGAGGTTAATCTTAGAAAACACTTGGGCCCCTTATAGTTGGTCATCAATTCTAGGCAATGGGCAATTATTCTTCACTATGACCTGGTTTAATTCTCTATAGTAAATGCATGGTCTCAAGGTACCGTCTTTCTTCTTAACAAACAGAACCGGTGCGCCACATGGTGACACACTAGGTTGGATGAACCCCTAATCTAACAATTCATGTAATTTCTCCTTCATTTCCTTTAACTCAACTGGGGCCATCCTATAAGGGGCTTGAAATAAAGGAGTAGTATTAGGGGCCACCTCTATTTCAAATTCAATCTCCCTAGCTGGGGGCAGAGAAGTTAACTCTTCGGGGAAGACCTCTGGATATTCTCTCACCACCAGTATCTCTTCCAATTTGGACGAGACATTCTGGTTTTCTACTACATAAGCCACGTATCCCGCACATTGTTTAGCCAACAGGCGAGAGGCCTGAAGGGCTGAGATGATGTGTAGAGGAGAAACATCCTTGATGCTCATAAAATGTAGTTCAGGTTGGCTCGGGCATCTAAAGGTTATAATCTTATCACAGCGGTTCACGGTGGCATAGTGGGTGGACAACCAGTTCATACCCAAGATAACTTCAAAGTCTTGAACATCTAGAAGTATCAAATTTATATGCAACAAATGTTCTTCTATATAAACCCCACACTGCTTGTATACTATATCTGTTTCTATCGACCCACCCAACGACGTACATACTATCAAAGTCCAATCAAGTTGTGTAGGCTTAACATTCAGATGACATGCAAAGTGTAATGCAACAAATGAATGGGAAGATCCATGATTAATTAAAACTCTTTCTTCAAATTCACATACAGAAAGTGTACCTTGAATAACAGAGGTTGATGCCTTGTCCTCTTGCTCTGTCAGGGCGAACACCGCCCTTGAGCCCTTGGTCGGTCCTCTGATCCTTTGACGAGACAGTCTTTTACAAGATGGCCTAGTTTGCCACATCGGAAGTAGGCCTTAGTCTTCTTAAAGCACTCTGCTGCTGTATGGTTGCCCAGACCACAGTGAGGGCAAACTGGGCGTCAGATGATCCTTACATCATTTGAAAAAGCCCCTGGAATCTTGACACCGCCCTGGCTATTTCTCCCCTTCATCTCTTTCCTGGGAGGCAGTGGTGCTTTCTTCTTAAAACTTCCAGGCTGTGCAACACCCAATCTCCCTTCTCTTGGAGCTCGAAAGTCTTTACAATCTCTCTCTACCTTTAGGGTTAGGTCCATCAGTGGAGAGTAGGTCATGAGGTTTGCTGAAATAACCCTTCCCCTTATATCGGGCCGAAGGCCCCTCTCAAACTTGCTAGCCTTTCGCACCTCAAAGTCAATAATATGTGGCGCATATCTGGAGAGTTCAGTAAATTTCATTGCATATTGTTCTATGGACATCTTTCCTTGTTGCAGTTCTATAAGTTCTACCTATTTCCTTTCCCTTACGGAGTCGAGAAAATACTTCTCATAAACTACGTCCTAAAAATTCTCCTAAGTAGTTACAATTCTTGTCCTTTCCCATGACTGCTTTACTGAGCTCCACCAGTGCTCAGCTTCTCCTTCGAGCATAAATGTACCCAACCTAACCTTCTGCTTATTTGTACAATTTAAAACTTCAAAGATATTTTCTATTTGTCTTCTTTATCTCTTAGCCTTCTCTACTCCCCCATGCCCCACAAAGTTTGGAGGTGCCAGTCTCCTGAACCTTTCTATCAAACTGCTATCACTCTGGTCAGGGGCCAGGTTAGACGTGGCCGACATAGAATCTCTCATTATTTGTATCATAGCCCCCAAAGTTCTAAAGAATTCATTGAAGGCCTCAGTATTCTCATTACTTGAGCTCGCGTTGTTAGCACGAGTCTTCGGCATATTCAACCTAAAATATAAACATCAAGTTACTAGCCCATGAAAGATCTAGCCTACGGACACTCCTAAGACTACCTAGGACAAGAATCCAATCTTGGCTGTTATGATACCATAACTTGTCACGACCCCCCACCTGGACCCTAAACCGTACGAGTCGGCGACGGTAGGGAGCAGGATTGCAATGTGAGGTGGCAAATGTCACTCAGGTGGGAGTGGCTCAATCGCATGAAAATGTAGAATCAAGAGCAAACCATGAAAGTAAAACTAAAATCTACACATAAAGACAAGTAGTACATCAAAAAATACAGCCAAACCATTCACATTGATATCCAAAGGTTCTTACAATTTTCTTCAAGGTATTACTGGCCCAAAACTACACAAAATAAGTCTACATCACAATGGTAAGTCCACCCAAAACATACTATGAAAATCTTCAAAAGACGACTCTTCACCTCCTCAGACTTTGAACTTCAGTTACCCAAACACAACTTACTTGCCTCTAGCATGGGTACTAACACCCTTTACTCTATTATCATGCAAATAAGAAGGAGTGAGATGAAAGCTCAGTAAGAAGATCTACACCATTGCATCCCAACTATTTAAACAGTGATAACTATAAGCAGCGCACACTAATTCACAGAACATCAAGAGAAAGTCCTCTAAAAAGCTTTTCAGTATTCTAGCGGTATAATAAGAAAAACAATTTAATACACAGTGCATAATTACAAGTCACTTCCTTATAAGCACAATAGTAAGGACAACAAATCACAGTGGCAGAAGCTAGAGAGGCCTATTCTTGAATTAGAAGTTCCATTACTCAGGCCAAGCCAACCTTGTAGCTTGGATAATGACAAGTGGGTGTCCCACTTTGTAATGCACTCATGCTCACATGCACCCTCAGCATGTTTTAGAGTTTTTGATAGGCAGTGGCCTTGCAAGGTACGACCCTCTCCTTATGCCCTTCTGGAGAGAGAATGTTACACTACCACTGGGTGACCCAATGCATAGTGCGCATAAAGATCTGGGGGGCACAACCCACCAAAATGTTCACATTCACATCCTGACTCTCGTCCTATCATGGGGAGTTAGGAAAAGTTCATAGCTGCCGGTACCATTATTCACATAGTAGGAGCCCATTCACATACCACATACACCGCATATTAACAGCACTATCATTCACACACTAGGTGCCCATTCACATATCACATAAACAACATATTAACAATGTCTGCTACAAGTGGGTGCCCCATTACTTAGGTGGTCAAAATTTAGTATCAATGTCTCATTTTGACAATATCAGTATCTCAACATGACAATAGCAATATCACATCTTAACAGTGTCATAAAGACAATATCATAGTGGCACTAACAATATTCGAGTTTAAGCTTTACAGTTAAATTTCCTACAACTGTAGGCAATGACGTTCACTCACAATATGGGTCGTAACTTCTAGTCCATTACGAGTTTAAATATGGTTCCAAAACAAGTTTTGTACTAAACACGCCTATCCTTCTCACGAAGGTGGTTCGAAGACAATTGGACCTCATTGTCCCTCTTAAGAGTTCAAGAATATGAGGATTTAATTATGATACCCTGCTGTGTACATGGAACAACGAGATATCCTGCTTTGCATCACTGTAACTCTTAAATCGTGAAGAATTTGGGATAATTTCCGAAATCAAAGTTCAAGCCAAAATATAACTATTTTTAACAAGGCCAATTTAAAAGCATTTGAACTCCATTTGGTTGTTCAAAGTCCGTGTCTAACAAAAATGATAGTTCTAGTCCTTATCAAAACTGTCCACAATGACGTTTCATCATAAAAAGATGCATACCTTCCAATCTAAGAGAAATTTCAAAATATTTTCTACATGCAACTTTTATCCCACTCAAAGATCTTTCAAATGGTGGTTGTTTGACAGGAAATGGAGTTCATTTGATTAGTTAAAAGTAATGGCAATAGCAATGACTGGGAAAAATCCAGGAAAATAGTCAACAATGACCTACTCATACAATTTGGAATATAACTTCATTTTTGTAAAGAATATCAGAAAAGGGAAAACATGAACATTTTACTAGACTCACATATATTTTTAATGATAGTGATTTGAGGCCAATCAGACCTTATTTGGCTATTCAAAAGCCTCTTTCAAGAACATACATGCTCTTGGAATTTCACAGTAGTATAACATGCTTCATAACATGGTCCATAACCTTTGGTTTTTAGAGAAAACATCTTTGTAACTATTCTCATACAGTATACACACACAAACATGAATTTCCTACAAAATTTATGAGCTATACATTCATTTTTTAAATCCACATTCATCATCCGTTCCTCCGATTTATCAAAAAGGGAAGCTCCCCTTGTTTAATGGTACTACATCCCCGCACCACCAGCATACCACTCACTTCCAAGCTGCTTGTTGAGAGACGACAATTGACAGGTGACTTCTCCTTCGTCAGTTCGTTGAAACTTCGAAGGGCCAACCTTCTAGTAGTATGCTCGACTGCCTCCAAACTGAGTACACACATGGCAAGAAATGGAGCAGTTGTTTTACTAGCGCTTCTATGAAGTGTAGAGAAATGTAGAAACCATCGAGCTTCTCACTCTGACTCAAGACCCTGATGAGCCAGTCGATAAGTTCATTGCCCGATGGAGAGAGTTGGCAACCTATCATGCCACTCCCATGACTGAAAAAGAAGCAGTCCAAACCTGCATACGAAATATGCTGCCTGAGATGGCCCTACATGTTGAGGCTTCAAATCCACCCTCCATGTCAAAGCTCATCTCTAAAGCGGTTCGTATAGAAGGTTTGTCTAAGCACCATGGTGGATCTCGTCAACAGTCCTCTAGCTCAGGAAATGACCTGGGCAACAACAGTTCTCGCTCCAACAATCGGAGAAATTAGCAAAAAGCGGTGATTAGTGCGGCCATCACCTTGACTGATACTAAGAAAGCCACCCCTCAAACCTTGGACCTCTGCAAGGCTCAAACACCTCAAGCTGGAGGCAAACTGCAACAGTCCTATAACAGGGTCCTGCTTCCTAAGAACATAAATCAAAGTTACTACTGAATCCAACACCAGAACAAGGTGCACCCCTTTGAGAAGGAGTGGGTTCCTGTGCTACTTCGATTACTATTAGAGCAAAACATGATCCAGCTGCAGGAGGTCAATACCCCAGAATAACCTGGACAAGAGACACAAGAGAGGTATTGCGCTTATCACATGAGAGTAGGCCACCCCACTCACGAATGTTATACGCTCAAAGAAATTATCGAAGCCCTCATTAACAAGGACTAGATAAAGCTCGAAGAGCTAAAGAAAGCATTTAGAGCAACTGAGGCTTCCCACATAGTGACTATTCAAGAGGATGATGAAGCACCCGCTGTCCTCACGTGCGCTATTCTCCATAATGCTTGAAGAAGGTCTCATCACACCAAAGTCGACAAGGCAACCCAAGTTCCTGCCTCTAGGAACTGAGAACCTCTGGTGTCTGTATCATTCGATACTAGGCCATGACCCGAGTGAATGCACTGGCTTCCATGAGCTCTTGGCAAAGAAGATGCATCAGTGCCAAGAAGTTTGTGGTAACCCGCAAGGACATCCTCAAGTCCCTGCTCCACCAGTGCAAGAAGACCTCCCGACACAAGCCCATCAAAGTGAGCTAGACCCTCTGCAGGCCGTCTTCGAGGCGAAGCTCCAACAGGGTCTCCTCACTCTCAAGCTCGCAAGACAGCCTAAGCGTCTTGCTCAAGGTGCAGAAAATCTTTGGTGCCCATATCACCAGGTATGGGGCCATGAGCTGAGAGAATTCTCGGGTTCGAAGCTATATTCTTCGAGAAAGTACAGAAAGGCCACATTGTCTATGCCATTCTGCCTAAACGCTTCCAAGCCATCACTCCCATCCAAGAGGAAATCCCACTATTGGTCCCCTATGAGCACATCTTGGACTCTTCAGAACCCTCGACTTCTCAACCCTGGGAAGTCGACCATGGACGAAGTAGGCTCAAGTCCCTAAAGTGTGAGGCAGTCCATAAAGCCAGGGTTACTCATCAGCCAGATAGGATGAACCAAACCCCTCCTTAGGGATCCAAAAGGAGACAAGCACCCAGGTAAACTCACCGAAGGAATCGTATTCCTCAGCCACCAGTCGAGGAAGAATTTCTCAAGCCCCTTCCTTCACTACTGACCTTACGAGATGGATGTTCCTGAGTCATCAGCTACTTGACACTTGTCCAATAGATGTGACAATACTAAAAGCACCCTACAACGGTCAAAGTCAAGGCAAGACCTAAAATACCCCCTGCACATGTCTGTTGGAAGGTATTTTTCATCAACATGGGGCCTCTGCTCAATAAAGGCCTAGCAAGTAGTGGAAAGTCTAAGAACAGCCCCAGAACGGGCCAAGATTTTCATGAGGTCTCTCAACAGTCTTATGCCAAGTTTCGTCGCATTCCGACATATATAAGGCAGTGCAGACTGAGAAATAATTCTGATAGAATCGGCCTCTAGCACCCTAAAATGGACGCCTATAACTAGAGTTACATTTTCAGCTTCTCAAATTGCTGTGAGACTACCACCATTGGATTTGGCATGGTTGAAAACCTCCAAGGATTAAGTTTCAGCTCAAACGAACATTCCAAGAAGAAGTTATAAACGAAAGAGTGAATAGGAGAAGCCGCACGCTATTCCCGTGCAGCCACCCTGCAACACTACACCATTGAAGGGACAATTACGACCAGTGAATTTAGACACTCATATCCCACTCGTCCTACGTAGAATTGTGCTCAAATTTGGTAAGCATGTTCGTCTATTCAAGACGAGCGATTCCATATGTGGCACATCCCATAACGACACTTGAGCGTGAAGAAAAGCTAGAGAGAAGTTGCTGATCCATGAAGAAAGTGCACGAAATCCAGCAGCGTCGTGCCTTGCTTGAGTAGCCAAATCATGCCACTCGCGAGCCCGATCGATGCAAGATCAATTCCATTGTGAGCATAAGGTGTCCGGCCATCTTTGACACAAACCCCGTACATGATTAACGGTCATATTTTGCACACAAAGTCGACGAACTTACTGCAAATTTCGTCGTCAGAATCCTTGATTCCAGCCAAAATTCCAAACTCATATAATCTTCGTTTTGCCATGGAATCAAGTTGCGTTTGGTGCCTCGTGATCGTAGTGGCATGCTTAGTGTTATTCAAAGAAGAAAACACAAAAAAATTCAAGGAATGAACACACTATTGATCCAAAGTTTCAAGATCTACTTAAAATTCAAGTCACATGATTGTGCACCAAAAACACAATCCTCGGCTCGAAGTTGGTATCAAATTGCCATGCCGAACCCTATAAGAAAACGATCATCTTACGATCAACCAGGTACCAGAATGACCCCGGATCGGCCATGTAAGATCACGCAAGTCCTAGGGCAACACAGAAACTATTCTAGAATTCCACTTGTTAGGAAGGGAAAAATCTGTCATTTTGCACCATATTTTCTTATTTCTTTTAATTCAATTTAATCTTAGTTTCCAGCAATTAGGGTTACTTTTAATCATCCACTCATGTTTGGGGCATACCTCTATATATACGTACCATCATTGTACACAATAAAAAAGAGGTTGAGGCATACACACACACAAGAGAGAGTTTTCACTTAATACAAGTTTCTCTTTCTTACCATTGTGGTGTCAAGTTTGAGAGAGAGAGTGAGGTGAGAGAAACTTTTGGCTGGTACCCCTAGAGTTGAGGTAAATCTTCTCTCTCTTCCCTTTTTCCTTTTCTTTTGTCTCTCTTCTCCCTCTTCTTCTTCTGAGTTCCTTGCAGAGGTCCTGCACAACAGTGGCAGTGCCGTGCATGCCTCTCCCTCGGCTTCACAGGTTGTGCATGGTGATGGCCGCGCCATGCATGAGTCCCCTTCCCCTTCTATCCGTCTGTCTCTTTCTTCCAGTGAAGTCTGTAGATGGTGCTACCTATTGCTGCCCACAAACGTAGTAGTGACTTCTCGGTGAAGAGCCCAAATGGCGAAGCTTGTTGCTGCCCGCAAGGATCTTCCTCTACTGCGTGCTAGCTGAGACGGCGATACCTATCGCCAACCACTAGGGGCTTTAGCAACAACTATCACCGTTCGCGGGCTTCCTCTGTGCGATCGGTGCCCACTGCTGTTCTCCCTGCGTCTCGTGCCTATCGTCGTGAGATCTCGGAGAAGCAATCACCTTGTGCCTCGTCAGGAGCTGGCACATCCACAAGGGATGCGTCGTCTCCTTCCATTGCCCGATGCCTATTAACGTCCGGACTTCCCTTTTCTCTTTGCCTTCCCATTCCCTCCTCTCCACCTCTTTCTCCTCTCACTTGACTGAGGGTAGACCTAGCCTATCACTGACACACCGACCTCAGTTTCAAGTAGTATTACCGTCGTGCTGGTCTTGAGAACCACCCCCGTCTTGCTACCACTCTGAGTCGGTGATTTCTGGTCGTCATGTTAGTCTCACCCCCACGTCAAGCTCTCTTCTCTTTTCTATCTTTCGCTGAACCTTGCACTTCAGCGCCTCCTCATGTGAACGTGCATTGCCCTAAGACAAGAGTGGGTCCCTTCGACCTACTTGTCTTATAAAGTAACCATAGAAGTGTTGTGCAGAAAAACAAGAGGATTACAGGTTAAGGGAGGCGATTCCTAAGCAGCTCAAGCAGCCAGGGGGCTTTCTTCATGATCTAAGAGGGCGCCCACACGAGCTAGCCTGAGTAAGTCCCGAACCCACCTAAAATTCCTATCTCATTGGTTGGTATACCTGCCTTTGCCCACGAGCAAAGTTTTGAGAGAGAGATCTCAAATCCTAGGTTCACCAGAAATCCGAGACACGTGCTGCCAGATCACCTAGATCCAGAGGGTGAGAATGAGGAACCTAACCAGCTTGGCAACTCCACTGGGGACTTACTACCCCTTAGTCGGTTCGCTCTTGTTTGACCAATTTCCTTTTTACTTTCTGCACCTTTTTCTATGGCACTTGGGTTGATCAACCTGTTCATTCGGGTCGGGGAATTTTTTATCCTTGCACTCGTCACTATCCTAGGGGAGCGAGTCGCTCAAGCCTCCTTCCTTACTCTCCTTCTGAGTCAGGACTCACAATTCGACTCCCAGGTTCTCACCTGGATTAGTGTGAGAGGGGACTTAAAGGTCCCTGCCTCCCCACTTTCTCGACCTGGTGGACTCTCCGTTAATGCCCCTTGCATGGGTAGCACTCTTGCTACAATGCACCTTACTACTGACAAATCTTCTACTAGTCATACTGCTGCGGTACGCCGAAAGGCTGCCCCGTCCATCCCAGCGAAAGGCAAGCAAGCTGTCGTCGCTCTTAAGGCTCGCCGCAAGGCAGCCCCCTGTGCCCCTTCACTACTCCAAGCCTGGAGGTCCTAAGGTCTTCACTCCTTGCACACTCAAAGGATCGTGGTCAATCCACACGAGCCACACCTTGGGGCAACCCTCATGTTGCCTTGAGCTTGCATCCAGGGTTAGGCCTTCTCGAGCTAAACCCTACATGCACATTGCATTTGCTTTCCACAGCTCGGGGCAGCGCTAGCTCTATGCCACCTGGAGCACAGGACTGTTCCGTCTTCCCTCCCGGCACACATAGCTTCACCTTGTGAGAGACAAGCTCCCCTAGCAAACACAAGCTCGTGGGTCTTGGCCTCCTCAGGTCGAACCCATTGATCGAGCCGGGCTGACCCCCAAGTCACCCGGACGGCTAACCCTAAAGGTGCACACGCACCATCTTTGCAGGCCCCTCTCGGATCTAGACTCAGGTGGAGTCTCGAACTCGCTTCTTCCTTTGCTGCTTCCCCAACGCTAGGCATGCACCTTAATCCTTAGTACTCAAAGGTCTTCCCTAAGAGTATCATCTTGAGTCAACCCCGGGTCAACCAAACACCCGGGCCTCACAAAGGAACTCGGGGCAACGACTTGAGGTCAGATAGAGGCCTCCAGTCTCCAAGACAAGAACCCAAGTTGCCCTCCATCCTTGGGCCCCACTCCCTGCTACAGCTCATAGACATGACCCTCGTATGTTCGAAGAAAATGGGCAGTCTAGGTCTTAGGCTCAGTTCTGGAATGAGGTCCATAACCGAGCAGAAAAGAGGCATGCAGATCCTGACCAGGAAAACCTCCAAGGCAGTTGAGATCACCACCCCTGATGACCTCCTGCCTTTAATCCCTTCTTCCATCTTCAAACTCTGAAGCCTGAGCAAGTCTAGGAATACTGTTCGGTGATCACCTGTCCCAAGACCATCACGAACCGATCCTCACAAGACCGGCATACAAAGCTCGAGTCCAGTCGGGGCAAGCTAAGCCCCTCCAGACTGACTTGCCACGCACGGCTCGTCAGCCTTGGCAGTCCACTGCATCACCTGACTCTGGTCTTCCAGAAGAAATGGTCAGTGTCATGGTGATCAATGACCCAAACGACGCTCAAGAGGAGTGGATGAACAAGTTCGAGGAAATGATGCAAGCCATTCTCGGAAAGATGGAGCGCCTAGAGGCCTTCAGGTCCCCTTCTTCGTCTTATTCCCCGACTAGTGAAGACACAACTCTTAGGCACACTCCCCCTCCGATCTCCTAAGATAGCACCTCTTCTCGTGGGGTCTCCCAAATCGACATAGATGCTATGGTGGCCCATAGCCTCAAGAACAAGGTCTCGGGCATGCAAGAGACGCCACTCTGCCAAAAGCCATATCCCTCGTACATTGATCCGATCTCGTTTGCCTCGAACTATCAAAAAGGGAAACTCCCCCTGTTTAATAGTACGATGTCTCCTCACTAGCATACGGCCCACTTCCAAGCGGCCCACCGGGAGACGGCAATTGACGGATGTCTCCTCCTACCCCAGTTCGTCAAGAATCTCTAAGGACTAGCCTTTCAGTGGTATGCTTGGTTGCCGGCAAACTCGGTGCGCACTTGATAAGAAATGGAGTAGTTGTTCTACCAATGCTTCCACGAAGTCTAAAAGAACGTGGAAACCATCGAGATCCTCAACTTGATGAAAGACCCTGGTAAGCTGGTTGACAAGTTCATTACTCGATGGAGTGAGTTGGCGACCTTTCACACCACCCCCATGATCGATAAGGAAGCAGTCCAGACCTGCATATGAAACATGCTCCCCGAGATCTCCCTACATGTCGAGGCATCCAATCCACCTCCATGTCAGAGCTCATCTCTAAGGCAGTTCGTAGCGAGGGATTGTTTAAGCACCACGGCAACCCTCGTCAGCAATCCTCCGGCTCAAACTCTCGCTCTAGCAGTCGGGGCAATTAAAAGGCAGTGATCAGTGCGGCCGTCACCATGACTGACACTAAAGGTGCGGCTCCTCAAACTCTCGACCTCTCTAAGGAACAGACCCCTCAGGCCAAAGGCCAGTAGTAGTCCTACAATGCGATCCCGCCTCCTAAAAACAATAAGTAGAACGACTACCAGACCCAACACCAGAATAAGGTTAACTCCTTTGACACGGAGTGGACCCTTGCACTACTCTAACTGCTGTCAAAATAGAACATGATCCAGCTGCCAGAGGTCACCACTATAGAGTCGTCGGGGCAGCAGTCGAACGAGACGTACTGCACCTATCATTAGAAAGTAGCCCACCCCACTCACGATTGCTACAAGCTCATCGACACTATCGAGTACCTTATCAACAAGGGTCAGATAAAGCTCAAAGAGTTGAAAAAGGCATTCGGGGTAGCTGAGGTATCTCACATAGTCACGATCCAAGAGGACGATGGGGCACCCTCTATTCTTCATGCATTTTTATCTATAATGCTTGAAGAAGGGATTACCACCCCAAAGTCGACAAGGCAGCCCAAGTTCCTGCCTCCAGGGACCGAGACCCTCTGGTGCGCGTAAAAGATTTTTGGTCATGACATCAGTGAGTGCACTGGCTTCCATAAACTCTTGGTAGAAAAGATGCAGTAGTGTCAGGAGGTTTAGGGCGACCAGACAAGACACCCTCAGGTCCCTCTTCTGCATGTGTAAGAAGACCCCCTGATGCAAGCCCATAAAAATACTAAGCAAGACCTCCCGCAGGCCCTCTTTGAGACAATGCTTCAGCAGGCCCTCTTTTTACCCCCAAGTCAACCAGACAGCCTAAGCGTCTTGCCCAGGGCACGAAAAAACTCTGGTGCCCCTATCACCAAGTGTGGGGTCGCGAACTCAAGGAGTGCAATGGGTTCGAGGCCATAATCACGGAGAAAGTCCAACAAGTTTACATCATTTGTGCAGTTCTCTCAAGACACGTCTAAGCCCTCTCTCCCATTCAAGAGGAAGCCCCGCTACAAGCCCCTCATGAGCATGCACTGGATCTTTCAGAGCCCTCGATCTCTCAGCCCTGGGAAGTCAACCTTGGGCGAAGTAGGCTAAAATCCCTGAAACGTGAGGCAGTCTACCAAGCTAGGGCAACTCACCACCCTGATAGGGCAGTCCAAACACCCCCTCAAGGATCCCGAAGATGGCGAGCACGTAGGTCTGCCCGCAGAAGGAATCGTCTTCCTCAACCACTAGTCAAGGAAGAAATCCTCAGGCCCCTTTCTCCATTGCGGACCTTGCGGGACTTCATCCCAAGCGCAGCTTGCCTCATCTTATCGTTCAATCAGGTAGACGGCCCTGAGTTATCAATACATCAGGAATCGGCTAAAATGGGTGATGAAGTTAAAAGCACCCCACGATGGTCAAAGCCGGGGCATGACCTTATATACGGCTGCAAATGTCCAATTCCAGTGACGATGTAAAAAGCTGCACGAAACGTTTTAACTCTTCTTCTCCTTTCACCTCCTCTATTTTCTCCACATGTGTAGTTCGACGATGCCCAGATTTCGACACTCTAAACAAAGAGTGCGAAGGCACCAGCCTCACCACGCCTAGCAAGAACACCTCAAAGAAATTTTGGCCCAGGCGACAGTAATCTCTATAGCCATCGATGCCCTGTCAACCCAAGCAAAGGTTGGGTCATCTTCAGACTCCTGTTTCAAAGAAGCCTCCCACATGGTGCGAATCTTGGAAGTACCAACTAGCACGGGGAAAATGAGTCTAAGATCGGGAAAGAAGCTACAACCCACACCTCAAAAGCTCAAGATAGTTAGGTGCCTCGATCTCACCCTCAAGATCTGGATGATCTGGCGGCACGTGTCTCGGGTTTCGAGGGAGGCCCAAGACATTTCTGAGATCGCTCTCTTGGGAACCTCGTTCGAGAATGGGGGCATGTGTTACCAACCGGTGAGAGAGGAGTTTTAAAGGTGAGTTCGGGACTTACTCAGGCTGGCTGGCGTCGACGCCCTCTAAGATCATGAAGAAAGCCCCCCCAGTAATGAAACTGCTTTGGAATTGCCTCCCTTGGCTCGTATTCTTCTTATTTTTTGCAATTATACACATATATGGCAAAGGTTGTGAGATGGGGGGGTCAAACCTCACCCTTTTCCTCTTTGATGAACATACACAAGCAGATGCATTCAAAAAGAAGAAGAGAAGAAAGACGGGAGAGAGAAGAGTTCGATTGAGCGAAAGGATCAAGCTGGTGAGTATTTGGCCTGATGTGGTAGCAAAACGGGCTTGGTACTAAGACTGACTCATGGGATCACTACTAGACATTATTACCAATACTGACTAGCTAAGCACGATGGTCAGTCTGTCATGACAATAAAGTGGGCCAAGCAATCCTAGCATAACATTACGGCTAGACAACAACACTTCCATGAGTGGCTAACCTCAATCCCTCTTAGTTGAATGAAAGAATGACAGAGTGGTGGTTATGGGGGAAAGAATGAAGTAACAGAAGAAGGGAACATACAGAGGGAAGAAGAAAAGATAAGAGGATAAAAGAGAGAGGGAAGGAAGATGCAGTTGATGCTGGATATTACCGACTATTTCAAAAGAGAAGAGAGGACAAGAACCAACCGGTGCTAGGCTTGCGTAGGTTGTGATGGGACAGAAGCAACGGAGAGAGATCGAGCCGGTGCTAGGCTTCACCGACTGTGACAAGAGAGGAGAGAGAAATCAAACTGACGCTAGGGTTCACCGACTGTTAGGAAAGATAGGAGAGAGAAATTCAACCGACGTTAAGGTTCACAGACTGTTAGGGAAGAGAGGAGAAAGAAATCCAATCGACACTGGGGTTCACCGACTGTTAGGGAAGAGAGAAGAGAGAAAACCCCACCCAGCTTTGGGGATGAAAGAAGAAGAAGAGAGGGAAAACCCCACCCGATGTTGGGGATGAAAGAGAGGAGAGAGAGAGAACCAACTGACGTTGAGGCTACACCAATTGTAAGGAGGGAGAGAGAGAGATGAGAGAGGGATGGAGAGAGAAGAGGAGAGGAGAGAGAAAGTTACCTACTTGAAGGGTATCGACCCTTTTATTCTCTCTCCTCTCTCTCTCTCTAAGACGTACTTCCAGACTCAAGTAAGAATGCAAATTTCTATTGAATGATCAAAGAATGAACCAAGGGTCTCTTTTACAATGAGGCAGTGCCTTTTTATATAGAATTGAGCCCAAACATAGATGGACACCCAAAAGTAACCCTAATTGTAGGTAATTACGATTTAATTGAATTTAAAGAAATTCTAAAAATGGGTGCAAAAAGGCTGTTTTGCCCCTGCCTAACAATGTGTGGAATTCTAGAACAGTCCCTGGTGTTGCCCGAGATCTTGTGTGATCTTCCATGGCTGACTCGGGGGTGTTTTGATGCCTGTTTGATCGAAAGAGTATTTTTTGCTTGTAGGGCTCGACATGGCGATCATTTTGATACCAACTTCGAGCCATGAATCATGTTTTTGAGCCATGATCATGAGACTTGAATCTTGGATGAATCTTGAAAACTTCGGACTGATTGTGTGCTCTTTCCTTGACTTTTCTTCATGACTTCTTCATTTAATCACACTGAACATGCTGTTACGATAGCGTTGCAATAAACATAACTCGAGTTCGTGTCCGAATGAGAATTTTGTCGTTTTTGAGTTTTTGGCCGGAATCTTGAAATCTGGTGGCTGAAATTTACAGCAGCTTTGATGTCTTGGTATGTGAAATCCAACCGTTCATCGTACGTGAGGTTCGGGCTAGAGATAGCCTCAGACCTCACGCACATAATGTAATTGTTTTCGAGTCGATCGGGTAAGGGAGCGTTGTGATCGGGCTACTCAAACAAGGCACGCTACTGCTAAATTTTTTGCAACTTCCTTCATGGATCGACGAATTTCATTTAGTTTTTCTCACTGCTCGGGTGTCATCATGGGGTGTACCACATATTGAATTATGAATTACTCGTCTCAATGAGGCGAACACATTCACCAAATTTGGGAGTGATCCAACTTGAAACGAGTGAGTTATAGGCCCCAAAAAGTGACTGCCCATGACTGTAAAACAACCACCTTAAAGGTGTTTTGATGGAGTGAGGCCACATGGGAGTAGTGTGAGGCTTACTCCCTTTCGGTATTTTACCCATAACTTTGTCTTGGAGTGCCCGATTAAGATGAAACTTGACCCATAAGGGTTTTCGATCGTGCTATATCTAATGGTGGTGGTCCTATAGCTGTTTGATGCACCAAAAGTATGGCTCTAGTTACAGGGTCCATTTCAGGGTGCTTGAGACCGATTTCGCTGAAATTGTTTCTTTATGTTCACTGCCTTAAGCATGTATGATCGCGATAAAACTTGGTAGGTGGTCGTTTGAAGTGCTAATGAAGATTTTTACCAATTCTGGGGCCCTTTTGAGACTGTCAGGAATTTCCACTGTTTTATAGGCTCTATTGGCCTGCTTCCTACCAGGGACCAAGGTGCTGAAAAATACATCCAAATAACTTGCCCTATCGAATGTTGTGCTTCAAGAGAAGTGAGAAGGACAATCATTCAAAAAGTTTCCTTCAACTTTTACTTTTTTTCGTCATCGCCACAAGACCACGTGAACACTGAGGAGATTCATGTAACGGTGTAACTAGGATGCTCAGACGTAGGGATGCATTGTTCACGGGTCTGTCCGTGGAGACTTTAGAGGGAGAAGAGACAAATTGGTGGTGCTGTTGCTGCTACACTAGGTTTGCTTTTGATGACCAGAGTACCACTATGGGTCTCATCTACCGAGTCCAGTCGGAGGCAGTTTCTATTAGCCGATCCCCGAAAGTCTGGTCGTGCCGGCTAGGCAAGCTGACATCTCTGACAGGTTCTGCCTTGGCTTTGTCAGTTTCCTGCCTTGACTAGGCTACTTTTTCACCTAGTCTTATGGATAGAGAGGTCCATAATAGAAGGAGGAGAGGGCATGCACATTTCATGCATGGGGAGAAGGTCCATAAGAGGGGGAGAAGGCATGCACATTTCATGCATGGGGAGAAAGTCCATAAGAGAAGGAGAAGGCATGCACATTTCATGCATGGGGAGAAGGTCCATAAGAAAAGGAGAGGGCATGCACATTTTATGCATGGGGAGAAGGTCCATAAGAAAAGGAGAAGACATGCACATTTCATTCATGGGGAGAAGGTCCATTAGAGAAGAAGAAGGCATGCACATTTCATGCATGGGGACAAGGTCCATAAGAGAAGGACAAGGCATACACATTTCATGCATGGGGAGAGGCTACTTGAAGAAGGATGTTGACTGGGTAGGTTGTTACTTAGCTTTGAAGAAGGGATGATGACTGGGTAAGTTGTTTCCTAGGGCTGAAGAGGGAGATCGACTGAGCAGGTTGTTACCCAGCTTTGAAGAAGGGATGATGACTGTGCAGGTCGTTACCTAAGACTGAAGAGGGAGATTGACTAGGCAGGTTGTTATCCAGCTTTGAAGAAGGGATGATGACTGGGCAGGTCGTTACCCCACTTTGAAGAAGGATGTTGACCGGGTAGGTTGTTACCCAGCACCAAAGAAGGATGTGGATTGAGCTACCTGTTCACTTAGGACTGAAGAAGGATGTCGACTAGGCTACCTGTACACCCATGACTGAAGAAGGATGTCACCCAGAACTGAAGAAAGATGTCGACTGGGCTACCTGTTCACCCAGGACTGAAGAAGGATGTCGACTGGGCTACCTATTCACCCAAGACTGAAGAAGGATGTCAACTGGGCTACCTGTTCACCCAGGACTGAAGAAGGAAGATGAGGGATGATTTTAGCATCTACACCTTGCTAGACGTCTTGATGATGAAGGGAGTGCTGGCTGAGGCTGCCTGTGGAAACGAATGTTACATCAAGATGATTTTATTGCTCCGAGTGCCCTTTGCGGGTTTTCAGTTAGTCTGGGGAAGCAACGCCATAGAGACGGTTTTCACCAACTTCTTTTTATTTGGGGTTCTTTTACCCATGACCTTTCGTCCATGTTCACCCTTTTGTGTATTTTTACTTACGATGCCCTTTCGAGTTTTCATCATGCCCGATTTTTTTATTCACAGAATTCTTTTACTCATGCTTTCGTGACCATGCCCGTCTGTCGTTTTTACTCATGGCCTTCCCTTGTTCAGGTATACACCATGCCCGTTATTATTTTCTCTTTTTCTTTGTGAAGGCATGTTTTAAGGTCATGCCTTCGGGACCTGCACGAAGCAGCTTATCGTCTTGCGGCCAGGATGTGCAATATGGTTTAAGGTCATACAACTGGATCATAATGGTGATGAATGGCAGTCTATGAAGGTCATGTGGATAGTATGGTGGTGGTTTGACTCACTTTGGGAGATGGCTCGAGGCTACCTATGAAGGATGGATGATGTATGAAATGCGAGAGGACGTTTGATGACCCACTAACTTACAACGAGTTTGGATGGCGAGATGGTTCACCGTTTTTTGAGCACGGGTGAGACTCACTGAGGAGTGATATATGATGATAAAGTGAATAGACACACTGGGGTGTTATGAAGATGGCACACGCACACTAATAGGTTGGTTAGGGAAGGCGTGCCTGAAAGTGCACGTAAAGGCATGTGCGCGTATGTGGGGGTAAGTTTATGGTCATACCTCATGGACCTGTGCGAAGTAGTTTATCGTCATGCTAGCAGGACGTGCACTATGGTTTAAGGTCATACAACTGGACCGTGGCTATGTAGTTTAAAATCATACAACTAGGACCGTGTAGTTTAAGGCCATGCAACTAGACCTCTACTACAATTTAAGGTCATATAGTTTGGACCATGGTGTTGAGCCTTTTATCGTCATGCGACTAGAACGTGCACTATGGTTTAAGGTCATACAACTGAATCATGGTCATGCAGTTTAAAGTCATACAACTAGAACTGAGCAGTTTGAAGATCATGCAACTAGACCACCGCTATAGTATAAGGTCATATAGTTTGGACCATTGGGCTAAGCAATTTAGGGTCATGCAGTATGGACCGAGCAGTTTAGGGTCATGCAATTAGACCTCAGCTACAAATTAAGGTCATAGTTTGGACCATGGCTGAGCAGTTTAGGGTCTTGTAGTATGGACCGAGCAGTTTAGGGTCATGCAACTAGACCTCAGCTACAGTTTAAGGTCATATAGTTTGGACCATGGAGTTTAGGGTCGTACATCTAGACCATAGCTACAGTTTAAGGTCATATAGTTTGGATTATGGAGTTTAAGGTCGTGCATTTAGACCATTGTGTGGGTCTCCATGTAGGTGAAGCTCCATGGAGAATAGGTTTGTGGATGGCAATCTGACTCCCTAAGGATAAAATGGTTAAGGCCATACACAAGCAGAGGGTTCAGATGGAAATGGTGACTTGATGAAGGATGACCAACAGAGGTGGACTTCACTAGGGTTAAAGGGGGTAAGCATATTCTCTAGGGTGAAAGATGGGTCTCAATGGAGAATTGGCTTATGACAGGTAACCCGACTCCCTAGGAATAAGGTAGTTTGGTGTGAAACTGACCCGAGGAGGATTATAGGGGTAAACATGACTCCGACTCCATTGGGCATAATGAGCTATAGTATGGGTGTGACTCCTACTGGGGGATGAGGGACGGCTCCTGACTCCATTGAGGAGGTCACGGTTTGGGTGCAATGGCCCAGGTGCATGTCCATTAGGGATGACACATCACGACTTGGGTGCAACTCTACTAGGGATATTGATAGGATACACTGCTTCAGCCTGGAGTCGATGACAATGGGCTGCTTGTAATACAGCTGTCCCCAGGTGTAGTGTTCATGGTTTCTTGCAAATGTCCAACCGACATTGAGCTCTTAAAAACACAATTGGCACTGGGTTGTTAAAAACTCTGCTGGCACGAGCTGTGACGTTGTTTGAACACGATCGACGCTAAGTCAACCGGTGCTAAGGTGGTCTAAAACTCACTTAACGCTAGTCAATCGACTCTAGGGTTGTTTTGAAACTCACCCAGCTCTGGTCAACCGGCGCTAGGGTGATTTGAAATTTACTCAATGTTGGGCGATGGGTTGATGATAGTTACCTCGGGCCTAGAGTCAAAGCCCAACCCGACTCACCATTATTAGCTTTCCTTGGACACGACTGGAATTCTCAGTTTGTGAGGGGGCATCCGAGGGCTGTGTAGTCTATATAAGGGGGTAAAACCCTATTTTTTCCTCATTTTTCACCAAGGGTAAAAAAATAATTAAGCAAACGTTTCTTTAACGGTGAGGAGAGGGTGGTCAATTGAAGTTCCGCGAGTAGTGAGACTTCAGCAGAAGTTTTGCAGGAAAGGTTCTTTAGCAGACAGTACAATTCCAGCGATTTGGCAGGGAAAACCTTCGACGAGCAGACCTTGCCAAGAATTCGGTGAAGTTACAAGGAGAGTAATGAGGAAAGGCGAGTTCTCTGGGATGTTTTCCAAGAAATAAAAGAGGTTCCGACTTCATGTTTTTTAGTAGAAGAGGCAGGAAACGCCGTAGTGAGTATTTTCGCACGTCCTAGGAGTTTTTTGGGAATTTTTAAGAGTTTTCCCGGTGTTGTGATAACTTTCTGACACTGTTCGTGGTGTTGCAGAGGTTTTTGGGAACTTAGGGGAAGTTTGGAGAAGTTTCCCGACGACGTTCTGGTGAAGCCCAGGCCAAAAGACGTAGGCGAGAAAGTTTTTTGTTGAATTTTCGATCGTGTAGCAGAAGTTTCGACGGAAGACGAACGGTCACAGGAGGTGGGCAGTACGATTGTAGGATGTGAACTGTCAAGGGGAAGTATACAGTTGCTGGAGGTGAATTGTTACCCTTGGAAATCGTGTAATCATTAAGAGGATGTGAAAACTTAAGCTTTGAAAAACGGGGAGTCTTGAGAGGCGGACGATAGCGACAAGGCCTTCGTTAACAGAAGTGCAACTGACGTTAAAGTAACCGGCACTGATGATTTGGAGTGCTAATGCAACAAGCGTAGACCCTCAAGCAAAACAGCCGGCACTAGGGGTTGGGCACGCAACTGGCGCTGATCAGAACGTGTGGTTTATCACGATGCGAAGAATGATGCTCGCATGTGTCGATAAGTCACGTGCGGGGTTTGCAATATTCGGCGATGAGCTACACGCGACGATGTTCATGGGCCGACAAAGAGTGATGAAGGATGTGGTGTGGGCTGTGGTACCTATTGAAAACCAAATCCAGCAGTACGACAGTGGGGTCCATTTTGTTCTGTAGAAGGGCATCCATTGTGAACAGGGTGTTCTTTTCATCATAGGTCAGCTCCTTTTCAGGGCAACCCATCTTGTATGTTTGATGTACACATCGAATGAATCTTAGTTGTATTTTTGATATACACGTCAGATGAGGTATCTGGCTTGTATGTTTGACATACACGTTGGATGGATTGAGGCTAACTTCTTGGAGTGGCTCTGGTTTGTCTTCTGGCTTGTAACCATCCTCTTACTCGTCCGATGAATTAAAGCTAACTTTCCAAGTGGTTTCGCTTCTTCTTCATGAGGGGGGCCTTCCTTTGGTTGGTTTGCTTCTTCTTCATGAAGAGGGCCCTCCTTTCATGGGATAGGCATTTGTTTTGGCCTGTAACCGTCCTCTTACTCTCAGATGCAAGAGCAAAAGTACAATTTTTGGTTTGTAATCATCCTCTTATCCTCAGACGCAAGAGACTTGTAACCTCCCTAGTAATGGGTTCTTGTAACTTGTAACTCATTTTTTTGCTGCAATAAAAAGAGTTGGCATTTTTGTTTGGACTATCTTGCTTATTTTTGTGCTGAGTCCCTTTCTTTAGAATGCACATTACAGGTATCGCCCATTGATAGGGGGCATGGGCTCCTCTCCATCGGATGTGCCAGTATGTAGGCTCTGTTGGGTGAGACTTTTACCTTCTCACTTAGGCTCAAACTTCCCTTTACACTGGCCATGCATAACAATAGGCCTCTTTACAGCTAAGACTAGATCACCATGGGTGAATGAGCAAATCTTGACAGACTTGTCGAAAGCCCTCTTCATTTTCCCTTGGTTGAGTTCAAGGTTCTGCTGAGCCTCTAGCCTCTTTCCATTGAGTCCATCCAGTTCTTAATACTAGAGCTTAATCTCTCATCTTTGGTTATTCATTGGTGAATAGCGACTTGCAGTGAAGGGATTTGTATTTCAAGATGTAAAACTGCTTCACCCCCATAGACCAGAGAATAAGGAGTGGAATCAGTAGAATTTCGGGTAGTAGTATGATAAGCCCACAGTGCTTCGGGAAGCTTCTCATGCTAGTTCTTCCTCGTTTTTGATACTGTCTTTCTTAAGACATTGCACAGAGTCTTATTGAAAGCCTCAACTAATCCATTCACCTGAGGGTGGTACATAGTCGAGTACCGCCATTTGAAATCGAACTGATTAACTAAGAGATCAATGTGATGACTCCTAAATTGTTGGTTGTTGTCAGATATAATCTGGTTGGGCACTCCGAATCGGTATATGATATGATGTCGAACGAAGTAGGCCACTGTCGTCCCAAGAACCTGCTTAAAGGGAACTGCTTCAGCCCACTTAGAGAAGTAATCTGTTGCAACCAGGGTAAAAATATGGCCCATCGTGGAAGGAGGGTCAATAGGCCCGACAATGTCCATACCCCATTGTGAGAAGGGCCATGACGCAACCATAGGGTGTAAGGGCTCTGGAGGCTGGTGAACTAGGCTGGAATGTATTTGGCATACTTGGCACTTTTTAACATAGATTAAGGAATCGGCTATCATGGAAGGCCAATACTATCCCAACCTACTTATTCGTTCATAGAGCTTAGGATCGGACTGGTGTAGTCCACAGATGCCTAAGTGGACTTCTTCTAACACCTTACTTGCTTCTTGGATATCGATGCATCTAAGAAGAATGCCATCAAACAATTGTATGAAGAGAGCATCTCCTTCGAGGAGGGTATACTTGGTGGACATTCGATGTATGCTATTGCGTTTGGTGCGATCATTCAGGAGCCTACCATGTTTTAGGAAACTGGTGATGGGCTCTCTCTAATCTTCTACTTGCTCAATTTCTGTGCACATTGGGTCAAAGAATTCTGGTTCCTGATTTCGACCCTTAGCTCCTTGACTGTGTTTGTTTAGTCATGATTACTTCTTTGGCCGATATAAGTGCTCCAAATGGATAAGGGGGACACTCGGGGAAGATATTTCTCTCGTCATCCGCATCGACCTCGGTTCTGAGTTCGATGTATCTCCATTCTACTACCCAAACAAGCGTGGGTTCTGATGCGGAAAACTGAATTGTAGCACCGAGTTTTGCAAGTGCATTAGCCTGCGAATTTAGCATTCTGGGGATGTGACTCAAGGATACGTCTTCAAACTGAGTTATATACGATTTTGCAGTATCGTGATAAGGTTTGAGAGTGTCATTTCTCACATAATAGATCCCTTTGATGCCGAATAACTAACTCAGAGTCGCCATAGATCTTAAGCCGCTCCAAGTGGAGATCAAAGGTTATCTCGAGTCCGATTATAAGGACATGATATTCTGCCTCATTATGAGAACCGGCTTGAGCTAGAGAGAAAGAAAGTGGCAATACTCCTCTCAGAGTCAGGAATACTACTCTGACACCTCCTTGATCTGATTGGAAAGCTCAGTCGAAGTATATTTCCCACACATGAACAAGGTCAGCACGAAATACTTCTTCATCGCGGAGGTTGCTTGATAAAGGAGATGCTGCAGGTACGGGGTGCACCGCAAGAAAGTCAGCCAAGGCCCTGCCCTTGATGGCCTTCTGTGGGACATACATGATATCAAACTCCATCGGAAATAATGCCCACTTAACAAGGGGTCCCGACAAGCATGGGCATGTCATGAGATACTTTATAGGATCAACTTTTCATATAAGTTTTACTTCATGACCAAGCAAGTAATGGCGGAATTTCTATACTGTGAAGATCAAGGCTAGACACATCTTTTCTATTAGGGGATAATTCTTCTTGGCCCCTTGCATCCTACGGCTGAGGTAATATAACGCAGTCTCTTTTCCCTCTTCATTGTTTTGTGCCACCAATGCTCCGAGTGACTCATCTAAAGCAGTCACGTATGGAATGAGGGGCTTTCCCAATACTGGTGTAGAGAGTACTGGAGGGTGAGTAAATAATGCTTGATGTCATCAAGGGCTGCCTGACATGCTTCATTTCAGATGAATGGTGTATCTTTCTTTAGCAGGTGTGTAAGGGGTTTACAACAACCCGAGAGGTTCGAGATGAACTTGTGAATACATGACAGTTGCCCTTGGAGGGAGCGCTATTCTCGAAGTGAAGTCGGTGACAGCATTTCTTGGATTGCCTTGATCTTAACTGACTCAACTTCAAGCCCTCAATATCTGATGATGAACCCCAAGAATTTTCCCAAATGCATGCTAAAAGAGAATCTCAGCGGGTTCATTTTTAGCTGATGGAGACGCAAGCGCTTGAACACCTTTTCAAGATCTCTCATATGAGCATCCTTCTCTTTGGATTTTACCACCAAGTCTTCCACATAACACTCCACCTCTTTGTGCATCATGTCTCGGAAAATGGTCGTCATTGCTCTCTGGTACGTGGGGCCAGCATTTTTTAATCCAAAAAGCATCATTGTGTGACAGAAGACCCCTTTCAGAGTTAAGAATGCTGTGGCCTCTTCATCTTCGGGCGCCATCCTTATTTGATTATACCCGGAGTATAGTCAATGAATGAGAAGATTTGACAGTGAGTTGTAGAGTCAATGAGCATCTCGATAAATGGCAATGGGAAATCATCCTTGGGACAAGCAGTATTCAAATCGTGAAAGTCAATACAGACCCTGATTTGACCATTCTTCTTCTTGACCAGAACGACATTTGCTAGCCACTTCGGGTACTTGACTTCACGGATGAAATCTTCTTGTCTAAGTTTGGTTATTTCGGCATCTATCTGCATCTCAAGATCAGGACTGAACTTTCTTGATTTTTGTTCGACAGGTTTGACAGTCAGATAAATGTCGAGACGGTGATGATGACTTGAGGGTCTAAACTAGGCATCTCATGGTAATGTCAAGCCAAGACGTCTCAGTTTGCTCCCAAGAAGGTAGTAAACTCCTCTTTCTCGTTTGGGGACATACTCGCTGAAATGAAGGTAGGTCTGGGATTTGCTTCATCTCCAAGATTTATTTCTTCAAGTTATTCAGCCGTGGCCTGACTACCTTCTTCCCATTCTTATGAAGCCTCTCGCAACTCCTCATCGTTGTTTTCAGAGATCTTTTGATCGACTTCAAGTGCAGAGACCCATGATCCTGACATCTTTGCTTTTGATAGAGGCCTAGATTGGATTATAATTTATGTATCTTCCCTCGTTTGAGGAATGGAAGGGTCTTCCATAAACAAGGATTGTTTCTTCAACTACAGGGGGTCGTCTTGGAGATTACAAGGAATTTGGGATTCAACGATTGTAGTGCAAGAAGTATGCCAATGCGAATCATATGGCCTTTGAGCAGCTATCTACAGTGTTTGGTCCACACGGGCTGGTGCTTCACAAACTTGTATCATGTGGTAGATTTCCTGAGAATAGAAACTTTTCCCCCTTGACTCTCTCAATACCTGCTCAACTTCAGGCTCAGGTGGCGACTGAGGTTTCTTTGGCTTCGATTTCTTGCGCTTCTTTGTGGTAGGTGGCTCTGCCTTAGCTTTTGCTACCAGGGCATCAGCAACTGTTAGGAATCCTGCTTCCTATGCCAGAGTCTTTCTCAATCATTTATGTTGCGTCTTTGTTATCTTCGATCCCTTATGTTCTCTGTCGAGAGACTCAAAGACCAAACATATCAAGGTTATACCTGCAAGAGACATAGATGAGGAAGAGTGAGAAGCATGAGAAGAAGGAGAAGTACGGTTAGAAGGTGGGGGACTTTTAAGGTCGTTCCCCTCATTAGACTGATCTGGGCACCTTTTTACGTCAATGCCAGAGTTGGACGGATGCAAGGGGTTGAGGTCTTTCCCTTTCTTAGACCATTAGGGGGTGCTTTTAACGTCTTCACCCTTATCAGACATTTGCTGAGTGGGAGATGGGACAGGAACATCTGACAGGATGAAGAAGAAAGAAGGATTGTGTCGGGGATGAAGTTCAACAAAGTTGGTAACGGCCTGAGAAATTCCTGCTCAACTGTGGGTTGAGCGATTTTGTTTCTTCGACAAGCAGCCCTTCGTGCTCGTCTCTTTTTGGTTTTGTGAGATGATGTTTGATTGGTCAAGGGCTTGCGATCTGCTCTAGCTTAGCGAATCGCTTCTTGCCTTAAGGGCTTGAGTTTGCTTCTGCTATGGTAGATTATACATGGGTGGGAAGTCAAGGGTTCCGCAGAGTCTGGGTCACTGATAGGAAGGTCTTGCTTTGCGAGATCCTCTTGCTCTGATGGGGAAGCGTCTTGGGGATGACTTATGGGGAGGTTGTGAAATTCTTGACACTCCCGCATCTTCTTTGTGAATATATCAAGGAAAGTTGTGCATTCTGTCAAGTAATGACCTCTTATTTGATGGTATGGACACCAACGATCTTCAGTCCCCTTAACAAGGCGAAGGGATTGCCTTGCCTACTTAAGTGTGATTATGCCTTCCTGAAGCATCATGATAAAGAATGCATAGAGAATACCAGGCATTTCGTCCTCCTCTTGGATGGCTACAGCATGGGAGGCCTCAGCTGCCCCGAAGGCCTTCTTTAAGTCTTCAAGCTTTATATGATCTTTCTGAATCAGGGCCTCAATAATATCCTTTAGTGTGTAGCAGTCATCTGTGGGATGATTGATCCTCCGATGGTAAGCACAATAATTCACCTGAGTGCCAAGGCCAGATTACTCAAGGAACCTGGTTTTTGGAAGATGGATCATATTCTGTTCCAATAATAATCGGAATAGTGCAGGGACCCATTCCTTCTCGAAGAGACATACCTTTTTCTTATGCCTGGTGAAATAATCACTCTGATCAAAGTTGGCTGATGGAGGTACCCGATTGTACTACTGTCGTTGCTTGCCAACTTGGGGTGTTACCTTTACGGCGGTTACCCCTTTAGAGAGGTCCAAAGTTTGAGAGGGAGCCTTCTTTAAATTAGTGACCATGACTGCTGCACTAATTACTCCTTTCTATTGGCTGCCCCGTGTGTTATTCCAAGAGCTACTATTACCCCAGTTGTTTACTGAACTTGTAGATGGTTGTCGTGTCCCACTATGATGGCGTGACAAACTTTCTATGCTAACTGATTTAGAGATCAACACTAACATGGAGGTCGGATTAGAGGCCTCGACATGTAGAGCGATTTCAGGTCGCATGTTCCGCATGCAAGTTTGGTATGCTTCCTTCTCGGGCATATGATTAGGGTGGTGGGAAGCCAAGTTTCTCTATCTTGATATGAACTGATCCACGGGCTCATCAAGGTCTTGAGTCAGGGTGAGAAGTTTGATGGCTTGAACCTCTCTCTCGACCTCATAGAAGTGTTGATAGAATAATTTCTCCATCTCCTCCCATGTATGCACCGAGGTTGGAGGAAGTCGGGCACAACATTAGAATGCTGGGCCATTGAGGGTCTCAACGACCTATCAAAGAAGAAGTCTCCCATCAGCTACTATTTCCAGATATGCTGCTCGGAAGTGGGCAATATGCTGGTTTGGGGAGGTGGTTCCACTAGATAAAGGAAACTTTCCTTTCTTATAGTCTGAGGGGAACGGGACCCGATCAATATAAGAGGGCTATGGTTTTTGATAAGGCGTCGCACCCTGTATCGCTGGAATTTGTCTGTTCTTTAGGCTATGGGTGACCACAGCGTCAATATCTAACTGAGAGACCAGATGAGGGACATAATTGTCTTGTGAGGTAGACGGAGGGGGCTGCCGTGAAGGTACACCATCAGAGTGATGGGAATTGACCTCATGGTTAGTCGACTAGCGTGTGATGTCAATACAATCGATCTTTTCCATTATCGCGTGCACCATATCCTCAAACTTGTTCATGCGATCCTCCTGTGCATCACCAGGCTCTCTTACGACTATTACACTGACCGTTTCTCTAGTGAGGTCAACGTTAGTTGCAGCTGAAGGCTCGCGAGCTTGACGGGTCGTACGTTGTAGGTCAGTCAGTAAGGGGTCAGCATGCTCTGACTGAACTCGACACCTGTACGTAGATCACATTTGGACAGGTTCTCGACGGTCTTGAGATGGTGGCTGTTAAGTGGACAGGTCTTCTTCTGTGATAGTAACCACAACACATGGCTCATGGAGCTCTTCTTCAGGCTTTATCGTCTGAAAAGGGTAGAAGGGATTCAGGTGACGAGGGTCGTCAAAATTGGCTGTTTCGACTGCCTTGGTCACCTTCCTGGTCAAAATTCGTAGAACTTCATCATGTTTAGCCTTGAGGTTTTGATGGACCTCGCGCCGAAACTACGATCTAAGTTGTGGCTGGTTAGCTGTTCTTGCACAGGAGAGAGCTGTCTCCATCAAGTGCGGTAATGGATGAGGGCCAGAAACTGGAGTCATCTTGGGCCAGGGAGGATGAAGGACTTGATCTTCCATGAGGTCCATGCCCCGAGCTCTCTTATGAGCTCCAGAGACATGACCTAAGTGATGGGGTTGGTTCAGGATGGTACTCTTGGGGAGAGCCTTCGAGTACCAAGGGTGAAGGTGCTTTCTTGATGAAGAAGGAGCAGGCAGGAGCAGGGTTGACTCATGAGGAGGCATGAGTTGAGGGCGGGGGACGCTTGAGATGGCAACGCATGTGCGCCCCTTGAAGAAGGATCTCGAGGGACCTGGGGGTCCACTCAGGCTCGTGCAGGTGATCTGTCCTTAAGAGGCCAAGAACTATGAGCAAGTGTCCGTAAGAGAGCATGTGCAGGCCTGCCCCTTACAGGGTGTGCTTGTATGTGCATAGTAGGAGGACGAGGAGGTCGTCACCTATGTACTTGGGTTGGCGTCATAACCGCGTTGCCCCGAGCAGTGAGATACATATGAATAGCGTGCGCAGGACCTGACCTTGGAAAGTTTGATCTTGGACACAGACTTGAGGTAACAGAAGGCCCCGAGGTGTCGCTCGAGTGGGTGACCCACGAGCCAGTGGTGTGTGTGAGGGGTGGAGACCGTGGGGTTTCCACCTCTATGTGTTGAGCCTGTAGCGATAGAGAGCATTAGTGTAGGAGTGTGGGGAGTAGCCTTATGGTGACCCACAGAAGCAATGACAACTTGCTTGCCTTTTGTAGAAAGGGACTGGGCAGCCTTCCGACGTACCTCAGAAACATGACTAACAAGTGACTTGCTGGTAGCTTGGTACATGCTGTGTGGGGCAACATAAGTGTCGCCCATGCAAGGCGCCTTGGTGGGGTTTTCACCAGATCGAAGTGATGGGGAGTGAGGGACCTTCAAGTCCCTTCTCACATCAGTCCAGGTTAAGACCTGAGAGCTAGGTAGGGGGTCTTTGCTCAAGAGGATGATCAGGAACGAAGTCGAAGGAACTTGTTCCCTAATGTCACTCTCGAGTACGAGGATAAGAGAATCCCCGATCTAGATAAATGGGTTACAGAACCCAGCAGCCATAAGTGAAAGTGAAAAGATAATGAAAGCAGAAAATAAAAGAAGAAACTAGCCAAACAAGAACAACTTGACAAAGGGGTAGTAAGTACCCAGTGGAGTCGCCAAGCTGGTTAGGTGCCTCGATCTTGTTGTCTAGATCTGGATGATCAGGAGGCATGCGTCTCGAGTTTCGAGAGAAGGCCTGGGATGTTTTTGAGATCGCTCTCTCGAAAACCTCGTTCATGAATAGGGGTAAGTGTTATCAACTGGTGAGAGAGGAATTTTAAAGGTGGGTTCGGGACTTTCTCAGGCTGGCTCGCGTGGGCGCCCTCTTAGATCATGAAGAAAGCCCCCTAGTAATGAAAGGGGTTCGGAATCGCCTCCCTTGGCTCGTATTCTTCTTATTTTATGCAATTACGTACATATATGGCAAAGGTTGTAAGACGGGTGGACCTCACCCTTTTCCTCTTTGATGAACGTACACAAGCAGGTGCATTAAAAAAGAAGAAGAGAAGAAAGACGGGCGAGAGAAAAGTTTCACTGAGAGAGAGGATCACGCTGGCGAGTATTTGGCCTGACGTGGTAGCAAAACGGGCTGGGTACAAAGATCGACTCACAAGATCACTACTAGATGTCATTACCAATACCGACTAGCTAAGCACGATGGTCAGTCTGTCGTGGTAATAAAGCGGGCCAAGCAATCCTAGTACAACAACATTACGGCTAGATGACGGGACTTCCATGAGAGGCTAACTTCAATCCCTCTTAGTCGAACGAAAGAATGGCAGAGTGGTGGTTATCGGGGAAAGAATGATGTAAGAGAAGAAGGGAACATATAGAAGGAGGGAGAAAGATAATAAGATAAAAGAGAGAGGGAAGGAAGATGTAGTTAGTACTGGACATTTTCGACTGTTTCATAAGAGAAGAGAGAGAAAGGGCAGTCGATGCTAGGCTTCGCCGACTGTCTAAAGAGAAGAGAGGAAGAGAACCAACCGACACTAGGCTTACGCCGGCTGCGACGGGAGAGAAAGAAGGGAGAGAGATCTAGCCAGCATTAGGCTTCATTGACTATGACAAGAGAGGAGAGAGCAATCCAATCGACACTACAATTTGTTGACTATTAGGGAAGAGAGGAGAGAGAAATCCAACCGGCATTAGGGTTCACTGACTGTTAGGGAATAGAGGAGAGAGAAATCCAATCGGCACAAGGGTTCACCGACTGTTAGGGAAGAGAGGAGAGAGAAAACCCCACCTGATGTCGAGGATGAAGGAAGAAGAAGAGAGGGAAAACCCCACCCGACGCTGGGGATGAAAGAGAGGAGAGAGAGAGGAGAACCAACCAATGCTGAGCTTGTGTCTATTGTATTGAGGGAGAGAGAGAGATGAGAAGAGGGGAGGAGAGAGAAAGTTACCTGCTCGAAAGGTACCAACCCTTTTCTTCTCTCTCCTCTCCCTCTCTCTCTCCAAGACATACTTATGGGCTCAAGTAAGAATGCAAATTTCTATTGAATGATCAAAGAATGAACTGAGGGTCTCTTTTACAATGAGGCAGTAACTGTTTATATAGAATTGGGCTCAAACATTAGTGGACGTCCAAAAATAACCCTAATTGAAGGTAATTACAATTTAATTGAATTTAAAAAAATTCTAAAAATGGGTGCAAAAAGACTGTTTTGCCCTTGTCTAACAATGTGTGGAATTTCAGAACAGTCCATGTTGCTGCTCGAGATCTTGCATGATTTTTCATGGCTGACCTGGGGTGTTCTGATGCCCGTTGATCAAAATATTATTGTTTTCTTATTGAGCTAGACATGACGATCATTTTGATACCAACTTCAAGCCATGAATCATGTTTTTGAGCCATGATCACGAGACTTGAATCTTGGATGAATCTTGAAAACTTCGGATCGATTGTGTGCCCATTCCTTGATGTTTCTTCATGACTTCTTCATTTAATCACACTAACATGCCGTCACGATCGCGTTGCAACAAACATAACTCGAGTTTGTGTCCGAATGAAAATTTTGTCGTTTATGAGTTTTTGGCCGGAATCTTGAAATCCGGTGGCTGCAATTTATAGTAGCTTTAACGCCTTCGTGTGTGAAATCCAACCATTCATCGTACGTGAGGTTCGGACTAGAGATAGTCTCGAACCTCATGCACATAATGTAATTGGTTTCGTGCTGATCAAGTATGCACGCGTCGTGATTTTGTTGCTCGAATGAGGCACGTTGCTGCTGAATTATTTGCAACTTCCTTCACGGATGAACAACTTTCGTTAAGTTTTTGTCCCTGCTCTGACATCATCAAAAAGTGTACCGCATCTTGAATTACTCGTCTCGATGAGACGAACACACTCACCAAATTTGGGAGTGATCAGACTTGGAACGAGTGAGTTATAGGCCTCGAAAAGTGACTGCCCATGACTGTAAAAACAACCACCTTTAATGGTGTTTTGATAGAGTGAGGCCACATGTGTATAGTGTGCGGATTACCCCTTTTTGGTATTTTACCCATAACTTTGTCTTGGAGTGCTCAATTAAGCCGAAACTTGACCCATAGGGATTTTCGACCGTGCCAGATCTAATGGTGGTGGTCCCACAACTGTTTGACATACCAAAAATATGGTTCTAGTTACAGGGTTCATTTCAGGGTGCTAGAGACCGATTTCACTGAAATTGTTTCTTTGTGTTCACTGCCTTAGACATGTCTGATCATGATGAAACTTGATAGGTGGTCTTTTGAAGTGTTAATGAAGATCTTGATCAATTTTGGGGCCCTATTGAGATTATTGGGAATTTCCATTGTTTTATAGGCTTTATTGACCTGCTTCTTACTAGGGACCAAGGTGCTAAAAAATACGTTCGAACACAAGGTCCTCAAACTTCCTAATCCTTCACTTTCCCTTAAAACTAAACCTCAAACCTCTACGTCCCTAGTATAGATTCCTATTAATACCCCATCAACCCAAACTGCACCGACTGAACAAAGTCAGCCAGTGTCACAAACCAAAACCCAACCAAGGACTGTTCCTAAACCTACCCTACCACCTACACTAGTGATTGGATCAGGAACACAGAAGACTAATGAGGAAAAAGTGAAGTATGATGTAATTGGGCACTTGAGAAAGCTTCCAGCCCTTTTAAGTATCTATGATGCCCTCCTGTTGTCTAGAGACTATCGTTTGGCTCTGGTTCAGGCTCTTTCTAACCCAGAGGTGTACGAGACTGAGGTGGAACCTATTGAAGTTAATCCAGCCATTTTAAGTGGGTACCTGACAATCTCCTTGTCGAAAGATGAATTTCAATTGGGAGGAAAATTCCACAATCGCCCCCTCTTCGTGAATGGTGAACTACACGCCTACCCTCTCAATCGGATCATGCTGGATTCCCAAGAAGGATTCTCACCTGACTGGGATTATGGTCTGACAACCTCACTCTTACCCACATTACTGTGCAAGGGTTGAACCAGTCAGGAGAAAAGCCAGCTGGCACAGTGCGTCTTCGCCTCAAGATCGATGATCTCAGTGATTATGCTCAATTCCATGTAATGGACACCGACACCTATTACAACGTCTTGCTTGGTCGTCCTTAGCGTCACGATCAGGGGGTGGTTCCTTCCATGCTCCACCAATGTTTCAAGTACAACCGAGATGGAAGGCAACACACAGTCTATGCTAACAAAAGATTGTTCCCCATAGCTGAAAGTCACTACGCCGATGCCAAGTACTATTTCATAGACCTTCAAGCACTAGGAAAGCCAAAAGATGACGATCCGAATTTTGTGAGAGAGACAAGACCTTCATCTCTTGACAACGTTGAGGATCTGGGGCGAATGATCACGGACATGTTCAAAGAAGAAGAAATACAAGGAAAGATCATCCCTCTCCACTCAAGTATACCTAGCCACCTCTCCAAGGTCATGGTGTCCTCTCTCGAAGACGACGCCTCTTCCTCTACTTCTAATTCGTCAGAACAAAACGACGTGTCGGAAGTAGTCCCTGAGTCTAAGGAAGCCCCAAAGGTGGACCTTCCAGCAACAAGGGTGACCTATACATCAGATCGGTAAAAGGTTCTGCATGTCCCTATCGCTCTCCTAGAGGCAGAACTGGCGCACCAACCGCCACAAAAGGTGCTCCAAATTCCGTTCTCTTTGAACGAGGAGTAAGCTATTCTCTCTCGTCTCAAACCATGAAAGGTATGAAGCAATGAAATAGAAAGAAAGGTCAAAAGAATTGTTTCATTCGCAAATCAAACGGATGTTACAAGATGCCTTCCTTTACAATGGAAAGAAACAAAAAAGAAAAGAGAAAGAAGGCATCAATTACTTCATTGATCTTTCCCCTGTACAATGCAGTTGATGTTTTTGTCCATTCAATCTCGTTCTTCAGCTCTGCTACCGGCCCTGCCACTTGCTCCATCAAGGTGGTCGCTTCTCCCAAAACTGCTGTAGAGCCAAAGAGTTATCAGAAAGCACTTTATCATTCGCTTCCCAATCCGCAGTCTCTTTCTCTAGCTTGTCAAGCCTCTGTGTCAGCTCTAATATCTGCACTCTCAGAGCCATCACCTTGCGATGGACGGTGATGGCCTCATCAGCAAGGCCTGATCTTTGAGATTCTGCGGCATCCAGATGCTGCGATTGAGTGTTTACCAATTCATGATAGCACAGAAGAGAAGACTCCAAAGGGGGCAACCGCAAGCTTTTCAGCCACTGCGCAGTTGCTTCTTCTCGCAGGGTGTCACCCTCGATCCCTCCAGCTCATTGACAACTCTGTCAAAATAAGGAAGGACTTCGGGCGGATTCCCTAGGGCAATCTCCCTCATTCGTTGGATCGCAACTCCAAGCTCTTCAAAAGACAGCTCTGTCAGTTGCTGGAGGTCTGTCTGAAGCATCACAAAAATGATCCCTGACAACCCATTGAGAGAAGGCCTTAGCAATGCAGCAAGAGCAACCATAACAGGAGGACCCTCATCTACAGCTGATGTCTCAGGTTCCTCAGGAGCGACCTCAGGCTACTATGGTACCTCAGCAACGACTTTCTCGCTCTTGCCCCTGGACATGACCACGTCGGGCTCTATCCTTTCATGCCCAGGCACCTTCGCCTCATCCTTTGTAAGCACCACAACCAAAGCTAGAGCAAGACTAACCTCCTCACCTGGAGCCACTACCTCAGTCTTGGGCAGTGCCTCAGTACTCTCCTTGCTCGGGGCAGCGATCTCTCCCTGTGTCCCCTCCTCCAGAGCCATCTCCACCTTCAAAGGTTTGACACCCTCTCCCTCTCCTTCTTCACCTTGGTCTGCCACGATGATCATTTCGTCAACTGGCTCTCTCACGACACTTTCTTCCTCTGTAGTCACGAGTGCCGCCTCAGGACCTGGCAAGCTTGATCCCTCAGGGTATCTTGCCTCTCCACCCCCTGCAAATACATTGCTCAAGGCAGCCGCCTCCTACTACTTGGATGACCCCTCTCAAGCTCTTGAGGGTTCGTCCTCTTCTATTATCATGACCTCCATCAGGGTTTCCCTTTCCTCTGTAGGCACAATGACTGTCAAAATTCTAGAGGTCCTCGTTGCCTCTGCCGCCTCGTTAAGACCAGCCTCATCAGCCCCACTCACTTCCATCGGGATTGGGCCCTCCTCTTCTACCCCAATCGGGGCAGTAGGCTCCGAGGCACTAGCTCAAATCTGAGGAGTCTGGAGAAAGCTCAGGAGAAAGAAAAGGCGAGACCACAAGACCAAAAGGTTATGGGGAAATGGCCAGAGACGTAAAGCCTTCCGAAGTAGCGGAGGGCATGGAGCCATCTCCTGGCTCGCGAAACCCGGGGCCCTTACCCCCCTTACGGCCGAAGCCTTGGTTGCCTTTTGGGCTCGCTGGGGCCATTCACTTTTTCTCCTTTCCTTTCACCAGCTCGAGCAGTAGCTTGGTTTTTCCTCTTCACCAGCTCGGGAGCAACAACCTACTTTTTGCTCTTCACCGGCCCAGGCACAACAACCTGCCTCTTCTTCTTCACCGGCTCATGAGCAGTAGCCAACTTTCTCTTCTTCCCTTTCTCCTGCTCAGGCACGGTAGCCTTTGAAGCCCCAGACTTGGAAGAGCTAGCAGCTAGTTTACTATGAGGGCCGCTCCCTATCAGCTCATTTAAGTCTTGGACCGGATGCCCATCATACCCCGGGACTTTATGGCCTTCCTTCCATTTGAAGATCTTAGAGAGGTAGTAAAAAATACTCTCTGTCTTCATCTCCAAACTAAGAAGTTGCGACAAAGACTTGTCCACGATAAGTCGGTAAGGCTACCCGAGTACGCGTCAGTCATAAGGAAAGCCTAGGGTAAAGATTTCTCCTATGGGAGGGGTCTTAGCCAATTTTTGCTGCCGGGTGTCTTGGCTCCAGCGGCCATCCTCCCTTTTCCAGGGGTGGTTCGTGTCCCAGTACCCCTTGTTCATGATCCACCACCAATGATCATGGGCTTTGGTCACCTGTGCCATTCTGCCAAAATGGGGCAACACGTACTTGTTGACCCGGGTGGCCTCCAAGCATGTAGCCCATGCAGTGTGAACGTGCCTCGGGTGCCAAGTCTCCCAATGGGTTCCCAATTCGTCCTTCTTCTAGTGGGCTGCCTTGCTATGCTGCTTCTCAAAGAGCACAAAGAATGGGCACCCCTGATCCAGCCCATGCTGTCGGGAGAACCGGTGAGGAAAGTAACCCTCAAGCTTCGCGTCATCAATAGTGGGATAGGCGAGAATGCTACCTCTGACACTTAACATATACATCAATCCTTTTGGATTGGTGAAATCACCATCCAGGTGATGACGCAGCCCATCGATGTATGTGCGGTCTATGAGGCTTCCAACTGAAAATGCCACCCGGGTCATGTGGAGGTGGTCGTTGAAAAATAGGCTGTGTGCATGGCCCGGGGGATGGAAAATTGCCTTCTGCCGGCAATCTTTAGCAAAAATGGACACATGCTGTCCTCTAGCTCCTTGGTTCTAAGGTATGTGTCCCAAAAGTAAGCTCCAAGCCAGTCGTACACGTAATGAACAGGGACAGGGGTCTTGAAATCCCTCCGGAAGGCCTCACTTTCTACTATGCCATTTTTCCCCTCTTCATCCCCTTGGTACGGCCCCCCCTGGAAATGGCAACCAAATTCTACACAGTATGGGCTGTGCGAGTGCGTATTCCTCCCTCACACCATGTCACAGGCCACACAAAAAGTGCCTGGACGAATGATGTTTGACTCTCCCGGTAGGGTAAAGTTTCACAAGAAACGTGCGAAGTAAGCCGCCAAGAAGACATGTCCATTCTTCTTTCGCAGCTCGAAAACTGGTTGGGATTCCTTCCCCTCATTTCTCGATGGCAGACTAGCTTCATCTTTATAGTCGCCATAAAAGAACGCTACCCACTTGGCAAAGGTAACCCGCCCCTTCTTGGGCTCATCATAGAGTTGTTGATAGATCTCAAACAACTCATGAAGGCTAGCAGGCGGGGCTCCTTCCCTACCTTTTTCCCTCAAAAAATTACTGAGTTTGGGAGAATAAACTCGTCATACATGGCACCGAGGAGCAGCAGCCTGTAGACGAAGTGCAGATCCATCAACGAAATTCTTGCCTCTTCGTGACCAAGTAGCCATGTGTTTCTAGCATGGCTCTAGGTCTCCAACAACACTTTGACCATGTTTGAACAACGGTCATAGTAGCCCAACAAGCACTGAAGGGCAGCAAGCAAAGAATCCAGTCTCAAAATATCCCTGAAGTCCCGTAGCACTTTCAGGGTCTAGGAAGAATAACTCTTTAGATACTGGTGCTCCCCTTGCACCCGCAGACCAGAAGGGGACCATTGTATGCTCGGGGTTTCCACCATTCGCTTGCCTAGGGTCGGCAAGTTCGTGTTAGAGGCTGCGTTTCGATTCAGGCAATGCAAAAGGCCTACCCCTTCCTCTATGCTCACGGCTCCATCATTATCTTCCCTTCTCACTAACTGAACGGGGGCACTCACAAAGGTGACACTCAGGGGCCACTTGGGTTCACATAAGGCTTTGGTGTGCCATATTGGTCCACCTCTCACCCTGCTCTCGCTAGTGAAAACACCAGTGCTAAGCTCCCCTTTCTCATGGGAGGTTCTTTACATCTGGAATGGCCCTCGAAGACTCGATCATTAGAACAAAACGAAGGACGCTAGGCAGCCACAAATAAACTACTCTCACAAGGGCAGGACTATCACCGTCTACCCACCAAGATGGGATCACTATCTCATAAACAAGGGCGGGACTATCATCGTCTACCCACTGAGATGGAATCGCCGCCTGCTCACTGAGATGGAATCACCGTTGCCACTAGGAGGGATTGTCGTCTCACGATCAGACAAGGACTATCAATGTCTCGCGAATGAAGGCATATTAATGCCTTGCTCCAACTGTCAGCACGCACCGCACGTGCAACCCTTGAAATCTGAACGTGCCGCCTGACACTTGTGGTGTGGCCTGTCATCGCGTGTACGGAGGGTGACCATTTGCCACCCCACGACCCTTCATCTTCAGGACCGTTACGATCTCCCCAACCCTATGGGTTCCCATAGGTGTTTCCCCTCTTCGTTGGGAATTCATTCTCGTTCACTAGAAAAATCCTTCCCACCTTCTGCTCGTTGCTAGAGTTGATGAAAGCCACCGAAAATCCCCGAGAGTTTCCCTGCGACCCTACGGATTGCCTTTCTCCCTGGTTTCCCACTTCAACAGTTCACCAAAGCTCAACAGAATTCCTCTAAGTTTTTGGTGAACTCAATGCAGCCCCGTCTCCTTCTCCTCCAACAACCAGAGAATTGACAAAGCCCTCTGAACTCTCCATAGCCTCCCCTTCAGTAGCAGAATGACCGAAGGTACTGGAACTCAAGCAGGGCACCTCTGCAAATCTTGCTAAGGCCTCAAGAAACCATGTTCCTTGCTCAGAAAGCCTTGACACTTCTCAAGAAGGTTCGCAATCACTCTGCGAAGCTTCGCACTTCCTGAAGCTCGTTAGAAAAATCCCTCAGGAACTGTCCCCGCAAGTTTTGGCCAGAAAGTGCTCACCAAAAAACCCTCTTCAGAAAGCTTTGTCTCTCTCTCTCTCTAAAAAGCTTTCTGCTGTTTTTACCATTCGGTAAGACAGTAAACTGGGGTTTCTCCCCTTTTTATACCCCGTAGTACCGCGAGCTTCCCTTGACAAACTTAGAATGACACTCTAGTCCTCATCTCTTGATGGCGATAAGACCAGGTCGGGGCGGGCCAAGCTCGAGACTCGAAGCATCATCTCCGCACCTCATTAAGATTTGTGCTGCGCTCCCCATCAAGACTTTTATCAAGTGCCTCGACCAGAGACTATCGTCGTGTGCCTCATCAGAAGGCTAGTGCCACACGCCTCGACTAGAGACTATCGCCGTGCGCCTCAACCAGAGACTATTGCTGCGCATGTCGTCCAGAGGTTATCGTCGCATGTCTCGCCCGCATGTCTTGTCCACAGATCACTGCCACATAGAACATCTAGGCCTACTGCATCATGCTTCACTAAGGGACCTAACGCATCACCTGAGCTTACTAATGCATATGCCACTCCACACTTGGCGTCGCGCGGATGCCTTGGTACTCCCTTATGGACCATTGTCCTGCCTCTTCAGGAAGTTCATTCTTTACATCACAGTCTCACTCCTCAGGGAGTCTAGTATCTGGGAACGGCCCTATTCCCTATGGATTTGCATGCCTTCACCACTTAATGGTCCGCATTGCATGACCTTAAACTGCACATCCATGGTTCGCATTGCATGACCTTAAACTGCATTACCATGGTCTGCATTGCATGACCTTAAACTGCACAGCCATTGTCTGCATTGCATGATCTTAAACTGCACCTTAAATTGCACAGCCATGGCTTGCATTGCATAACCTTAAATTGCACAGCCATGATCCACATTGCATGACCGTAAACTGCACAGCCATGGTCTGCATTGCATGACCTTAAACTGCATAGCCATGGTCCACCTTATATGACCTTAAACTGCACAACCATGGTCTGTAAAAGTGGATGAAAAGGGTGGACATGACCACAAAGTCATGGGTAAAAGAGCCCAAAAATAACAGAAGTTGGTGAAAACTGTCTTCACGGCACCACTTCTCCTGTTCAAGTGAAAACCCGCGAAAGGGCGCTTAGATCGACAAGACAAGCTGACGCACGACTACCGCCTCAGCCGACATTCAATTTTCAAATGGTCACGATGCTACTGAGTTCTGCCTAAAATCCTCAAAAGCCAGCATCCATTCGCAAGCCAGATGGCTCGTTAGGGAGTGAGAGCCCCACAAGATCTCCCCAGTTTCATGGCTTGTCAAGGAGTGAGAGCCCCACAAGATCTCCCCAATTTTCATGGCTTGTCAGGGAGTGAGAGCCCCACAAGATCTCCCCAGTTTCCATGGCTCGTAAGAGAGTGAGAGCCCCACAAGATCTCCCCAGTTTCCATGGCTCGTCAGGGAGTGAGAGCCCCATAAGATCTCATCGGTTTCATGGCTCATCAGGGAGTGAGAGGCCCACAAGATCTTCCCAATTTCCATGGCTCGTTAGGGAGCGAGAGCCCCATAAGATCTCCCCAGTTTCCGCGGCTCGTCAGGGAGTGAGAGCCCCACAAGATCTCCACGGTTTCATGGCTCATCAGGGAGTGAGAGCCACATAAGATCTCCTAAGTTCGACAATAACAAGAGTCCTTGAGGGTGAGGACGATGACCAAAAGATCCCTCTGAAAATGTTAAGAGTCATCATGAAGGCAATAAACTGATGAAGCCAGGGTCTAACCTGCTACAGGCTTCAGGGTAGTCTTCGCCAAACTCCTTAGCCTACATGGGACCAGATTTTCGGGTTGGGTCCGAAGCCCCCGACTAGACCCCATTAGACGAGACCTACAGGAGATACCTTGAGCATCAAAAGAAAACCTGATGTAGTAGTAAATAATGCCAAGCGAAGGTTCATAGCATTTAGCCTTCAAAAAAAGGCCTGGTTTTGTACGAGGAGGTCTTGACAAAGGCCTCATGCTCCAGAACCACAAATAGTCTCTTGATGGTGCGGACTCTACAAAGATCCCTCAAACTTCCTGAATGATTACACTTCTTGATTCTCTCGAAGCACAACATTTGGCGGGGCATGCTGTTGGAAGGTATTTTTCATCATCATGGGGCCCTCGCTCAATAAAGGCCTCTTGGAACAGCCCTAGAACGGGCCAAGATCTTCATGACGTCTCTCAAGAGTCTCCTGTCAAGTTTCGTCGCATTCCGACATTTCTAAGGCAGTACAGATTGAGAAATAATTCCAGAAGAATCAACGTCTAGCACCCTAAAACGAATCCCTATAACTAGAGCTACATTTTTAGCATCTCAAATTATTGTGGGACCATAACCATTGGATCCAAAATGGTTGAAAACCCTCAAAGGGTCAAGTTTCATCTTAAACGGACATTCCAGGAAGAAGTTATAAGCAAAAGACTGAAACAAGAGAAGCCGCACGCTATTGCCATGTGGCCACCCTGCAACACTACACCATTGAAGGGACATTCACGACCATTGAATTTTGATGCTCATATCTCACTCATTCTAAGTCGGATTGTGCTCAAATTTGGTGATCATGTTCGTCTAATCAAGACGAATGATACAATATGTGGCACACCCCGTGACGATACCCAAGCGCGAAGAAAAGCTAGAGAGAAGTTGTTAATCTGTGAAGAAAAGTGCAGGAAATTCAGCAGCGTCATGACTCGCTCGAGTGCCCAAATCACGTCGCTCGCGAGCCTGATCAACGTGAGACTAATTCCATTGCAAGCGTAAGGTCTCTAGCCATCTTTGACCCGAACGACGTACATGATTAACGGTCAGATTCTACACACGAGTAGATTGTAAATTTCGTTGCCAGAATCTTTGATTCTGATCAAAATTCCAAACTCACAAAATCTTTGTTCGGCCACCGAATCGAGTTAGTGGCATGCTCAGTGTGATTCAGCAAAGAAAACACAGAAAAACATCAAGGAACGAACACTCTATCGATTCAAAGTTTCAAGATCTACTCAAATTGTAAGTCACATGATTGTGCACTAAAAACATGATCCACGGCTCGAAGTTGGTATCAAATCGATCGCCATGTTGAACCCTACAAGAAAACCATCATCTTACGATCAACCAGGCACTAGAACGACCTCGGATCAGCTATGCAAGATCATGCAAGTCTTAGGGAAACACATGAACTGTTATGAAATTCCACGACTTGTTAAGAAGGGGCAAATCTGTCATTTTGTACCCTATTTTTTAATTTAATTTAATTTAATTTAATCTTAATTTCCAGCAATTAGGGTTACTTTTGATCATCCACCCATGTTTGAGGCATACCTCTATATATACATACCATCATTGTACATAAAAAAAAAGAGGCTGAGGCATACACACACTCAAGAGAGAGTTTTCACTTAATAAAAGTTTCTCTCTCTTACCATTGTAGTGTTACATTTGAGAGAGAGAGTGAGGTGAGAGAAACTTTGGGTCGGTACCCCAAGGGTTGAGGTAAATCTTTCTCTCTTCCCTTTTTTCTTTTGTTCTTCTCTCTTCTCCCTCTTCTTTGTCTAAGTCCCTTGTGGTAGTGCCGTGTATGCCTCTCCCTCAGCTTCATAGGTTGTGCATGGCGATGGCAGCGCCATGCACGAGTCCCCTTCCCCTTGTATTCGTCTGTCTCTTTCTTTCAGTGAAGTCTGTAGATGGTGCTGCCGATCGCCATCCACAGGCGTAGATGTAATGTCTTAGTGAAGAGCCCATACGGCGAAGCTTGTTGCCTCCCATAGGGGTCTTCATTTATTACGCGTTTAGTTGAGACGACGATACCTATCACCACCCGCTAAGGGCTTAAGCAACAGCTATCGCCGTCTGTGAGCTTCCTCGGCATGACTGGCGCCCACTGCCATTGTCCCTGCATCCCACGCCTATCGTCGTGAGACCTAGGAGAAGTAATCGACGTGTGCCTCGTTAGGAGCTGACACCGTCCACAAGGGATGCGCCATCTCTTTGCATTGCCCACTGTGATGCCTATTGACATCCGGACTTCCCTTTTCTCTTTCTCGTCTCGTTCTCTCCTCTCCAGCTCTTTCTCCTCTCACTTGGCTGAGGTAGACCTAGCTTATCACCAACACATCAACCTCGGTTTCGAGTAGTATTGCCACCGTGCTGGTCCTGAGAACCATTCCCGTTTTGTTACCACTCCGAGTCGGTGATTACTAGTCGTCATGCTAGTCTCACCCCCATGTCAAGCTCTCTTCTCTTTTCTATCTTTCACCGAACCTTACACTTCATCGCTTTCTCATGTGAACGTGCATTGCCCTAAGACAAGGGTGGATCTCCTTTTTCGTCTCACACGGTGAAAGGACAGAAGTAATAAAAAGAGAAGAAAGAGAAAAAGACATGTCACACACAGAAAGGGAAAAGAGTGGTTCCATTCATAAATATGTTTGAACGTATTTTTCATCACCTTGGTCCATGGTAGGAGCAGGTACATAAAGCCTACAAAACAGTGGAAAATTATCGACAATTTCAGAATGGCCCCAAAATTCTCGAGATTGTCATCAACACTTCAAAAGACCACCTGCCAAGTTTCGTCACAATCAGACATGTTTAAGGCAGTGAACACAAAGAAACAATTTTCAAAAAATTGGCCTCTAGCACTATGAAACGGACCCTACAGCTGAAGCTACATTTTTGGTGTCTCAAATTACTGTGAGACTACCACCATTGGATCTAACACGGTCGAAAGCCCTTATGGGCCAAGTTTTGGCTTGATCAAACACTCCATAACAAGATATGAGTAAAACATTGAAACAAGAGAGGTCGCACACTATCCCCGTATGGCCTCACTACACCAAAACACCAATAAAGGTGGTTGTTTTTATAGTCACGAAAAGTTACTTTTGGGGCCCATAACTTACTCGTTCCAAGTCGGATCGCTCCCAATGTATTCATCTCATCAAGATGAACAATTAGATATGTGACACGCCCCGAGACGATATCCGACCAAGGAGAATAGGTAGAGAGAAGTTGTTGATCCATGAAGAAATTGTAGAAAATTCAGCAGCGACATGCCTCACTCGATGAACCAAATCACGACGCTCGCACAACGGATCGATGCAAAACCAATTTCATTGTATGCGTAAGGTTCAAGGATATCATTGAACCGAACCACATACATGATGGACAGTCAGATTTCATGTACGAAGCCGAAAACTTTATTGAAATTTTGGTCACTGGATTTTAGATTCCGGCCAAAACTCAAAAGTTGCAAAATCTTCGTTCAGGCTCCAAATCACGTTCCGATTGTTGCCACGTGATCGTGATGACATGCTTAGTGCGATATGATGAAGAAATCACATAAAAACATTAAGGAAAGACCACAATATCAATCTAAAGTTTCCAAGATTCAAACAAATTTCAAGTCTCGTAATCATGACTCGAAAAAATGATTCATGGCTTGAAGTTGGTATCAAAACAATTGCCATGTCGAGCTCTATAAGAAAACAATAATCTTTTGATCAAACGGGCATCAAAACAACCCCGGGTCAGCCATGGAAGATTACGCAAGTTCTCAGGCAGCCACAGGAACTGTTATGGAACTCCACACTTTGTTAGAGAGGAGAAAAATAGTCTTTTTACACCCATTTTTAGGATTTCTTTTAATTCAATTAAATCTTAATTTTCAGCAATTAGGTTTAATTTTTATCAATCCACCCATGTTTGGGTACAACTCTATATAAACAGGCACTGCCTCATTGTAAAAGGACCAGCCCGTAAACTCCCCACCACCTCTCGATCTTGTGTGAATTCTTTGAAGATTCAATAAAATTTTGAGTCCTTGCTTGAGCCTATGAGTATGTATTGGAGAGAGAGAGGAGAGAGAAGAAAAGGGTCAATACCCTTTGGGTAGGCAACTTTCTCTCTCCTCCCCTCTTTCTCTTTCTTTCTCTCTCTTCTCGCTCTCTCTTCTCTCCCTGTCAACTGGTGAGACCTAGCACCGGTTGGCTCTCTTTCTTCTTCTGTCAATTGGGGGAGACCTAGAGCGAGTTGGCTTTCTCTCTTTTCCTTTATCAACTGGCAAGAGCTAGCGTCGATTGGCTTTCTCTCTCTTTGTCAATCAGTCAACGAGATATAGTGCTGGTTGGTCTCCTCTCTCTTCTTCAACCAGTCGACGAGACCTAGTGCCGGTTGTTCTCCTCTCTCTTCTTCTATCAGTTGGCAAAACCTAGTGCCGATTACTCTCCTCTCTCTTCGTCTATCAATTGGTGAGACCTAATGCCGGTTGTCTTTTCTCTCTCTGCCAGTCGACGAGGCCAAGCACCAGTTTGTCTCCTCTCTCTTCGTCTATTAATCGACGAGACCTAACGCCAGTTGTCTTTTCTCTCTCTACTAGCCAGTGAGGCCTAATGCTGGGTTGGTCTCCTCTGCCTTCATTCACCAGTTGCGAGGCCTAGCACCGGTTGTCTTTTCTCTCTCTTCCAGTCAATGAGGCTTAGTGCTGGGTGTGTCTTCTCCCTCTTCTTCTATTTGTCGACAAGGCCTAGCACCAACTGGTTTTCCCTCTTTCCTTTTGTCAGTTGGCGAGACTAAGCGCCAGTTGGCTCCCTTCCTCTCTTCTCATCTGACACAGTTGGTGAAGCGTGCTGCTGACTACTTCCTCTCTCTCTTATATCCTAAAACAGTCGGCGATTTCTAGTGCCGATTGCATCTCCTCTTCCTTCTTCTCTGTCCTTCCATCTATCCCCTTCCTCTCTTTAACCATTCCTTTGCTGCTCTCTCATTCGACCAAGAGGGAGTGAGGTTAGCATCTCATGGCAGTCCTATTGTCTAGTGAATTGTTGTCGCCCCAGGTTCGCTTGGCCTGCTTTACTTCCATGACAGACCGACCATCGTGCCTAGCTAGTCGATATCGACAATAAAAACTAGTAGCGATCCAGTGAATCGGTCTCAGCTACAGAGCCCGTTTCGCCACCACATTATGTCAATTATCCACCAGTCTAGTCACTGTCCTGACCTTCTCGCTTGGTCAAATTCTTCTCACCCCCTATCTTTGTTTCTTCTTCATGAATGCGCATGCTTGTGTACGCTCATCAGAGAGGAAAAGAGTGAGGTCTGATGCACCTCTCCCATATCCTTTGCCATATATGTGTGTGATTGCAGAAAGCAGAAAATAAGAAGAATACAAGCCAAGGGAGGCGATTCCGATCCAGTTTCATTACTGGGGGGCTTTCTTCGTGATCTAAGCAGGCACCCACACGAGTTAGCCTAAGTAAGTCCCTAACCCACCTTTTAAATTCCTCTCTCATCGATTGGAAACACCTACCCCCATTTTCTAACAAGGTTCCCGAGAGAGAGATCTCATGAACATCTTGGGTCTTCCCTGAACCCGAGACGCAAGCCGCCTGATCCCTTAGGGATTCGGAGGGCGAGATCGAGGTACCTAACCAGCTTGGTGACTCCACTGGGGACATACTACCCCTTAGTCAGATCGTTCTTGTTTGGCTAGTTTCTTTTTTATCTGCTTTTATTATCTTTTCACATTCACTTATGGTTGTTGAGTTCTATAACCCATTCATCTAGATTGGGGATTTTCTTTTCCCCTTATTCGAGAGTGTCCCTAGGGAACAAGGTCCTTCGACTTCGTTCCCGACCATCCTCTTGAGTAAAGACCCTTGTCTAGCTCCCAGGTCTTAACCTGGACCAGTGTGAGGAGAGACTTGACGGTCCCTCACTCCCCATCTCTTTGCTCTAGTGAAAATTCCACCAAGGTGCCTTGCATGGGTGACACTTATGTTGCCCCACACTGCATGCACCCAGCCACAGACGAGTCACTTACCGGTCATGTTTCTGAGGTACACAGGAAAGCTGCCCAGTCCCTTTATGCAAAAGGAAAGCGAGTTATCATTGCTTCTGTGGTTTGCCATAAGGCTACCCCCCACATCTTACACAGAGGTCTCTATCCCTAAAGGCTCAACACAGAGAGGAGGAAACCCCAAGGTCTCCACCCTTTACACACACCATAAGACTCGGAGGTCACCTACTCGAATCACACTTTGGGGCAACCCTTATGTTACCTGGAGTCCGTGTCCAGGATCGAACCTTCCTAGGCCAGATCCTCCACATGCCACTCATATGCATATCATTACTTGGGGCAACGCCATTAGTATGCCAACCCGAGTACACAGGAGATGACCTTCTCATCCTCCTCCTATGCACACCCAAGCGCACCTTGTAAGGGGCTGACCTGCACCTGCTCTCTTACAGACACCTGCTCGTAGTTCTTAGCCTCTTAAGGTCAGCTCACTTGCACGAACTCGGGTGGACCCCCAAGTCCCCCAAGATACTTCTTCAAAGGGTGCACATGTATTGCCATCTCAGGCCTCCCCTCGTCCTTGACTTAGGCCTCCTAATGAGTCAACTCTGCTCCCACTCCCTCCTTCTTCATCGAGCAAGAACCTTCAACCATGGTACTCAAAAGTTTTCCCCAAGAGTACCATCCTGAACCAGCCCTAACACTTTGGTCATGTCTCTGGAGCTCATAAGAGAGCTCGGGGCATGGACCTCACAGAAGATTGAGTCCTTCATCCTCCCCGACCCCAGATGACCTCAGTTCTTGGCCCTCATCCTTTGCCACACCTGATGGAGACATCTCTCTTCAGTGCAAGAAGAGTCGACGAACCACGACCTAGATCGCAGTTTTGGCAAGAGGTCCATCAAAACCTCAAGGATAAACGTGATAGAGGTCTACAAATTTTGACTAGGGAAGTGACCAAGGTAGTCAAAACAACCAATTTTGACGACCCTCTACACTTGAATCCCTTCTGCCCCCTTCAGACCATGAAGCCTGAAATCGCTCTATAATGTCGAGGCCTCCAATATGACCTTCATGTCAGAGTTGATCTCTAAGTCAATTCGCATAGAACGTTTGTCACGCCATCATGGTGAAGCACGACAGCTATTTACAAGTTCAGCGAATAATAGGGGCAATGGTGGCTCTCGAAATAACACACGGGGCAGCCAACAGAAAGGGGTAATCAGTGCAACTGTCATGATCACTGATTCAAAGAAGGCTTTCCCCCAACCTTGGACCTCTCTAAAGGGATAACCACAGCTATAATAACACCACAGGCTGGCAAGCAACAACCATCGTACAATAGGGTACCTCCACCAGCCAACTTTGATTAGAAGGATTATCTCTCCAGCCATAGGAATAAGGTCTATCCCTTCGAGATGGAATAAGTCCTTGCATTGTTCCAGTTATTATTGGAGCAGAATATGATCAAGCTTTCAGAAATCAATTTTCTAGAGCAATCTGGCCTTGACTATCAAGAAAATTATTGTGCTTCCCATCGGAGGATTAATCATCATACAGATGACTGCTACACGTTGAAGGACATCATTGAGGCCCTGATTCAGAAGCGTCAGATAATGCTTGAAAACTTAAAGATGGCCTTCGAGGTAGCTGAGGCCTCCCATGTTGTAACCATCTAGGAGGAGGATGAAGTGCCTGGAATTCTCTACACCTTCTTCAGTATAATGCTTCAGGAAGGAATAATCGCACCGAAATAGGCAAGGCAACCCCTTTGCCTTGTTAAGGGGACTGAATATCGTTGGTGTCCATACCATCAGATAAGAGGTCATTACTTGTCAGAATGCACATCTTTCCTTCACATATTCGCAAAGAAGATGCAAGAGTATCAAGAATTCTACAATCTTCCCGTAAGTGAACCTCAATTCCCCTCTAACATTCAAGACAAGCCTCTCCACCCTGACGTGTTCACCACGTTTGAGGTTGTCCTTTCCATCACTCGATTCGAGGGAGGTGTAGAAATTATGACCCACTCTAAACTTCTATCAGAGGTAGAAATGTCAGGATCATGGGCCTCTGCACTTGAGGTTGATCAAAACATCTCTGAGAACGATGATGAAGAACTTCAAGAGGCTCAAGAAGAATAGGAAGAAGGTGGTCAGGCCACAACTAATGAACTTGAGGAAATAAATCTTGGAGATGAAGCAGATCCCAGACCCACTTTCATTTAAGTGAATAATTCACCACCTTCTTGAAAGAAAACCGAGACGTCTTTGCTTGGCACTATCATGAGATGCCTGGGTTAGACCCTCAAGTAGCAGTTCACCCTCTCGGCATCGATCCAACTATCAAACCGGTTAAACAGAAGTCGAGAAGGTTTAGGCTTGACCTCGAGATGCCGATAGAGGTCGAAGTAACCAAGCTCAGACAAGCAGGTTTCATCCGTGAAGTCAAATACCTGAAATGGCTAGCAAATGTCGTTCCGGTCAAGAAAACGAATGGTCAAATCAGAGTGTGTATTGACTTTCGTGATTTGAACACCACTTGTCCTAAAGATGACTTTCTGTTGCCAATCATCGAGATGCTCATCGACTCTACAGCTCACTGCCAGATTGGAGCTAGTCAAGATCAAGGCAATCCATGAAATGCTGTCACCGACTACACTTCGAGAACTGCGCTCTCTTCAAGGGCAGCTGGCATACACTCACAAGTTCATCTCGAACCTCTCAGTTCGTTGTAAAGCCTTTGCACATCTACTAAAGAAAGCTACCCCATTCATCAATGATGAAACATGTCAAGCAGCCCTTGACGACATTAAGCATTATTTGATCAACCCTCTAGTGCTTTCTACACCAGTATTTGGGAAACCCCTCATTCTGTATGTGACTGCTCTAGACGAGTCACTCGGAGCATTGTTGGCACAAAACAATGAAGAGGGAAACGAGACTGCATTATATTACCTCTACTGAAGGATACAAGTAGTCGAGAGAAACTATCCGGTTATTGAGAACATGTGTCTGGCTTTGATCTTCGCAGTATAAAAACTCTGTCATTACTTGCTTGGTCATGAAGTGAAACTTATATCAAAAGCTGATCTTGTAAAATTTCTCATGACAGGCCCATATTTGTCGGGATGTCTTGCTAAATGGGCATTATTGCTGATGGAGTTTGACATCACATAGGTCCCACAATAGGCCATCAAGGGCTAAGACTTGGCAGACTTTCCAGTAGCACACCCAATGCCGGCCGAATCTCCTCTAACAAGCGACCTCCTTGATAAAAAAATATTCTGTGCTGACCTTGCTCTTATGTGGGAATTATACTTCGATGGAGCCTTCCAATCAAAACGAGGAGGTGTCGGAGTCGTATTCTTGACTCCTACGGGAGGAATACTACCACTTTCTTTCTTTCTCACTCAAGCCGATTCTCATAATGAAGCAGAATAACAGGCCCTTATAATCGGACTCGAGATAACTTTTGATCTCGACTTAGAAAAGCTCAAAATCTATGACAACTCTGCATTGGTTATCTGACAGCTCAAAGGGATTTATGATGTAAGAAAAGACACCCTCAAGCCTTATCACGATACTGCAAAATCGTATATGGCTCAATTTGTAGATGGATCCCTGAGTCACATCCCCAGGAAGCTAAATTCATAGGCTCATGCACTTACGAAACTCGGCCCTACAATTCAGTTGTCCTCATCAGGACCCACGCTTGTTCGGGTGGTGGAATGGAGACACATCGTGCTAAGAGTTGAAGTCGATGCGGATGATGAGAGAAATAACTTCCCCGAGTGTCCTCCTTATCCATTTGGAGCGCTTCTATCTGCTAAACAAGTCATCAAGACAGAACAAGAAATAGCACAGAGTCGAGGATCTAAGGGTCGAAATCAAGGACCACAATTCTTTGACCCAATATGCACAGAAATTGAGCAGGTCGAAGATTGGAGAGACCCCATTACTAGTTTCCTAAAACATGGCAGGCTCCCGGAAGATCATGCTCAACGTAACAATATAAGTCGAATGTCCACCAAGTGTACCCTCCTCGAAGGTGATGTTCTCTTTAGATGGTCATTCAATGGTATTCTTTTGAGATATGTCGACATCCAAGAGGCAAATAAGGTGTTAGAAGAAGTCCACTCAGGAATTTAAGGGTTGCATTAGTCCGGTCCTAAGCTCTATGAATGAATACACAGCTTTGGGATACTATTGGCCTTCTATGATCCTTGATTCCTTAAGCTACGCTAAAAAGTGCCAAGTATGCCAAATGCACTTCAGCCTGGATCACCAGCCTCCAGAGCCCTTACACCCTACGGTTGCATCATGGCCCTTCTCACAATGGGGTATGGATATCGTAGGGCCCATTGACTCCCATTCCACAATGGGCCATGTTTTCATTCTAGCTGCAACAAATTATTTCTCAAAGTGGGCTGAAGCGGTCCTCCCTAAGCAAGTTCTTGGGACAGCGGTGACCTACTTTGTTCGACATCATATCATATACCGCTTCAAAGTGCCCAACCAGATCATATCGGACATTGGCCCTCAATTTAGAAGTCATCACATCGATCGCCTAGTTAACCAGTTCGGTTTCGAATGGAGGTACTCGACTATGTACCACCCTCGGGCGAATGGATTAGCTGAGGCTTTCAATAAGACTCTATGCAAAGTTTTAAGAAAGTCAATATAAAAAACACGAAAGAACTAGCATGAGAGGCTTCCCAAAGCACTGTGGGTGTATCGCACTACTATAGGAAATGCTACTGATTCCACTCCTTATTCTTTGGTTTATGGAGGTGAAGCAGTTTTACCTCTCAAAATACAAATCCCTTCATTGCGAGTAGCTATTCACCAGTGAATAACTGAAGATGAGAAAGTCAAGCTTTGGTATCAGGAACTGGATACACTCGATGGAAAAAAGCTAGAGGCTCAGCAGAACCTTGAACTCAACTAAGGGAGAATGAAGAGGGATTTTGACAAATTTGTCAAGATTCGCTCATTCACCGATGATGATTTAGTCTTAACCGTCTAGAGGGATATTGTTATGCATGACTGGCGTAAAGGGAAGTTTGAGCCTAAGTAGGAAGGTCCCTTTATAGTATAAAAGGTCTCGCCCAACAGGGCCCACATACTAGCACATCCTGGTGGAGAAGAGGCGATGCCCCCTATCAACGGGCGATACCTAAAGAAGTACTATCCGTGATGCGTAGGGACTCAACGCGAGAACAAGAAGGATAGTTCAAACAAAATGCTAACTTTTTTCTTTCATATTGCAGTAAAAATGAGTTACAAGTTACAAGAACCCATTACTAAGGAGGTTACAAGTCTGTTGCGTCTGAGGATAAGAGGACGGTTACAAACCAAAACTTGTGCTTTTGCTCTTGCATTTGAGAGTAAGAGGACGGTTTCAGGCCAAAACAAATGCCTATCTCATGAGGAAGAAGTAAACCCACAAAAGGAAGGACCTCCTCATGAAGAAGAAGCGAAACCAATTGGAGGTTAGCTTTAATTCATCTGATGAGTAAGAGGATGGTTACAGGCTAGAAGACAAAGCAGAGCCACTCCAAGAAGTTAGCCTCAGTCCATTCGACATGTATGTCAAACACACAAGCCAGATACCTCATCTGACGTATATGTCGAACACATAAGGTAGGATCCATCCGACATGTATATCAAACATACAAGAGGGGCTGCCTTGGCAAGGAGCTGGCTTATGATGAGAAGCACACCTTGTTCACAGTGCCCTTCCACGGAACAACATGGACCTCGCTGATGTTCTAGAGGATTTGGCTCGCAACAGATACCATAAGCCACGCCTCATCCTTCGCCACTTTTTGCCAGTCCCTGGACATTGCCACCGTGATCCCCGCATGTGACGTATTGACACATGCGAACATCTTTCTTCGCACGGTGATAAGCCATACGTGATGAAGAGCGCCGACTGAAGCCAACACCGGTTCCGTTCTCCAAAGGCCAGCGCCGTTTGTGCTCCTAACCCTTAGCACCAGCTATTTTGCTTGAGGGTCGGCGCTGGTTGTATCAGCAATCCAAATCATCAGTGCCGGTTACCTTAGAGCCAGTTGGACTTCTATTAACACCGGCCCTGTCGCGACTGCTCAACTCTTGAGACTCCTCTTTTTCACTCCTCCTTAAATGGTCACAGGATTTCCAAGGACAATGGCTCACCTCCAGCAACCGTACACCTTCCTCATGATGGTTCACCTCCATCAACCGTATGCCTTCCTTGCAACGGTTCACCTCCAGCAACTGTACGCCTTCGTCACGACAGTTCGCCTCCAGCGACCGTAAGCCTTCCCCACGACATTTCACCTCCTACAGCTGTACGGCCCACCTCCGGTGACCGTTCGTCTTCCATCGGAATTGCTCCCACACGGTCGGCAACTCACAGAAAACTTTCCCGCCTATCATTTTTGTCTGGACTTCACCAGAACCTTACCAGGAAACCTTTGCGACACCACAAAGGTGCTGAAAAACTTCCACAACCGCTGGGAAACCCCTTAAAAGCCCTTGGAAAGCCCTCAAGACGTGCCAAAATACTCGCTGATGTGTTTCCCCCCTCTTCCAGAAAGAAAAACGATAGCTAGAGCCTCCTCTGCTTCTCGAAAAGATTCCTGAAAAGCTCTCCTTTCCCTGCTGCTCTCTCTTCCACTTCACCAAATTCTGGGCAAAGTACGCACACTGAAGGCTTGCTCAGCAACCTTGTCGAAATCCTTTTTCCTATCAAAGAACGTGCCCTGCCTATTGCTAAAGTCCCACTACTTGCTGAAAACTTCAATCGAGCACTCTCTCCTCACTGTTAAAGAAAAATTGCTTGAGTTTTTACCCTTGGTGAAAAATAAGGGAAAAACGGGGCTTACCCCCTTATATAGATTACATTGCCCTCAAAAGCCCTTCATAAACTCAAAATACCAGTTACGTCCATGGGAAGCTAAGTGACAATGGGTCGAGTCGGGCTTCGACACGAGGCCTGAGGAACTCTCATCAATCCATCCCCAGCGCTGGTTGACACAACACTGGGTCAATTTCTAAACAAACCTAGCTCCAGTTGAGGTAGCGCCGGGTGTGTTTTCAAATACAACCTAGCGCTGGTTGACTTAGTGCGGGGTGTGTTTACAAATGCAACCTTAGCGCCGATTGACTTAGTGCTGGGTGTGTCTCCAAAACGACCTTAGCACTGGCTAACTCAGTGCTAGGTGACTTCAGATGATATCACGGGTCATTCACAATGTCAGCTGAACAATGCCGGTTGTGTTAGAACTCAACACTGATTGTGTTGTGAGAACTCAGCGCTGGTTGTGTTGTGAGAACTCAATGCCGGTTGAATATTCGCAATAACCCATCAGCGATACGTATGGTGCTGGCCGTATTCCAAAGCAGTGTATGCCCTACCACTATCCCTAGTGGAGTTGTGCAGCCAAGCCAGAACGTGTCATCCTTAGTGGACTTGCCCCCAGGCCGTTGCCCCTAAACTGTGACTTCCCCAATGGAGTCCGGAGCTGTCCCTCGGCCCCCACTAGGAGTCACACCCATACTGCAGCGCATCATCCCCAATGAAGTTGGGGTCACTCTTACCTCCCCAGTACCCAATGGGTGAGTTTCAAACTAGGCTACCTTATTGCCAGGGAGTCGGGTTACCGAAAATAAACTCTCATTTTTACCCCAGAGAGTGCCTTACTCACTTAAAAACCATAGCAAAGTCCACTTCTGCTGGTCATGCTTCATCTGGTCACCATTTCCCCCTAGCCCTCAGTTTGTGAATGGTCTCAGCCATGTTATCCCCAGGAAGACAGATTACCATCCACAGGCCTATTCCCCATGGAGCTCCACCTACATGGCGATCCACACAACAGTCCGTACTGCATGACCCTAAACTGCACAGCCCTAGTCTAGACGTACGACCTTAAAATCCACGGTCTGTGTTGTATGACCCTAAACTGCATAGCCCTGGTGTAGATGCATGACCCTAAACTCTATGGTCCGTGCTGCATGATCATAAACTGCACAGCCCTGGTCTTGATGCACGGCCCTAAAATCCACGGTTGCATGATCCTAAACTGCACAGCCTTGGTCTAGACGTATGACCCTAAACATCGTGGTCAACGCTGCATGACCCTAAACTGCACAGTCCTGGTCTAGACGCACAACCCTAAACTCCACGGTCCATGTTGCATGACCTTAAACTGCACATATTATGTCTAGACACACAACCCTAAACTCCACGGTCCGTGCTGCACGACCCTAAACTGCACAACCCAAGTCTAAACGCATGACCCTAAACTGCGCGGTCCGTGCTGCATGACCCTAAAACTGCACAGCCTTGGTCTAGACGCAAGACCCTAAAATCCACGGTCCGTGCTGCATGACCCTAAACTGCACAGCCTTGGTCTAGACATACAACCCTAAACTACACACCCCTAGTCTAGAAGTACAACCCTAAACTCCGTGGTCTGTGTTGCAGGACCCTAAACTGCACAGCCCGACCCTCGACTTCGCGGTTCGTGCTGCATGACTGTAAACTGCACAACCTTGGTCTAGACGCATGACCTTAGACTCCGTAGTCCATGCTGCATGACCCTAAACTGCACAGCCCTGGTCTAGAGGCATGACGTTAAGTTCCACGATCTATGCTACATGACCTTAAAAATGCACAGCCTTGGTCTAGACATATGACCCTAAACTTTGCAGTCCATACTGCATGACCCTAAACTGTACAGCCCTAGTCTAGACGCACGACCCTAAACTCTACGGTCCATGCTGCATGACCCTAAACTGCACAGCCTTGGTCTAGATGCACGACCCTAAACTGCATGGTCCAAACTATAAGACCTTAAACCATAATCTATATCCCGGGTCGTACAACATTAAACTGCACATCACCGTGGTCCAAACTATACGACCTTAAACTATAGCGAAGGTCAAGTTGCATGACCTTAAATTCCATGGTCCTAGTTGTATGACTTTAAACAGCATAACTATGGTCCAAACTATATGACCTTAAACCATAGTCTATGTCCCGATCACACAGAGTTAAACTGCATAACACTATGGTCCAAACTATATGACTTTAAACTGTTTCGGAGGTCAAGTTACACGACCTTAAAACAACAGGGTCATAGTTGAAGGACTTTAAAACAGCATTACCACAGTTCAACTATATGACCTTAAACCATAGTACACGTCTTGGCTGCATGATGATAAACTGCTTTGCTCAAGTCACGGAGGCATGACCATAAACTCGCCCCCACATACACACACATGCCTTTACGTGCACTTTCACGTACGCCTTTCCTAACATACCTATTAGTGTGCGCGCATCACCTTCATTACCTCCCCATGAGTTCATCACCCTACATCATTCCCCAGTGAGTCTCACCCATGCTCACAAAATGGCGAACCATCCCGTCATCCATAATTTTTGTAAGTTAGTGGGTCACCATCATCCACTCACCTTTCATACATCACCCATCTCTCAATGAGTAGCCTCGAGCAATCTCCCCAAGTGAGGCAAACCACCACCATACTCACTCTGTGACCTTCAAAGACTGTCATCCATCACCATTACGCTCTAGCTGTAGGATCTTAAACCATAGCGCATATTCAAGCCGCATGACATGAAACTGTTTCACACGGGTCCTGGAGCCATGAACTTAAACACTCCCTCACCACAAAAAAAGAAGACAAAAGAAAAGAATAATGGGCATGGTGTATACCTGAACAAGGGAATGCTATGAGTAAAAATGACGGATGAGCTTGGTGAATAGGTAGCGAAGTTGACCTACTCCTCCACTCCTGGGTGAATAGGTAGCCCAGTTGACATCCTCCTCCAGTCCTGGGTGAATAGGTAGCCCAGTCGACATCCTTCTTCAGCCCTGGGTGAACAGGTAGCTCAGTCGACGTCCTTCACACGTCCTGGGTGAATAGGTAGCCCAGTCGACATCCTCCTCCGGGAGTGAACAGGTAGCCCAGTCGGCATCCTTCTTCAGGGCTGGGTGACAACGTAGCCCAGTCATTCTCTTTCTCTTACAAGACTTCTTCCCTATGCATGGAGTGTGCATGCATTCTCCTTCTCTTACAAGACCTCCTCCCCATGCAGGGAATGTGCATGCCTTCTCCTTCTCTTACAAGACCTCCTCCCCATGCACGGAGTGTGCATGCCTTTTCCTTCTCTTACAGGACCTCCTCCCCATGGATGGAGTATGCATGCCTTCTCCTTCTCTTACAAGACCTCCTCCTCATGCACGGAGTGTGCATGCCTTCTCCTTCTTCTACAAGACCTCCTACCCATGCATGTAGTTTGCATGCCTTCTTCTTCTCCTACAAGACCTCCTACCCATGCATGTAGTTTGCATGCCTTCTCCTTCTCTTATAGACCTCCTCCCCATGCATGGAGTATGCATGCCTTCTCCTTCTCTTACATGACCTCCTCCCCATGCATGAAGTGTGGATGCCTTCTCCTTCTCTTATAAGACCTCCTCCCCATGTACGGAGTGTGCATGCCTTCTCCTTCTCTTACAAGACCTCCTCTCCATGCACGGAGTGTGCATGCCTTCTCATTCTCTTACAAGACGTCCTCCCCATGCATGGAGTATGCATGCCTTCTCTTTCTCTTACAGGACCTCCTCCCCATGTACGGAGTGTGCATGCCTTCTCCTTCTCTTACAAGACCTCCTCCTCATGCATGGAGTATGCATGCCTTCTTCTTCTCTTACAAGACCTCCTCCCCATGCACAGAGTGTGCATGCCTTCTGCTTCTCTTACAAGACGCCTTCCCCATGCATGGCTTCTCCCTCTCTTACAAGACCTCCTCCTCATGCATGGCGTCTCTTATAGACCTCGTCCCTTGGCACGGATTGTGCATGCCTTTTCCTTCTCTTATAGACCTCCTCCCCATGCATCGAGTATGCATGCCTTCTCCTTCTGTTGTAGAGCTCCTCCCCATGCACAGAGTGTGGATGCCTTCACCTTTTCTTATAGACCCCTGTCTCAATGAGGCTAGGTGACAAAGTAACCCAGTCATCATACCTTCAAGGCATAAACTGACAAAGCCAGGGCAGAACCTGCCGGAGACTTCAGCTCGTCTAGCCGGCATGACCAAACCTTCGGGATCGACTAAGAGAATCTGCCCCCGACTGAACCCGGTAGACGAGACCAATAGTTGTACTCTGATCATCAAAAGAAAACATGGCATAGTAGCAAAAAAACACCATCAAAAAGTCTTTTCTCCTCCTAAAGTCTCCACTGACGGACCCACGAACAATGCATCCCTACGTCTGAACAGCCTAGTTACACCATTACGTGAATCTCCTCGACGTTCACGTGGTCCTGTGGCTGGGAAGCAAAAACATAAAAGCCAAACGAAACTTTTCAAAGCACAACATTCGACGGGGCAAGCTATTCGAACGCATTTTTCATCACCTTGGTCCCTGATAGAAAGCAGGTCAATAAAGCCTACGAAATAGTGGAATATTCCTGACCATCTCAAAATGGCCCCAGAATTGGTCAAGATCATCATCATCACTTCAAAAGACCACCTGCCAAGTTTCGTCATGATTAGACATGTCTAAGACAGTGAAAAGAGAGAAACAGTTTTCGAAAAAATTTGCCTCTAGCACCCTGAAACGGACCCTAGCACCCTGAAATGGACTCTACAACTAGAGCTACATTTTTGGTGTCTCAAATTACTGTGAGACCACCGCCATTAGATCTGGCACAGTTGAAAACCCGTATGAGCCATGTTTTCGCTTGATCAAACACTCCAGAACAAAGATATGAGCTAAACATTGAAACATGAGAGTCCACACACTATTCCCATATGGCCTCACTGCACCAAAACACCATTAAAGGTGGCTGTTTTTACAGTCACTTTCGTGGCCCGTAACTTACTCGTTCCAAGTCGGATCGCTCCCAAATTTGATGAGCTCATTCGTCTCATCAAGACGAACAATTAGATATGTGGCACGCCTTGAGATGATATCCGAGCAGGGAGAAAATCTAGAGTGAAGTTTCCAATCCATGAAGAAATTGTAGAAAATTCAGTAACGACATGCCTCGCCCGATGAACCAAATCACGACGCTCACACAGTGGATCGATGCAAAACCGTAATCCATTGTGTGCATAAGGTTCAGGGCTATCATTGGACCTAACCATGCACATGATGGATGGTCAGATTTCATGCACGAAGCCGATGAAGTTACTGAAATTCTGGCTGCCAGATTCTAGATTATGGCTAACACTCAAAAGTTGCAAAATCTGTGTTCGGGCTCCAAATCGCGTTTCGATTGTTACCACACGATCGTGATGGCATGCTTAGTGCGTTATGATGAAGAAATCATAGAAAAACATTAAGGAAAGATCTCACTATCGATCTGAAGTTTCCAAGATTCAAACAAAGTTTTAGTTTCATGATCATGACTCGATAACATGATTCATGGCTCGAAGTTGGTATCAAAACAATCGCCATGTCGATCCCTATAAGAAAAAAATAGTCTTTTAATCAAACAGGCATCAGAACAACCCCGGGTCAGCCACGGAAGATCACGCAAGTTCTCGGGCAACCACAGGGACTGTTTGGGAATTCCAGACATTGTTAGGCAGGAGAAAAACAATCTTTTTACACCCGTTTATAGAATTTCTTTTAATTCAATTAAATATTAATTTTCAGTAATTAGGTTTAATTTTGATCAATCCACCCATGTTTGGGTACAACTCTATATAAACAGGCATTGCCTCATTGTAAATGGATCAGCATGCGAACCCCCCTCCACCTCTCGGCCTTGCATGAATTCTTGAAGATTCAATAAAATTTTTATTTCTTTCTTGAGCCCGTGAGCATGTCCTGGAGAGAGAGAGAAGAAAAGGAACGATACCCATTAAGCAAGCAACTTTCTCTCTCCCACTGTCTCTGTCTCTTTCTTTCTCTCTTCTCTCTCACTCTCTCTCTCTTCTCCCCTCTCTCTCTTCTCTCCCTCTCTCTCTTCTCACCCTATCAATTGGTGAGACCTAGCACCGGTTAGCTCTCTCTCTACGTCAGTCAACTGGCGAGACCTAATGTGGGTTGGCTTTCTCTCTCTTCTTATGTCAACTAATGATACCAGTGTTAGATGAATTTTTCTCTCTTCTTCTATCAATTGAAAAGACATAACGTCGGTTTGTCTCCTCTCTCTTCTTCTACCAGTCGGTGAGATCTAGTGTCAGTTGGTCTCCTCTCTCTTTGTTTATCAGTCGGCGAGACCTAACGTCGGTTGTTCTCCTCTCTCTTTGTCTATCAATCGACGAGACCTAGCACTGATTGTATTTTCTTTCTCTACCAGGCGACGAGGCCTAGTGCTGGTTGGTCTGCTCCTTATTCCTCTATCAATCGGTGAGACCTAATGCCGGTTATAGTTTCTCTCTCAACCAGTCGGTGAGGCTTAGCATCGGGTTGATCTCCTCTCTCTTCTTCTACCAGTCAGCCTGGTTGGTCTCCTCTCTATTCCTCTATCAATCGATGAGACCTAGTGCCGGTTGTCTTTTCTCTCTCTACCAGTCGGTGAGGCTTAGCGCCAGATGGATCTTCTCCCTCTTTTTCTATCAATCGGAAATGCCTAGCGCCAACTGGTGTTCCCTCTTTTCTTTTTTCATTTGGCGAGACTAAGTGTCAGCTGGCTCCCTTCCTCTCTTCTCATCTGACATAGTCGGTGAAACTTACCACTGACTTTTTCCTCTCTCTCCTATCTCTTGAAACAGTAGGTGATGTCTAGCGTCGACTGCATCTCCTCTTCCTTCTTCACTATCCTTCTGTCTATCCTCTTCCTCTCTTTAATCATCCTTTGCTGCTCTCTCGTTTGACCAAGAGGGATTGAGGTTAGCATCTCATGGCAGTCCTGTCGTCTAGACGTAATGTTGTCGCGTCAAGTTCGCTTGGCCCGCTTTAATGACACGACAGACCCACCATCGTGCTTAGCTAGTTGATATCGGCAATAACATCTAGTAGCAATCTTGTGAGCTGATCTCAGTTACCGAGCTCATTTCACCACCACGTTATGTAAATTATCCACCAGTCTAGTCACTGCCCTCACCTTCTCGCTTGGTCGAATTCTTCTCTCCCCCCATCTTTCTTTCTTCTTCTTGAATGCGCAAGCTTGTGTATTATCAGAGAGGAAAAGGGTGAGGTCCGATGCACCTGTCCCATAACCTTTACGATCTATGTGTGTGATTGCAGAAAGCAGAAAGTAAGAAGAATACGAGCCAGAGGAGGTGATTCTGAACCAGTTTCATTACTGGGGGGCTTTCTTCATGATATAAGAGGGGTCTCACGCAAGTCAGCTTGACTAAGTCTTGAACCCACCTTTTAAATTCCTCTCTCATAGGTTGGTAACACCTGCCATCGTTTTTGAATGAGGTTCTCGAGAGAGCGATCTCACGAACGTCTTGGTTCTTCTTCGAAACCCAAGATGCGAGCCACCGGATCCCCTAAGGATCCGAAGGGCAAAATTGAGGAACTTAACTAAAATCAAGTGGGCATTACATGCTCCTTTTCTTTAGAAAAAGAATAAATGAAAAGAAGAAGAGCAAGAAGGCATCGTCAGAATCCATAAATGGCTTCATTGATCTTCCTCTTGGATATCACGGTTGATACCTTCGCTCTCTTGATTTCACCCTTCAACCTTGCCACCAGCTCCCCCTCATGCTCCATCAAAGGTGTCACTTCTCCCAAGGAATACTCGAGGGATAAAATGTTATCAATATGAACCTAGTCCTTCGCTCCCCAAGCTGCAGTCTCCTTCTCCATCTTGTCAAGTTTCTGCGTCAGCTCTAATATCTTCGCTCTCAGAGCCATCACTTTACGGTGGCGGGTGACGGCCTCCTCAGCAAGGTCTGATCTCCAGGAGACCGTAACATCCATCTGTTGCGATTAGGTGTTTATCAGTTCGTGGTAGGGCAAAAGTGAAGACTCCAAAGGGGGTAACTGCGAGCTCTCTAGCTGCTGCGTTGTTGCTTCTTTGCATAAGGCCTTTGCCCTCCATCCTTCAAGCTCATTGGCAACGCTATCAAAGTAAGGAAGAAATTCAAGCGCATTCCCTCAGGCGATTCCTCTCAACTAAAGGATCATTGTTCCAAGCTCTTACAGAGACAACTCCCTCAGCTTCTGGGGGCACGTTCAAAGCATCTCAAAAATGACGGTCGACAGCCCATTGAAAGAGGGCCTAGACAGTATAGTAGGGGTGACCACTATAGGAGGATCCCCAAGTGCAGCCAAGGCCTCAGGCTCCCCAGATTCAAGGGCAACCTCAGGCTACCTTGTTACCTCAACAACAACTCTATCGCTTAGATCCCCTTCGATGACCACTTCGGGCTAGACCCTCTCGTGCTCATATGCTTTAGTCTCACCCTTTGCAAGCTCCACAGCCTCACCCGGGGCAAGGCTGACTTCCTCACCTGGAGCTACTACCTTAGTGTCAGGCTGCACCACGATAACCTCCTCTCTGAGGGCAGCAACTTTTCCCTGCCTTCTCTCTTCTTGAACTGCCATCTCCACCTCGACAGGTTCAACACCTTCTCCCTCTCCTTCTTCCTCCTTGTCCTCTACAGAAGCCACGTCAACTACAGGCTCCTCCACAAGGCCTGCCTCTTCGACATCCAGGGATACCTCCTCTAAGCCCTCCAAACTTGATCCTTGAGGGTGTCCTGCCTTTGCATCGCCCACAGCTACATCACTTGAGGCAGCAACCTCTTGCTGCTCAGGTGGTCCCTCTTCACTCCTTGGGGCTCCAGCCTTTTCTATGACCATAAGATGTACCGAGGTTTCCCTTTCCTCGGTAGGCACAATAGCCTTCAAAAATCTTAAGGCTCTCTCTGCCTTTGCCGCCTCATCAAGAGCCACCTCATTAAGACCAGCCTCATCAGCCCCGTTCACCTTCAACGGGACTGCCCCCCCCCCTTCAGGCACTTCCTAGTCCGAAGTAATTTCGATCAGGGCAGTTGGATCAGAGGCACTATCCTGAGCCTTTGAAGGGCCAGAAGAAGGTTCAAGTGAATGAGAAGGCAAATCCTCAAGAGTAGAGGGTGATACAGAAATAACAGGAGATACGCAGCCGTCTGAAGAAGCCGAAGGTGAGGAGCTGTCCTATGGCTCACGGACCACTAGAATCTTACACCCTTTGCGTTTCGAAGCCTTGGGTGCCTTCTTAACTGGAGCGCAAGGAGCCGCTAGGGTAGCCCTCTCTCTCTTCTTTCATCTTGCCTATTCAGATGCAGTAGCCTTCGAGCTGCTGATTTGGAGGGACTGGGGGCCAGCTTGCTATGAGAGCCGCTCCTTATGAATTCATTCAGATATTGGACTAGGCACTCTTCATACCCCATGACCTGGCTGCCCTCTTTCCATTTGAAAATAGTAGAGAGATTGTCAAAAATTTTCTTTGTCTTCTTCTCTATGTCGAGAAACCAGTGTAGAGACCTGTCTACGAAAATTTGACGAGGTCGCCCAAGGGTGCATCAGTCCCAAGGAAAGCCCATGGTGAATACCTCCCCTAGTGGAGGAGTCCTTGCCATCTTCCTTTGCCTCGTCTCCTTGCTCTAGTGGGAATTCTCCCCTTTCCTGGGGTGACTGACATCCCAATACCCCTTGTTGGTGATTCACCACTAGAGTTCATGGGCTTCAATCGCTCGCACCCTTCGTCCGAAATATGGCAACATATACTTATCAACTTCTGTGAGCTCCAAGCACGTGGCACAAGCTCTACGAATGTTCCTCGGGAGCCAAGTCTCTCGGTGGGTTCCCAACTTGTCCTTGTTCTAGAGAGCTGCCTTGTTATGCTGCTTCTAAAAAAAAAGGGAGAATGGGTAGCCTTGATCGAGCCCGTGCTGCCGAGCAAACATATGAGGAAAATACCCCTAGAGCTTCGCACTGTGGATAGTATGGTAGGGAAGAACCTCGCCCCTGAAACTCAGCATATCCATCAGCTCCTTATGAGTAGTAGGAGCACGATCTGGGCTCTTGCCCAGCTCGTCAACAAAGGCACGGTCTGTGAGATTCCCTATCGAGAAGGCGGGCCTCCTCATGTGGAGGTGGTAGTTGCAGAACAAACTACTTGCATGATCAGGAGTATGGAAGATTGCTTTATGCCCGACAATCCTCAGCAGAATCGGGCACATTATTTCCTCCAATTCTTTGATTTGGCGGTAGGTGCCCGGGAAATAAGGCCCAACCCAGCCATGTACATAATGAACGGGGAAAGGCATCTTGAATCCCCTAGGAAGGCTTCGCCATCTACTATGTCGTTCCCTCCTACATCGCCATGATAAAAGTTTCCTCTAGACATGGCTCCTAAGACATAGTAGATACTGCAAAGCACCGGTTGTGCAAGGACATATTTTCGCCCCCTCGCCATGTCACAGGCCACATAAAAAGTGTTTGGACGGATAATGTCTACTTTTTCAGGGAGAGCAAACATGCACAAGAAAAGCACCAGATAAGTGACCAAGAAAACGGCCACCCACATGGTGAAGGAGACGCGCCCCTTCTTATTCTCAGACCAGAGTAGCTGGTAAATTCCAAACAGCTCCTGAAGCCCAGCCGGTGTAGCCTCTTTCCCTACTTTCTCCCCTCAGAAAATGACTGAGTTCGAAGGCACAAACTCGTCATACATATTACCGATGAGCGGGAGCCCACCAATGAAATATAGATCTAGCAGAGATATCCCTGCTCCCCATGACCGAGGAACCATGTATTGCTAACATGGCTTCAAGTCTCAAAAATCCCCTTGACGTGTTTGAGCTATGGTCATAATAGCTCGTCTAGCACTGAATGATGCCCAGCAAGGAAGCACGCTTCAGAATGTCCTTGTATCGATCGAGCACTCTTACGGTCCATGAGGAGTAACCCTTCAAATATTGGTGCTCCCCTTGCACCCGCAAGCCACCAAAAGACCATTTCATGCCTAGGGTTTTTACCATCCTCTTACCTAGAGTTGAAAAGTCCCCATTCAAGGCTATGTTTCAGTGCAGGCAATGGAGGAGGCCTACCCCTTCCTCTACACTTACATTGTCGTCATTATCTTCCTTCATCACTAACAAGATAGGGTCACTAACAAAGGTGACGCTTAAAGGCCACCTGGGTTCACATAAAGCCTCGGTGAGTCAGATAGGCTCACCTCTCACCAGGCTTTCACTGGTAAATTCATTGGTGTCGAGCTCCCCTACTCGCGAGAGGTTCTTCATGTCTGGAATAACGCCTGAAGGCTGGGCCATTGGATCAAAAGCTTCAATGCCAAAGGACACTAAGTGGTCGCGAAAAAATTGTGCTCACAGGGGCATATCACCGGCTGATCACTCAAGGAGTAAGGCTGGCAAGCTATCGCCTTCTACCCCACAAGATGGTATTGCCGCATGCAGAAGGCAGAACTATTACCACCTCACGATTAAGGGGGTATCGCCATCTCGCAACCAAGGGGCTATCATCTTTTGTCGAAGTGAAACACTTGATGGCACCTGCCCTCCAGCCATTCGCATGCATCGCATGTGCGGCATACCACGTCCCTTGAAATCTGGCCACACCACTTGTCAATTGCGACGTGGCCCGAAGCCGTGCGTGCCTAAGGCGACTATTCACCGTCTCACATCCCTTCATCTCCCTACTGTTGCTCTCCTGTGATGCCTTGGGTTCTCACTGGTGCTTCTTCTTCTCATCAGGAACTCATTCATGTTCATCGGAAAACCCTTCCTCACCTTCTACTCGTTATTAGAGTTGACGAAAAACTACTGGAATTCCCAGAAAGCTTCCCTGAGACCCTGAAGATTTCCCTTCTCCCTGTTTTTGCACTTCAGCAGTTTGCCACAAACTCACCGAAATTCCACTACGTTTTCCGGTGAACCCAGTGCTACTCCTCCTTCTTCTTCCAGTAACCCGAGGACCATCAGGTCCCTCGACTTCTCTGCAACCCCCCCTTCAGCCTCAGAACTATCAGAAAAGCACCACAACTCTAGCAAAACACCGCTGCGACTCCTGCAATTTCATCAGAAAGGTCTCAGTGAGCCACTGAGAAGCCCCTCTTCCTTGCTCAAGAGAGCCTTGACACCCTTAAAAAACACTCGTAATCACATTGCAAGGACTCGCAACCTGCTGAAGCTCGCCAGAAGGCTCCTGAAGGCCTATCTGCTGCAAACTTTGGCTGGGAAATTCTCGTTGAAAGTCTCCTGCTGGAAGCTCCGGCTCTCTCTCTCTCTCTCTCAAAAAATTCTCTTCAACTATTTAACCCTTTAGTAAAATAGTGAAATTGAGCTTTCCCCCTTTTATACTCAATAGTGCCACAAACCACCCATAACAAGTTAAAAAAGACGCTATAGTCCTCAGCTTCTGACGGCAATAAGACCAGGCCAGAGCGGATCAAGCTCGAGACCCAAAAGGTTTATCACCACGTGCTTCGCCCAAGGTTTATTGCCGTGGGCTGCGTAAGATGCTATCGTCATGCGCCTTTGTCAAGGGCTATCGCCGTGCACTTTGTAAGATGCTATCGCCGCGCGTTCATCAAAGGCCATTGGCTTGCGCTTCGTCAAGGGCTATCCTCATGCACTGCGTAAGATGTTGTCACCGTGCGCCTTCATCAAAGGCCATCGCCATTCGCTTAGTCAAGGGCTATTGCCGCATGCCCATCAATAGTTAACTCCGTGCTCGTCACCAAGTGGCTAACGCCACGTGCCCTTCATCAAGTGCTTAGCACCACGAGCGCCATCCAGAACTTAGCACCATGCGCATGCCACGGCACTCTCATCTGGACCTTTGTCTTGCATCTACTGGAAGTTCATTCCCTACATCGCTGTGTAACTCTTCACGAGTCAAGTCTCTAGTTACATCTTGGTTTCCAAGAGAGTAACTTTCCCTTACCACAGCCACGGTTTAGTTGCACGACCCTAAACTGCATGGTCCAAACTAGATGACCCTAAACTGTAGCGGAGGTTTAGTTGCATGACCTTAAACTGCATGGTCCTAGCCGCATGACCTTAAACTGCGTAGCTATGGTCTGAGCTACAAGACCTTAAAATTGTAACAAACATCCCTATAACAAAACAATAAACAACACAACAAATGGTCCACACGCCTGACTTTAAAATGTGAAATGGACGCACCCCTTCGCCAGGTGTATTCCATCAACAACCCCAGTGGAGTTAGGTGTATGCAAAAAGAAAAAGGGAGTCATGTTTACCCCTTCAATCCCTAGTGGGTTTGTTTCACACCCAAACCCCAGTAGGAGTCACACCCTATTGCAACCCACTACCCCCAGTGGAATTGTGTCTGTATTCTGGCCTGCCATTCTCGGTAGAGTTACATGCACACCATTACTCATCATCCTCAGGGAGTCACACTTATCCTCTTAATCCGCCTTGAAGTATGCTTTCGCCTGCCACTCCTTGTCGGGCCACCATCTTCATCTAAATCTCTCTGCTTGGGTATAGATTGAACTATCTTTATCCCTAGGGGGTCAGATTGCTATCCACAGACCTATCCCCCATTCAGCTTCACCTACATGGTGATCCATGCCCTGGTCCATGCTGCATGATCCTAAACTGCACAGTCATGGTCCTAGCTGCATGACCTTAAACTACACAGCTGTGGTCCGTGCTGCATGACCTTAAAATGCATAGCCATGGTCCATGCTGCATGACCTTAAATTGCATAACCTTGGTCCGTGCTGCATGACCTTAAATTGCATAACCTTGGTCCGTGCTGCATGACCTTAAAACTGCATAGCAGTGGTCCATGCTGCATGACCTTAAACTGCAAAGGCATGGTCCTAGCCGCATGACCTTAAGCTGCACAGCCTTGGTCTGTGCTGCATGACCCTAAACTGCAGAGCCTTGGTCTTAGTCGCATGACCTTAAACTGCACAATCGTGGTCCATGCCGCATGACCTTAAACTTCACATTCATGGTCTGCACTGCATGACTTTAAACTGAATAGCCATGGTCCAAACTATATGACCTCAAACTGTAGTGAAGGTCTAGTTGCATGACCTTAAACTGCCTAATTCTAGCTGCATGGCTTTAAACAACATAGCCACGACTCGAACTATATGACCATAAACCATAGTCTACATCTTAGCAGCATGACATTAAAAGGCTCAGCATCATGGTCCAAACTATATGACTTTAAACTGTAGTGCGAGGTCTAGTTGTATGACCTTAAACTGCTTGGTCCTAGTTACATGACTTTAAACTACATAACCACAGTCCGAGCTATATGACCTTTGACCATAGTGAACGTCCTGACCACATGACATTAAAGTGCTTTGCCCAGGTCCAGGAGGCATGACCTTAAAGACACCCCCAACATACTCGCACACCCCCTTTACGTGCATTTTCACGCACGCTTTCCCTAATCGACCCATTCATGTGCGCGCACCACCTTCATTGCTTCCCCAATGGACCCATTCACTTCACTACCATTGTTCATCATTCTCCAGTGCACCCATGCTCACAAAACAACGAGCTATCTCGCCACCATGCTCATCGTCAACTAGTGGGTCACCAGCTTTCACCCAACTTTCATACACCTTTCATTTTTAATTGGTAGCCTCGTGCCATCTCCTCAAAGTGAGTCAAGACTGTCACCATACTCACTCTATGGGCTCCACAGACTATCATTCTTCACCACTCTGGTCCAGTTGTATCACCCTAAACTATAGTGCACGTCCTAGCTGCATGACGTTAAAGGCTTCGCACAGATCTCGAAGGCATGTCCCTAAAACACGCCTTCACAACAAAAAAATGGGTATGATGTACACCTGAACAAGGGAATGCCATGAGTAAAAATGATGGACGGGCATGGTCACGAAACCATGAGTAAAAGAGTTTTGTGAAAATAAAAACCCAAGCACAGTGAAATCCCAAAGGGCACAGTGAGCAAAAGCAGATGAAAAGGGTGGACATGGTTGCAAGGTCATGGGTAAAAGAGCCCGAAAATCAAGGACGTTGGTGATAACCATCTTTAGGACTCCACTTCTCCTGTTCAAGTGAAAATCCACCGAAGGGCGCTTGCACTAATAAAATAGGTTGACAGAGCTCCATAGCCTCAGCCAACACACAATTGCCAAATAGTTTAGATGGCGAGGTCTACCTAAAATCTTTAACTGCCAACATCCAATCACAACACAAATGGCTCACTCGGGAGTGAGAGCCTCAAAAGATCTCTCACGTTTTACCTCCAAAAACACCAAGAGTCCTCGAGGGTGAGGACGATGACTGAAAGATCCCTTCAGAATGCTAAAGATCCCCACGAAGGTAAGAAACTGATGAAGCTAGGGCCTAACCTGCCAAAGACTTCAAGGTTATTCCTCACCATGAGTTCGCCTCACCTAAAACCTTCCTTAGCTGACAAGCCCAGATTTTCGATTAGACTTGGCAGGATGGGGCCCACGAGGCCGCCTCGCCAAAACTCCCCCTAGTCGACAGGCCCAAATTTTCAGCTTAGGTCAGAAGCCCCCGATTGAACCCCACTAGATGGGACCTACAAAGATACCTTGATCATCAAATGCAATCTTGGTGTAGCAACGAACAATGCCGATCAAAGGTTCACAACATTTGGCCTCTAAATAGGCCCGATTCTGACCAATGAGGTCCCTACAAAATCTTCAAGTTATCTGAATCACAAATAGTCCCTCGAGGGTTAAGACTTCAATAGGATCCCTCAAAAGTTTCTTCCCCCCTGAAGTCTCAACGGATGGACTCGTACATTACGTCCAAACATCTGAGCATCCAAGTTACAACATAATCTCCTAAGCATTCACATAGTCTTGTGGCTCCCCAGGGGAAATTTCCTGAATGAGTGTACTTCTTACTTCTCCCGAAGAAAAAAATTCAGCGGGGCGTGCTGTTGGAAAACATTTTTCATCGTCATGGGTCCCCGGTCAATAAAAGCCTAACATACAGTGGAAATTCTGATAGTCTCAGAATAGCCCCAGAACTGGCCAAGATATTCATAAGGACTTTCAAAAGTCTCTTGCTAAGTTTCGTCGCATTCCGTCATGTCTACAGTAGCCTAGACTGAGAAATAGTTTCAACAGAATTAGCCTCTAGCACCTTGAAATGGACCCTACAACTAGAGTTATATTTTCGATGTCTCAATTTTCTATGGGACCACTGCCATCGATCCGACACCATTGAAAACCCCCAGAGGTCAATTTCATCTTGAACAAACATCCCAGGAAGAAGTTATAGGTGAAAGAGCGAAACAAGAGGAGCCGCAAGCTATTCCCGTGCGGCCGCCCCGCAACTGAACTCCATTAAAGGGGTAGTCACGACCAATGAATTTTGACACTCATATCTCACTCGTCTCAAGTCGGATCAAGCCCGAATTTTGTGAGCATATTTGTCTCATAAAGAAGAGCGTTTCGATATGTAGCACGCCCCGAAATGATGTCCGAATGCGAAGAAAAGCTAGAGAGAAGTTGCTGATCCATGAAGAAAGTGCAAGAAAATTAACAGCATCGTGCCTTACTTGAGCGACCAAATCACACCTCTCGCGAGCACGATCGACACAAAACTAGTTCCATCACGTGCATAAGGTCCATGAGCATCACTGGTCCAAACCTTGCATATGATGAATGGTCAGATTCTGCACATGAAGCCAACGACGTGATTGCAAATTCCATCACCAGAATTCCAGATTTTGGGCAAAACTTTGAAGTTGCAAAATCTTCGTCCGGGCAAGAAATCTTGCTGTCTTTGTTGCCCTGCGATCGTGACGACATGCTCAGTGTGATCCAGTGAAGAAATAATAGAAAACATCAAGAAAAAAGTACACAATCGATCCAAAATTTCAATATTCATTCAAGGTTCAAGTCACATGATGGTACCTTAAAAACACGATCCATGGCTTGAAGTTAGTATCGAATCAATCGTCATGCCGAGAACTACAAGAAAACAACAATCTTTCGACCAAACAGGAATTAGAAGGACCCCGGCTCATCCATGGAAAATCATGCACGTTCTAGGGCAACACATAGACTGTCTTGAAATTCCAAAACCATTTAAGATTGGGAAAATTTTTCATTTTGCACCCTATTTTCTAATTTCGTTTAATTCAGTTAAATCTAAATTTACAGTAATTAGGTTTAGTTTTGATCAATCCCCCCATGTTTGGGCACATTTCTATATATACCACGTACTATCATTATACGCGAAAGATTGAAACCCCTTCAAAAAAAGAGAATTTTTACTAAATAGAATTCCCTTTCCTTCTCATTATTAGGTCATGTTTGGAGAGAGAGAGTAGGGAGAGAGAAATTTTTGGATCGGTACCCTTAGACTCAAGGTAAACATTCTCTCTCTTCTTTTCTTTCTTCTTCCTCTTCTTCGTCGAAGCCTCCTACGAGGCCATGCACGATAGTGGCAGTGTCGTGCATGCCTCTTTCTTGTATTTTTCTCCTTCTTGTGGTTTCACAGGTCGTCCATGGCGATGGTAGCACCATGCATAAGCTACGTTTCCCCTTCTGTTTGCGGCTCTCTATCTATCGACGAGATTTGCATATGGTGCTTCTCATCGTTATCCACAGGTGTATCCTCAACTTCTCAGTGAGGATCATAGGTAGCAAAGCTTATTGCCGTCCACGGGGCTTCACCCTGTCGCGTGACTATTACAGGTGACGATGTCCATCGCCGTCCGTGAAGGGTCGTGGCAATACCCATCGCCGTCCGTGAGCTTCTCTTTTGTGCTCGGTGTCCAGTGTCGCGCACAGGCTCCTTTCGTGTCTCTCTATGCTTATCACTGTGAGTAAGATTCTTTCACTCACTCGGTGCCCATCACCGTGCACAGGCTCCTTTCGTGCTTCTCTGTGCCTATCACCGTGCGCAGCCTTCTTTCAATCGCTCGGTGCTCATCGCAGCACGTAGGCTCCTTTCACACCTCTCTGTGCCTATCGCCTTGCGCAGGCTTCTCTCGCTCACTCGGTGCCCATCACTGCGCACAGGCTCATTTCGTGCCTCCCTATGCCTATCGCTGCGCGCAAGCTCCTTTCATGCCTCCCTACACCTATCACCATGGGCATGCTTCCCTTGTGTCCAACGCTTATCATCGTGCACTCCACGAGAGGTAATCACCGTACGACTTATAGAATTTATTGTCATGCGCCTTGCCAGAATCTATCGCCATCTACAAGAGACATGATGCCTTCTTGCGTTGTCAATGACAATGCTTATTACCATCTATGGTTTCTCTCGTGTTCCATGTCTAGCGCCATGCTCTTCATAGGGATTTATCATTGTGAGCCTCACCAGAAGCTATCTCCTCCTGTAAGGGACGTAATGTCTTCTCATAATGCCAACAACGAGGCCCATTGCCGTCTTGATTCTTCCTCCTTCCACTCCATCACTCTCTCATATGAACATACAATTCCCTAAGATAAGGGTGGGTCCCTTTAGCCCACTTGTCTTGAAAATTAACCATGTTAGAGTTGTACAGAAAACAAGGTTATCGTAGGGAGGTGATTCAGAACCAGCTAAGGCTTCTGAGGGGCTTTCTTTGTGATTTAAGAGGGTGCCCACACGAGCCAGCCCATGTAAGTCCCAAACCCACCTCAAATTCCTCTCTCATCGGTTGGTATACCTGCCCTTTCTCTTGAGCAAGGTTCTTAAGAGAGTAATCTCAAGTCCCGAGTTCACTAGAACCCAAGATACATGCTGCCAAATTATCTAGATTCGGAGGGCGAGATCGAGGCGCCTAACCACCCATGTTCGGGCACAACTCTATATTCACCACGTACTATCAATGTACATGGACCTTTCGACAAAGATAATTTTGCTCAATAAAATTTCCTCTTCTTCTTATTGTTTGGTCACGTTTTGAGAGAGAAAGGAAGGATAGAGAAAATTTTGGATCGATAGGCTCAAGGTAAATCTTTCTCTCTCTTCTCTTCTTTTCTTTTCTTTTCTTTTCTCTCTTCTTTGCTCCTTTCTTCTTCGTCTGAGTTTTTCTAGAAGGCTATGGATGGCAGTGGCAGTGCCGTGCATGCCTCTTTCTTTCCTTCTCCCTCCAGTGGCTTCACAGGTCATGCATAGCGATGGCAGCACCATGTGAGAGTTGCTTTCTCTCTCTTCATTCGTCCCTACCTCTCAATGAAGATCGTAGATGGCACTGCCAATTGTCGTCCGCAAGCGACGCTGCCTATAGCCGTTTGTAGGCATATTCTCGGCGTCTCACGTAAGCGTAGACGACGATGCCTATTGCCGCCCGTAGGGGTTTCACCTTGTTGCGCGCCTATCGTCGCCTGTGAAAGGTCGCGGTGATGCTTAATGCTATTCATTAGCTTCTCTCTTTCGCCCTGTGCCTAATGCACCATCGCTGCCCGTAAAGGGTCGCGACGATGCCTTTCACCTTGTGCAGACTTCTTTCATGCGCTTGGTGCCCATCATCGTCTGTAGGTTTCTCTTGTGTCCCATGCTTATCGTCGCGTGCCTCAGAAGGAACTATCATTATGTGCTTCACGAGTGGCTATCCCACACTTTACAAGAGGCTATCGCCGCCCTCGAAGTGGTGTGCTTCCTTCTAGTGTTGCCGATGGCGATGCCTAGCACCGCCTGTAGTTCACTGCCCACCCTCCAGCCATGAGCAGTAGTGTTTAGTGTCGTCCAAGGGCTATGACACTGTTGGTCCATGACTATGAATGGCGATGCCTAAATGCTGTCAGGACCCCGTCTCACGTTTTCTCTTCACGTTTTCTTCTCTTCTCACTTGATTGAGGGTAGACTTTACCTAGCATTGTCATAGCGGTCTGGCTGTCGAGCAGTATTACTGTCGTGCTGGTCCTGATTACCATGCCCATCATGCTGCCACACCAGATTAAGACAGTCATATCGACCTCAGTTTCAAATAGTATTGTTGTGGTCCTAGTCTTGAGTACCATGCCCATCTTGCTACCACTCCGTGTCGATCACTGATCAATCTATCATGCTAGTCTCATCCCCTTATGAAGTTCCCCTCTCTGCCTCTATCCAAACCTTCCACTTCATCACCCTCACTTATGAATGTGCATTGCTCTAAGACAAGGGGGGCTCCCTCGGTCCACTTGTCTTGCAAGGTAACAATAATAATGTTGTGCAGCAAGCAAGGATATTGCAGGTCAAGGGAGGCAATTCCAAATCTGCAGAAGCAGTTGGGGGGCTTTTTGTCATGATCAAAGAGGGTGCTCGCATGAGTCAGCCTGAGTAAGTCACGAACCGATGTGAGGTTGGTCCCCACCTCACGTTAAAGTTCCTCTCTCATTAGTTGGACATCTACTCTTGTTTTGTGAACGAGGTTCCCGAGAGAGTGATCTCAAATCTCAAGTCTTCCAACCAGAGACACGTGTCACCTGATCACCTAGATCTGAGGTGGCAAGATCGAGGCACCTAACAATTTATGTTGACCGTCTAGTTAACTAGTTCGGTTTTGAGTGGAAGTACTCGACCATGTACCACCCTCGAGCCAATGGTTTAGCTGAGGCGTTCAATAAAACCCTATGCGGGGTGCTCAGGAAGTCAGTTTTGAAGTCAAGGAAGAATTGGCAGGAGAGACTCCCTGAAGTTCTGTGAGCCTATCGCACCACCACTTGAAATGCTACAAACTCTACTCTTTATTATCTGGTCTATGGAGGTGAGCCAGTTTTACCCCTCGAGGTTCAAATACCTCACTCCGTATCGCTATACACCAGGGACTGACTGAAGATGAGAGGGTTAAGCCCTTTATCAGGAGTTGGACGCTCTTGATGAAAAGAGGCTAGAGGCCTAGCAAAACCTGGAGCACAATCAGGGAAGGATGAAAAGAGCCTTTGACAAGTCTGTCAAGGTTTGCTCATTCGCTCGTGGAGATCTAGTCTTTGCAGTCAAGAGACCGATTATCATGCATGAGCGTTGCAAAGGAACGTTGGAACCCAAGTGGGAAGGTCCATTCATAGTAAAACAAGTCACACCAAATGGAGCCTATATACTGGCAAACTCTGATGGAGTACAGGAAATGCCTCCTATCAATGGGTGATACCTAAAGAAGTATTATCCTTGATGTGCTCTTAAAATGCAGTGCATGCAGTAAAAATAACGAAATGGAAAAGAAAAATAGCAACCCCACTCAAAAGGAATTCATTTTTTTTATTGCAAAAGCCCATTATCAGGGAGGTTACAGATATAGTATGAACAGTTGCTCTTGCTTCAGAGAAAAAGAGGATGTTCATGCTGAAGTGTCACTCTTGTTTCCAAGAAGGACCAACCATTTCCTAGTCAGCTTCAATTCATCTAATGAAGTACGGTTGGTTCTAGGATAGGGAAAAAGTACTCTGATAGAGTCTATCAGACACACAAAACTGACTTCCTTATCAAGGAGCCGGCCTATGACAGATGCCCTTCCTCAAAACAACATGGACTTCACTGTTGTGTTGGAGGACTTGGCTTTCAATAGACCATAGTGTCTGGGCCTTCTCATTTTCCATCACTCTTTGCCTCCACGAGTCATCGCCGTCCATGGTTATCGTCGCAAGTAAACCAACGTCGTGCGCAGCAATCGCCATGAGCAACTCAATGCCACGTTCTACAATCGCCGTGGGCAAGCCAACACTACTCGCGACCATTGATGCGAGCGACATGCTACCGAGCATGGCTGTCGCCGCAAGAAGCTTAACGCCGCGTGAAGGTAGCACTGCATGTGACTTAATGTCGTGCATGCCCTTGAAGTTCCCCGATTCCCACCGTCTCCAATTCCAGGGGAGCATTAACTCCCACACCTCTCGGTGACGGTCAATCTCCTCATGGCCTTTCGTCTCCTCTGCAACCCTTCGAGTTTCACCGAAAATTCACCTCCATCAATCGGGAATTCTCGTCTGACCCTGTTCTTTCCCCTAACCGACAGCTGGCGATACTAAGAAGCCACCAGAATTCATGTGGAAGCTCCCCTATGGCCCTGTGGGTTTCCTGTCTCTGTTCTTCGCACTATTCAACTCACCAAAAAAGCGCAGAGTTTCTGACAAAGGCACTATGTTTTCTTCTCCCTTGCTGGTGACTGCAGTTTTGTCAGAAGTCAACCAAAAAGTCCCTATGCACACTGGAAATAGCTTCAATGGCTACTGTTCCTCACCCAAAAAGTCTCATTGAAGCTCTGAAAAGCCCCGTTCCCTGCTCAAAAGGTCTCAACACTCTCTTAAAACATTCAGAAAGCACGTTGCGAAGGGTCGCGACTTGCTCAAGCTCACTAGAAACCTCCTGAAGGCCTGTGCACTGTTGGTCTTGACTAGAAACTAGCCGAGAAACTCTTGATGGAAGCTCCTACTCTCTCTAAAAACCCTCTTCACTGTTTTACCTTTTGGTCAAATAGTAAATTAGGGTTTTCCCCCCTTTATACTCAGCAGTACCACAAAGTGCCCCTCACAAATTTGAAATGATGCTCCAGTCCACATCTCCAGACGGCGATAGGTCCAGGCCAGGGCGTGTCAAGCCTGAGACTCTAATGCAAGCCATTGCTGCCTGTGCCTCATGAGCCCGTTGCTATCGCTATGCCCCTATCTTTGGAGCTTCATTAAGGGACTATCCTCGCGAGCTTCGTCTAAGAGCTATCACCGCGTGCTTTAGGAGCTATCGTCGCCCGCTTCATCAAGGATCGTCGTATGCCTCGTCAAGGGCCTATCGTCGCATGCTTCGTCAAAGAGCTATCTCCGTGCGCCTCGTCAAGGATCTATTGCCATGCGCCTCATCAAGGAGCTATTGCGGCATGCTTCGTAAGAGGCTATCGTCGTGCGCACTTCATCAAAGGCCTAACGTCGCGTTCGTCATTCAAAACTTAGCACCGTGCGTATGCTAAGGAACTTCCGTTTGGGCCATCTTCTGCATCCCTAGGGAGTTCATTCCCTGCACCATAGTCTTCACACCTCAGGGGGTCGAGTCTCAAATTACGGCTCTATTCCCCATGGAGTCACATTCCCACGCTACTTAAAAGGTCTAGGTGCACGACCTTAAACTACATGGTCCAAACTATATGACCTTAAACTGTAGCAGAGGTCTAGTTGCACAACCCTAAACGGCCCGGTCCTAGCTGCAAGACTTTAAACTGCATAGCTATGGTCTAGACTATATGACCTTAAACTGTAACAGAGGTTTAGTTGTACGACCTTAAACTGCATGGTCCTCGTTGCATGACTCCAAATTACATAACTAGGGTCTAAACTGTAGTGCACATCCTGGCTGCATGATGTTATAAGGCTTAGCACCATGGTCTAAACTATATGACCTCAAACTATAGCGGAGGTCTAGTTGCACAACCTTAAACTGCATGGTCCTAACTACAAGACTTTAAACTGCATAGCTATGGTCCATGCTACAAAGACCTTAAAACTGTTACGCACATAGTCCATTCACACGACTTAAACTTGAAATGGACATCACTATCCCCAGTGGGGTTACACCTTTTCTCCCAAGTATAGTTCCCAATAGAGCTGCATGCAAGCCACTGTCCTTCATCCCCAGTAGGAGTCACATTCGTAGTGCAGCCCATTATCCCAAGGAGTTACTGTCATTCTTATCTTTTCAATCCTCAGTGGGGTTGTATCTGTGCTCCGACCGATCATTCTCAGCAGAGTCACACACATACCATTGCCCATTATCCCCGTGGGTCATGATTACCCCTTCAATCCTCTATGGGTTAGTCGCACACCAAGCTATCCCCAAGAGTTGAGTTACTTTCCCATGAGCCATGGAGTTACATCTTTCACCATAGGGAGTCATACTTGTCCCCTAATCCTCAGTGAAGTCTTCTTCTCCAACTAACCTCCTGTAGTTTTAAAAATTTTTATCCCCTAGGGAGTCGGATTGCCACCCACAGACCTATTCCCCATGGAGTATCACCTATCCGTGTTGCATGACCTTAAACTGCACAGCCATGGTCTAGATGTACAACCCTAAACTGCATGGTCTAGATGTACAGGACTTTAAACTACCTACCCATGATCCAAGCTATATGACCTTAAACCATAGTGCACGTCCTTGCCGCATACAATTAAACTGCTTTGCACAGATCCCAGAGGCATGACCTTAAAATTACCCCCACATATGTGCACATGCCCTTTATGTGCATCTTCACATATGCCATCCCTAACAGACCCGTTCGTGTGCGCACCACCTTCATTACCTCCCTAGTGAGTCTATTCATTTCATCGTCTTTCACCATTCCCCAGTGAGTCTTACTCGTGCTCATAAAACGGTGAGCCATCTCGTCATCCATACTCACTGCCAGCTAACAAGTCACCAATTTTCACCCACCATTCATACGTTATCCATCTTTCATAAGCAACCTCATGTATGTTTGAACACATTTTTCAACACCTTGGTCCCTAATGCGGAATAAAGAGAAAGCAGGTCAATAAAGCCTCAACATATAGTAGAAATTTCGACAGTCTCAGAATGGACCCAGAACTGGTCAAGTTCTTCATAAGCACTTTAAAAGGCCACTACTAAGTTTTATCGCAATCAGACATATCTAAGGCAGTAAACACAAGGAAACAATTTCAAAAACTTTGCCCCTAGCACCCTGAAATGGACCCTGTAACTAGAACTATATTTTCGATTGGGCAAACAACTGTGGGACCACTGCCATTGGATTCAGTACGGTCGAAAAATCCCTATGGGTCAAGTTACGGCTTAACCAAGCACTCTAAGATAAAGTTATGGATAAAATACCGAAAAGGGGCAGGCCGCACACTATTCCCGTGCGGCCACCCTACACTAAAACACCATTAAAGGTGGTTGCTTTCACAATCATAGGTAGTGACTTTTGGGGCCCATATCTCACTTGTTCCAAGTTGGATCATGCTCAAAATTTTTGAGCGTGTTCGTCTCATGAAGACGAGCATTTAAATATGTGGTATGCCTCATGATGACGTTCGAGCAGGGAGAAAAGCTAGAAAAAAGTTGCCTATTCATGAAGAAATTACAAAAAATTCAGCAGCAACACGCCTCACTCAAACGACCAATTCACAGTGTTCGCAAATCGGATCGACATAAGACCAATCCAATTGTATGCGTAAGGTCTAGGACTAACAATGGTCCAAACCCTATACATGATGAATGGTTGTATTTTTCACATGAAGGCGATGAAGTGACGGTAAATTCCAGTCTTCAGATTCTAGATTTTGACCAAAACCCAAAATATGCGAAATCTTTGTTCGGGTTCCAAATCACATACCGTTTGTTGTCATGTGATCATGACGACATGCACAATGCATTACAATGAAGAAACCAAAGGAAAACATCAAGGAATGAGCACACTATCGATCCAAAGTTTTCAAGATTCATCCAAATTTCAAGTCTCATGATCGTGGCCTAAAAACACGATACATGGCTCGAAGTTGGTATCAAATTGATTGTCATGCCGAGCCCTATAAGAAAAAAATCATCTTCCGATCAAACGGGTATCAAAGCAACCCCGGATCAGTCATGAAAGATCATGCAAGTTCTCGAGCAGAAGGAGGGACTATTATGAAATTCCATCTATTGTTAGGCAGAGGCAAAACAGTCCTTTTGCACCCTATTTTCTTAATTTTTTTTAGTTCAAATAAATTATAATTATCATCAATTTAGCTAGTTTTTGGGTATCCACCCATATTTGGGCCCAATTATATATAAATATGCAATGCTTAATTGTAAAAAAATCCCTTGGACCTTCGATTCATTCTTCAATATCCTTCTCTTTCTCTCTCCTCTGGTATATCATGTCTCTTTTTCCCTACCCTTCTGTCTTTTTCTCTATTCACATGACGGACCTTTGGTCCGATGTGAGGTCTTCCTGCTTTTGAGATAGAAATAGTGAACCGAGCCTTGACCTGAATGGCTGGCTAGGCCTCTATCAAAACTTTCTCGTCTCTAATGTGTCCCAGAAGGTGAAGTCCATTGTTGTTTGTGTTCTCTTTTTCGTCTCTCGCATATCCCAAACGGTGAAGTCCATTACCATCTGTGCTCTATCTCTCTCTTCTCTTCTTTTAACATAGCCAGTGAAGGCTTATCACCACCTGTGTCTTCTCTCTCCTACTCTTCTAACGTAGGCAGAGACGGCTTAGCGCTGCTTTTGTCTTCTCTCTCTTTTTCTTTTAACACTATCGGTGAAGGCTTAGTTCCGCCTGTGTCTTCTCTCTCATGTTCTTCTAACACAGCTAGTGAAGGTTTGACGTTGCCTGTGTCTTCTTTTTCTTCTTCTTCTTGTAACACAGCCGGTGAAGGCTCAGCACTGCCTGTGTCTTCTCTCCCCTTCCTTCTATCACAGTCGGCGGAAGCGTATCACCTCCTGTGTCTTTTCTTTCTTCTCCCTATTCATCACAGCCAGTGGAGACACGACGTCGTCTAAGTTTTGTCTCTCCTTCTCCTTCTCGCATTGTCGTCTGTATCTGTCTTGACCTTTTCTTTTCCCTCTATTCTCTCTCAAAATCTTCTTCTCCTTTCCTTCTCTTTCTCCCATTCTTTTTATTCTCTTATTCTTCTCTTATACTTCTTCCTTTCTCTCTCTCTCTCTCATCTCTATTCTTTCTTTTATTCTTTTGTTTGATTAAAGGGGGGTCGAGACCAGACTTCCATGATAGTCCTATCGCTTAGTTGTAATGTCGTTGTGCCGGTCCGAGTTACTGTGCCCAGTTTATCGCCACGACATACTAGCCATTGTGTCTAGCTAGTCGATATTGGTATTATTGTCTACTAATAATTTTGTTGGGCTAGTCTTACTCATCGAGCTCATTTTACTGCCATGCCAGATCAATTCCTTACTAGTTTAGTCACTACGTCGGTCTCAGCATCTGCTCAAATTCCTTTAATTCTAATCTTTCTTCTCTCACTCTTATGTTCCTCTTTTTTGAATGTGCACGCCCGTGTGTGTTCCCCAAAGGCAAGGTAGGCCACCTTGACCCACTTGTCTTATAACATTTGTCATATGTGTGTGATTGCAAAAACAAAAGAGTACATGCTAAGGGAGGTGATTTCGAACCAGTTTTAAGACTGGGGGAACTTTCTTCGTGATCTAAGTCCCGAACCCACCTTAAATTACTCTCTCAACAGGTAGTTTACCTACCCTTTTTTTTTTAACAAGGTTCTCGAGAGAGCGATCTCAAGTCTTGGGTTCCCTTGAAACCTGAGATACATGGCGCCCGATCATCTAGATCCGGAGGGAGAGATTGAGGCACCGAACCAGCTTGGATACTCCATTGGGGACAGACTACCCATTTGTCGGATCGTACTTGTTTGGTTAATTTCTCCTTTTACTTTCTGCATTATACACTTATGGCTTCTAAGTTTTGAAACCCATTTATCCGGATTGGGGACTTCCTTATCCCCACATTCACCACTGTCCCCAGGGAACAAGTTTCTCCAACTTCGTTCCCAACCTTCCTTTTGAGGAAAGACTCCGTGTCTTGCTCCCAGGTCTTAACCTAGATTGGTGTGAGGTAAAACTTAAAGGTCCTCACTCCCCATTTCCTCCCTCTGGTGGAACTTGTGTTAAGGCACCCTCCATAGGTGGCACATATGCCACCACTCATAGCATGCACCATGTTACCGACAAGTCACTTGTCAGTCCTTGCTGCAAAAGGCTGCCCAGTCCTTTGTTGCAAAAGGCAACCAAGTTTTCGTTGCTTCTATGGGTCATCATAAGGTTTCCCCCCACACTTTTGCACCACCACGAGTCTATATCCCTAAAGGCTCGACACATCGAGGCGGAGACCCTGCGACCTCTACCTCTCGCACACACCGTAAGGCTCGGGGGCCTCCCACTCGAGCCACACCTTGGGGCAACCCTTTGTTTGCATATATTTTTCAGCACCTGGGTCCCTGATGCGGAATAAAGAGGAAGCAGGTCAATAAAGCCTACAAAAATAGTGGAAATTTTGACTCTCATAATGGCTCCAGAATTGGTCAAGATCTTCATCAGTACTTCAAAAGGCCATTTTTCAAGTTTCATCGTGATCAGACATGTCTAAGGCAATGAACACAAAGAAACAATTTCAGAAAAATTTGCCTCTAGCACCCTGAAATGGACCCCATAAATAGAACTATCTTTTTGGTGCGTCAAATTGCTTTGGGACCACTACCATTGGATCCAAAACGGTCAAAAACCCTTATGGGTCAAGTTTCGGCTTAATCGGGCACTCCAAGACAAAGTTATAGGTAAAATAGTGAAAAGGGGTGGGACGCACACCATTTCCATGTGGCCACCTCAATTAAAACACCATTAAGGGTGGTTGTTTTCACAATCACAGGCAATGACTTCAGGGCCCATATCTCACTCATTCGACATCAGATCGCGCTCAAAGTTTGTGAACTTGTTCTTCTCATCAAGACGAACGATTCAATATGTGGTACGCCCTGTGACAATGCCCGAGCAGGGAGAAAAACTAGAGGGAAGTTGCTGATTCGTGAAGAAAATTTGTAGAAAATTCAGCAGTAGTGCGCCCCACTCTGGCGACAAATCACAATGTTCGCATACCCAATCGGCATGAAACTAATTACATTGTGTGCGTAAGGTCCGTGGATATCTTTAGTCTGAACCCTGTGTATGATGAACGGTTTGATTTCACACATGAAGGCGTCGAAGTTGCTATAAATTTTGGCAGTTGGATTTCAAGATTCCGACAAAAAACTCAAGACGACCAAAATTCGTCCAGACACGAAATCGAGCTGCGTTTGTTGCAACGTGATTGTGACAGCATGGTCAGTGTGATTCAATGAATAAATTTGAAGAAACATCAAGGAACGAGCACACAATTGATCCAAAGTTTTCACAATTCATCTAAAATTCAAGCGTCAAGGTCGTGGCTTGAAAACACGTTCCATAGCTCAAAATTGGTATCAAATCGATCGCCATGTTGAGCCCTACAAGAACATAGTCATCTGTCGATCAAACGAGCATCAGGATAATCCCAGTTTAGTCATGGAAGATCACACAAGTTCTCGGGCAGCAGCAGAGACTATTTTTGAATTCCACACATTGTTGGGCAGGGGTAAAACAATCCTTTTGCACCCATTTTTAGAATTTCTTTTAATTCAATTAAATTACAATTATCTTTAATTTTAGGTAATTTTTTAGCATCCACCTATGTTTGGGCCCAATTCTATATAAGCATGCAAAGCCAAATTATAAAATTCCCTCGGGTTCATTCTTAAAGATTTAATAAAGACATCATTTTTGCTTAAGCTCGTGGTTGTCTTGGAGAGAGAGAAAGGAGAGAGAAGAAAAGGGTAAGGTAATTTTCTCTCTTTACCCCTCTTTCTCTCGCCCTGTATTTCTCTCTCCTTCCCTCTTTCTCTCGCCTCCCTTATTTCTCTCTCCTCCTCTCTTTCTCTCTCCTCCCCTCTTTTCTCATTTATCTCTCTTTTTCTCATCTTTATCTCTCCCTTTCTCTCTTCCCTTACTCATCTCTATCTCACTTTCTCTCTCTTCTTCTCATCTCTATCTCTCATATCTGTCATCTTTATCTTCCTTTCCTTCTCCCCTCTCTCTCTCTTCTTCTGGCACAGTCGGTGAAGCCTAACGCCAACTGCATCTTCTCTCTCTTATCTGTCTAAAATAGTCGGTGAAGCTTAGCGTCGACTGCATCTTCTCTCTCTTTTCTGTTTAAAACAGTCGGCGAAGCCTAGCACCGATTGCATCTTCTCTGTCTTCTCTATCTAAACATTCGGTGAAGTCTAGTGTCAACTGCATCTTCTCTCTGTTCTTTGTCTAAAACAGTCGGTGAAGCCTAGTGTCAACTACATCTTCTCTCTCTTCTCTGTTCAAAGCAGTCGGTGAAGCCTAGCGTCGACTACATCTTCTTCCTCTTTTGTGTCTAGCATAGCTAGCGATGCCCAATGCTGACTGTTTCTTCTCTCTCCTCACTTCTTAAACATAGCCAATGAAGCCTAATGCTGACTGTGCCTGTTTCTGTCTTCTCTTTCCATCCCATCTGGTGATGCCTAGCGTCGACTGTGTCTTGCACTCTCTTTTGTCCTTCTTTCTCTCTTCTCTCACAGTCTTCTCCTTCTTTCTTTCTTTTCCTCTCTTTCCCTCTTTTCCTCTCTTTCTCTTCTCTTTCTTATTCTCGTACTACTTACTCTCTTTTTTATTTTCATTCTTTCTGTTATCCTTTCATTTGATTAAGAAGGGTTGAGATTAACCTCTTATGATAGTCCTGTCGTCTAGCTGTAATGTTGTTGTGTCAGAATTACTGTTCCCACCTTATCACCATGACAGACTAACCAACGTGTCTACAGTATCGGGATTGACATCTAGTAGTAACCCTGTTAAGCCGGTCTAAGTTACCGAGGCCGTTTCACTATCACGTTAGGCCAATTACGGACCAGCTTAGTCATTGTGTTGATTCCCCACCCTAATTCTTCTTGCTCCCATCATTCTTCTCTCTTTCTTTCCTTCTTCTTTTGAATGTGCACACCTGTGTATGTTCATCCAAAAGGCCAGATGAGGTCCACTTACTCACCTGTCTTGTAACCTTTTCCATATATGCGTGATTGTAGAAAACAGGAGAATACAAGCCAAGGGAGGCAATTTTGAACTAGTTTTATTACTTGGGGGCTTTCTTTGTGATCTAAGAGGGTGCCCACGCTAGTCAGGCCAAGTATGTCCCAAACCCACCTAAAATTTCTCTCTCATCGGTTGGTAACACCTGCCCTTGTTCTCGAACAAGCTTCACGAGAGAGCGATCTCGAAAGTCCCAGGTCTTTCTTGAAACCCGAGACGCGTGCCGCTTGGGATCGAGGCACTTAACCTACTTGGCGACTCCACTGGGGACTTACTACCCCTTAGTCGGATTGTTCTTGTTTGACTAGTTTCTTCTTTTATTACTTGCTTTTATCTATTAACATATCACTTATGGCTCACGGGTTCTCTAACCCATTCATCCTGATCGGGGATTTTCTCATCCCGACATTCATGACTGTCCTTGGGGAACTAGTTCCTCCAACTTAGTTCCCAATCATCCTTTTGAGCAAAGACCCGTTATCTAGCTCCCAGGTCATAACTTGGACTAGTGTGAGGTGGGACTTAAAAGTCCCTCACTCCCCATCCCCTCGCTCTGGTGGAAACTCCACCAAGGAACCTTGCATCGACAACACTTCTGTTACCACACACAACATGCACCGAGCCACCGGTAAGTCACTTGCCGGTCATATTCTCGAGGTATGCCAGAAGGCTGCCTAGTCCCTTTCTGTAAAAGCCAAGTAATTTGTCGTTGCTTCTGTGGGTCACCGAAAAGCTACCCCTCACATTCCTGGACCACCATGAATCTCTATCCCTAGGGGCTTGACACATAGAGATGGAAGCCCTATGGCCTCCACCTCTCACGCACGCTATAAGGCTCGTGGGTCACCCACCCGAGTCACACCTCAGGGCAACCCTTCTGTTACCTCGAGTCCATGTCTAGGATCGAACCTTCCAAGGTTAAGTCCTGCGCACGCTACTCATATGCATCCCACCACTTAGGACAACGCCATTGCTACGCTAACCCAAGTACACAGGAAACGACCTCTGCGTCCTCCTACTCTACACACACAAGCGCACCCTATGAGGGGCAGGCCTCCACCTATTCTCTAATAGACACCTACTCGCAGTTCTCGACCTCCTAAGGCCAGCCCACTTGTTCGAGCCCAGGCTGAGGTTACCCATGACCGTTCTTTATGCGGCGCACATGCGTCGCCGTCACAGATAGCCCCTCGCCTTTGACTTAGGCCTCATCATGAGTTAACCCTGCTCTTTCTTGCTCCTACTTCTTTGAGCAAGCATCTTTTACCTTGGTATTCAAAGACCTTCCCTAAGCGTACCATCCTGAACCATCCCCGTTATTTTGGTCATGCCTCTCGATCCGACAAGAGAGCTCGAGGCAAAGACCTGATGAAAGATCGAGTCCTTCATCCTCCCTAACACAAGATGACACTAGTCCCTAGCCCTCATCCCTTGCCACACCTGATGCAGACGGCTCTCTCTTATTCACTAAGAGCCGATCAGCCACGGTCCCAATCACAGTTTTGATGCGACGTCCATCGTAGCCTCAAAGCTAAACAAGATAGAGGTCTACAAATTTTTACTAAGCAAGTTACCAAGGTGATCAAAACAATCAGTTCTGACGACCCTCTTCGCTTGAATCCGTTTTACCCTCTTCAGACGACAAAACCTAAAGAACAGCTCCATGAGCCCTGTACTGTGGTTGTGTCGTAGAAGATGACCCAACCACTCATCAGCCACAGTCCCCAGACCATCGAGAACTGGTCTTAAGGCAATCAGCATACAAGAGTCAAGTCCAGTCCGGACACGCTGGTCCCCCTGCTGACCGACTTACCACACACGACCCGTCAAGATTGCAAGCCCTCAGCTACGACTAACGCTGACCTCCATAAAGAAACAGTTAGGAGCAGAAAGAGCGCATGAACAAATTCAAAGATATGGTGTGCGCGATGATGAAAAAGATCGATCGTATAGACTCCGCACGCCAATCAGCTACCCACAAAGTCAATTCCCATCACTCAGATGCTGCACCTCCAAGGTTGCCCTTCCCTCTGCCTCACAGGATAATTCTACCCCTCACCTCATTTCTCAGCCGGACATTGATGCTATGGTGACTACTTCGGTGCCTCGATCTCGCCCTCTAGATCTTTGGGGGATCGAGCGGCATGCGTCGGGGTTTAAGGGAAGACCCAGGACATTTGTGAGATTACTTTCTCAGGAACCTCGTTCGAAAACAGGGGTACGTATTACCAACCGGTGAGAGAGGAATTTAAAACTGGTTGACTCGCTTGAGTGCCCTCTTAAATCACGAAGAAGGCCCCTCAGTAATAAAACTTGTTCGGATTCGCTTCCCTTGACTCATATTCTTCTTATTTTCTGCTTTTCTGCAATCACAAACATATATGATAAAGGTTACAGGACAGGTGGGTCAGACCTCACCCTTTTCCTCTCTGATGAGTGTATACAAGCAAGCGCATTCCAAAGGAAGAAAGAAAGATGGGGAGAAAGAAGAATTCGACCAAGCGAGATGGTTAGAGCAATGACTAAGCTAATGGATATTTGGCCTAAAGTGGTAGCAAAACAGGCTCGGTAATTAAGATCAGCTCGTGGTAGTAAAGCGGGCCAAGTGTTCCTGGCACAACAACATTATGGCTAGACAACAGGACTACCATGAGAGGCTAACCTCCATCCCTTTTAGTAGAACAAAGAAGAAAGGAACAATTAAAGGAGAGAGAAAAAGGAAGAAATGAAGGAGAAGAAGGGAGAAAAGATGCAGTCGGCGCTAGACATTGCTAATTGTATAAGAAGATCAGAGAGAGAGGAAAAGAACCAATTGACGCTAGGTCTTGTCAGTTGATAGAAGAAGAGAGAGAAGGCCAACTGGTGCTAGGTCTCACCAGTTGATAGAAGAAGAGAGAGAAGACCAACCGGTTTTAGGTCTCGTTAGCTGATAGAAGAAGAGAGAGAAAGCCAACTGGCATTAGGCCTCGTCAGTTAGTAGAAGAAGAGAGAGAATGTCAATCGACGGTAGGTCTCGTCAGTGATAAAAGAAGAGAGAGAAAGCCAATCAGTGCTAGATCTCATCAGTTGTCAAAAGAAGAGAGATAAGGCCAAAAGATGTTAGGTCTCGCTAGTTGTTAAATAAAGAGAGAGAAAACCGACTGACGCTAGGTCTCACTAACTGATAGGCGAAGAGGGAGAAGACCAACCAGCGTTAGGTCTCACCGATTGGTAGAGGAATAGAGAGAAAACCAATCGGTGTTAAGTCTCACTAACTGGTAAATGAAGAGGGAGAAGAAGAGATAGAGAGAGAAGAGAGAGAAAAAGAGAGAGAGAGAGAGAGAGAGAGAAGAGAGAGGAGAGAGAGAGAGAGAAGAGAGAGAGAGAGAGAGAGAGAGAGAGAGAGAGAGAGAGAGAGAGAGAGAGAGAGAGAGAAGAAGAGAGAGAGAGAGAGAGAGAGAGAGAGAGAG
>NW_006500268.1:0-10457 GCF_000471905.2 Amborella trichopoda
GTCTGAACTCGAGACACGTGTCACCCGATCATCTATATCCGAGGGGCGAGATAGAGGCATCCGACTAGTTTGGCGACTCTACTAGGGACTTACTACCCCTTTCTCAGTTCTCTCTTGCTTGATCCACATCACCTTTTATTTTTTGCACTGCATTCCATGGCATCTGGGTTATTCAACCCATTCATTCGAGTTGGAGATTTTCTCATGACCGTCCCTGGGAGGCGAGCTTCTCAAGCCTCGTTCCCTACAAGCCTCTTGAGTCAGGACTCGCAGGTTCTTTCCTGGATTGGTGTGGGAAGGGGCTTGAAGGTCACTCCCCACTTCCTAGTCCTGGTGGACCCTCCACCTAGGCCCTTCGCATTGGTAGCACGTTTGCTATCACCCACAGCACGCACCCTGCTACTGGCAAGTCCCTTCCTAGTCACATTGCTAAGGTATGTCAAAAGGCTACCCTGTCTGCTTTTCTGAAAGGCAAGTAGGTTGCCATCGATCCTGAGGGTCGCCGCAAGGCCACCCCCCATACTCCTTCACCACCCCGAACCTCTATGCCTAGAGGCTTGACCCACCAAGGTGGATGTCCTGGGGCCTCCACCTCTCGCACACTCCTAAAGGCTCGTGGTCCACTCACTCAAGCCACACCTTAGGGAAACTTTCATACTGCCTTGAGCTCACATCCAAGCCTAGGCCTTCTCGAGCTGAACCCTGCTTGCGTCATGCATCTATATCCCATTGTTCGGGGCAGCACCAGTTCTGCGCCCACTAGAGCACACGGGGGTCAACCACTTCGTCCTCCCTCTTAAAACACACAGCTTCACCCTATGAGAGATAAACTCTTACCCTGTCCCTCATAGACACGAGCTCGTAGGTCTCTGCCTCCTAAGGTCGAACCGGTTGACTGAACCAGAGCTGACCCCCAAGTTACCCGAAGGGCCAAAGGTTCACACGCACTAGCTTCACAGGTTCCTCCTCGATCCCGATTCAGGGGAAGTCGTGAGCTAGTTCCTTCTTCTATCACCCTTCCTTTGCCAGGAAAACACCTTGAGACTTGGTACTCAAAGATTTTCCTTAAGACTATTATCTTGAGTCAGCCACCTCAGGTCAGCCACGGACCCAGACCTCACGAGGGAATTTGGGACAAATGCCTGATGGCAGATGAAAGCCTATAGCCTCCAAGGCAGCAGCCCAGATTGCCCTCTATCCTTGGACCTCACTCTCTACTCCAGCTAATGGACACAACCCTCGCATGTTCAAGAAAGACGGGGCAGTCCAGATCTCAGGCTCAATTCTAGATTGAACTCTATTGCAGCCTCAAGATCAAGCATAAGAGAAGCCTACAGCTCCTGACTAGAAAGGCCCCTAAGGCAGTTGAAGTTAGCACTCTTGATGACCTCTTGCCTCACAATCCCTTCTTTCCTCTTCAGATTCCAGAACCTCAGCAAGAAGTACAAGAATATTGCTCAGTGGTTATTGTCACAGGAAAAGACCGAGCTGCCAAAAAATTACAGTCCCAAGGCCATCAGGAACTGGTCCTCACACGGTAGGCATACAAGACTTGAGTCCAGTAGGGGCATGCTGAGCTCCTACAGTTACGACTCGTCAACCCCAACAGTCCACTACTCCACCAGGCTCTGACCCTCCAAAAGAAATGGTCAGCATCATGGTGATCAATGAGCAGAGTGATTCCTAAGAAGAGCAGATGAACAGGTTCGAGGTGATGATGCAGTTCATTCTCCAAAGGATGGATCGCCTGGAGGCCTCTAGGCACCCTTCTTCTCACCATGAGGCCAACTCCCCGCCTAGAGAGGACACAACTCCCAGGAAAACTCCCCCACTGGCCTCCCACGACAACTCTACTCCCCTCATGGTTTGCAAGCTGCTATAGATGCCATGGTAACCCACAGTCTCAAGACTAAGGTCTCGGGCATGCAAGGGGGTGCCGCGTTACCAAAACTGTACCCCTTGTATATCGACCAGGTATCGTTTACCCAAATAAAAAAGGGAAGCTCCCCCTGTTCAATGGTACTACATCCCCGCACCAGCATATCGCTCACTTTCAAGCGGCTTGTCGAGAGACGGAAGCTGACGGGTGAATCCTCCTTTGTCAATTTGTCGAGACTCTTGAAGGGCCAGCCTTCCAGTGGTATGCTAGGTTACCTCCAAGCTCGATACACACATAGCAAGAAGTGGAGTAAATTATTTTACCAGCGCTTCTATGAAGTCTAAAAAAATGTGGAAACCATCGAGGTCCTCACTCTAACTCAGGAGCTTGGCGAGCAAGTCAATAAGTTCATTGCTTGATAAAGAGAGATGGCAACCTATCATGCCACTCCCATTACTGAAAGAGAAGCAATTCAAACCTGCATATGAAATATTCTACCCAAGATCGCCCTGCACATTGAGGCTTCCAACCCGCCCTCCATGTCAGAGCTCATCTCTAAAGCGGTTCGTATAGAAGGTTTGTTTAAGCACCATGGTGGATCTCATCAGCATCCCTCTAGCTCGAGAAATGGCAGGGGCAATGACAATTCTCTCTCCAGCAATATGTGAAACCAGCAAAAAGGGGTGATTAGTGCGGCTGTCACCATGTCTGATACTAAGAAAGCCACCCCTCAAACCCTAGAACTCTCCAAAGGGTTAGTCGTAACCAAGGCATAGACAACACCTTAAGCTGGAGGCAAGCAACAACAGTCCTATAACATGGTCCGTCCCCCTAAAACTATAAATCAAAGTGACTATTGGATCTAACACTAGAACAAGGTGTACCCCTTCGAGAAGGAGTGGGTTCCTACACTGCTTCCGTTACTACTAGAGCAAAGCATGATCCAAATGCTAGAGGTCAAATCCCTAAAGCAGGTTGGACAGAAGACATATGAGAGATATTGTGCCTATCACACGAGAGTAGGCCACCCCACTCAAGAGTGTTATACGCTCAAAGACATTATCGAAGCCCTTATTAACAAGGGCCAGATAATCCTCAAAGTGCTAAAGAAAGCATTCGGGGCAACTGAGGCTTCCCACGTAGTGACAATCCAAGAGGATGACGAGGCACCAACCGTCCTTTGTGTAGTATTCTCCGTAATTCTCAAAGAAAGTCTCATCACGCTAAAGCCGACAAGGTAGCCCAAGTTCCTGCCTCCAAGAACTGAGAACCTCTGGTGTTTGTATCATCTGATACATGGTCATGACCAAAGCGAATGCACTAGATTCCACAACCTCTTGGTAAAGAAGATGCAGCCTCACCAAGAAGTTCATGGTGACCCAGAAGGACACTCTCAAGTCCGTGCTCCACCGGTGCAAGAAGACCTCCTGACACAAGCCCGGGGAAGTGCTGAGCTTGACCCCTACAAGCCCTCTTCGAGGTGATGCTCCAACAGGGTCTCGCCACTCCCAAGCCCGTTAGGAAACCTAGGCATCTTGCCTAGGGTATGAAAAATCTCTGGTGCCCATATCACCAGGTATGGGGCCATGAGCTGATGAAATGCTTTGACTTCGAAGCTGTAGTCGTGGAGAAGGTACAAAAAGGCCACATTCTTTGCATCATTCTCCCAGAATGCTTCCAAGCCATCGCTACTGTCCAAGAGGAAATCCCACTACATGTCCCCTATGAGCCTACACTAGACCCTGTAGAGCCTTTAGCTTCTCAGTCTTAGGAAGTCTATCGTGGATGAAGTAAGCTCAAGTCCCTAAAGAGTGAGGCAGTCCGCAAAGCTAGGGATACACATTAGCCCGATAGGACAGACCAAACACCTCCCCAGAGATCCAGAAAGAGGCGAGCACCCAGGTTAGCTCGCCGAAGGAGCCATATTCCTCAGCCACCACTCGAGGAAGAATTTCTCAAAACCCTTCCTCTGCTGCCTACCTTACAGGACTTCATCACAAGTGCAACTCACCTTATCCCTTCGTCCAATCAGGTGGACGTCCCTGAGTCGTCAGCTGCTCGGGACTTGTCCAATATGGGTGACGACATTAAAAGCATTACCCAATGGTCAGAGCTGGGGCAAGACCTGAAATACCTCCTGCACATGCCCAATTCTAGTGATGACATAAAATGCTGCCCAGAACACTCTAACTCCACTTCTTCTTCTTCTCCTCCCTCTTCTTTTATCTCTTTCATACGTGCAGCTCGACAATACTCAGACTTCGACGCTTTAAACAGAGAGCTCAAAGGCACCATCCTCAACAGATCACATTGGAAGCGCTAAATAAATATGCTGGCCCAGGCAGCTGGATTCTTAACCGTCGTCGATGCCTTGGCAGCTCAAGCCAAAATCGAGTCATCTTCAAGCTCTTGTTCCAAGGATGCCTCCCATATGGTGCAGATCTCGGAAGTATCATCCAGCAAGGGACAAAAGAGCCTAAGATCAGGGAAGAAGCTACAGCTCACACCTCAAAAGCTCAAGGCCCACAAGTTTACTGATCCTTCACTTTTCCTCAACCCTCAACCTCAAACGTCCACATCCCTAATACAAATCCCTATTACTTCCACATTAGCCCATACCGTGCCTGCCGAACAACAAATTCAACGAATGTCACAAACCAAAACTCAACCAAAACCTACTCCTAAACATACCCTACCACCTAAACCAGTGACAGGATTAGGAGCGTAGAAGGCTGATGAAGATAAGGTGAAATATGACGTAGTTGGGAACTTGAAAAAGCTTCCAGCCCTTCTAAGTATCTATTACACCCTTCTGTTGTCCAGAGACTACCGTATGGCCCTAGTTCAAGCCCTTTCTAACCCGAAGGTGTATGAGACTGAAGTGTAGCCTATTGAGGTGAACCCAACAATCCTGGGTGGGTGCTAGGCGATCACCTTTTCAAAGATGACCTTCAGTTGGGGGGCAAATTTCACAATTGCCCCCTCTTTGTGTCTGGCGAATTACATGCCTGCCCTATCAATTGAATTATTTCATATGGAGGGTTAGCAGTCAACTTGATCTCAAGAAGGATCCTCATCAGATTGGGATTAGGATCTGAGGACCTCACTCCTACCCACATCACTATGTAAGGGTTCAATCAATCAGGAGAAAGCCAGCTGAGATACTTCATCTTCACCTCAAGATCGGTTATCTGAATGATTACGCTCAGTTTCACGTAATCGACATCGATACATCTTACAATGTCTTGCTAGGCCACCCTTGGCTTCACGATAAAGGGGATCCTTCCACGCTCCACCAATGCTTCAAATACAGTCAAGATGGGAGACAACACATGGTCTATACTGATAAAAGACCGTTTCCTGTAGCTGAAACTCACTATGCCAATGCTAAGCACTATTTCACGGATCTTCCAGCACCATAAAATCCTAAAGATGATGATTGGAAGCCTGTGAGAGAGACATGACCCTCATCTCATGATGATCTCGAGGGCCTTAGGCGAATGATTACAGACATGTTCAAAGAGGAAGAAAGACAAGCCAAGATCCTCCCCTTGACTCCTATTTACCCAAGTATACCTTGCCACATCTCTGAGGTCATTGTGTCATCCCTCGAAGATGAAGCTTCCCCCTCTACCTCTACTTCTAATTCGCCAGAACAAAATGACGAGCTAAAAGCAACTCTTGAGGCTGAGGAAGCCCTAGAGGAAGACCATCTAGCAACTAGGGTCACCTACACACCGGACCAGTAAAAAGTTTTGCATGTCCCCATTGCTCTCCTAGAAGCAGAACTGGCATACTAACCACCAAGGAAGGTACTCCAAATCCCATCCTCCTTGAACAAGGAGATCATCATCAAGGCCTTGCGCTTTTTTAGATGCTCTTGGAGAAGGACAAGCATACAAGGGTCGACGCTCTGGCTCTCAGGAATGAGACCCCATGATAGAGCTGAGAAGTGAGGTTCGTAACCTCTATAATTAGTTGGAGGTTATGCGTGTCGCTTCAAAGTACTTAAAGGAGTTTGTCCATGAGACTAAGACCTATGATGATCTCAAGAGAAATGCACCTTCAATCAAAGCCAAGGATCCTCCAGATTGGAGTATTTACAGCAAACAGGCTTACCAAATCATGAGAACCATGAATTATGAGCCCCTGTCCAATCAAACACTAAGGGTGAGGAAGCAACTGCTCCCCAATTCGAGCTCATTGAAGCCATTGCAAGCTGTAATAAGATAAAGCAAGGAGTGGGCTATTCTTTTTTGTCTCACATGGTGAAAGGGAAAAAAAATGAAGCAGAAAGAGAAGGAAGAATAAAAGACCTGCATCTCAGAGAAAAAGAAAAGAGCTCTTTCATTCATAAATCAAGGGGGCATTACAAGCATTCCTTTCTTTACAATAGAAGAAATAAAAAAGAGAAAGAAGGCACTCTAAAAAAGGTCAACGATCTCATTGAAATTTCCCTTGCACTCTTCGGCCGATGCCTTCGCCCACTGGATGTCTCCTCTCAGTTCCACCACCAGCCTGGCCTCATGCTCCACTAAGTTCAATGTTTTGCCTGAGGAGTACTCGAGGACAAGCAGCTTTTGGCCCAGCCCCTTATCCTCAGCCTCCCAAGCTGTCGTCTCCTCCAGGTTTTCAAGTTCTCGTGCCCACTTGGCTATTTTCTCCTTCGGGGTCATTACCCTGTTGTGGCGGTTTATGGCCTCCTCAGCAAGGGCAGACCTATGAGAGACAATAGTCTCCCTCTCTTGTAGCTGGGCCTTTGCTAGCTCGTGGCTGTGTGCCAGTGATGCTTTCAAGGATTCTAACTGGGAGCCCCCTAGTCGCGTTGTGGTCTCTTTCACTTGCAAAGCCTTCACCCTCCATCCTTCTAGCTCATTCACGATGCTATCAAAGTACGAGATGGCCTCTGATGTCCCCCCTAGGGCAAGCTGCTTCAGTTGCTTGAACGTGTCACCAAGCTCGGCCAGGGTAGCTCCTTTAACTTTTGAACGCCTACCCGAAGCATCTCCATGATAATTCCAGGCATTCCACTGAAGATGGGCCTAGGCGGTGCAGCAGGTGTGACTACAGCAAGAGAATCCCCAGCTGCATCCACGAGACTCACAGGAACAGTGGCCTGGTGGGTCACTGGGATCTCAGGAGAGACCGGGAAACTCAAGGTCTCAGGCTTCCCAAATTCAAGGGCAACCTCAGGTTGCCCTGGTATCTCAGCAACAACCATCTTGCTAAGAAAATCCTCCCTTGACCTCTTTGGGCTCGAACCTCTCATGTTCAGGGGCTGCAGCTTGGACCTCTATAGGCTCCAAACATCAGTCAGGGCAAAGCTGACCTTCTCTCTTAGAGTTATCGCCTCAGTATCTTGATGCACCACGGTAGCCTCCTCTCTCAAGGCGGTGTCTTCTTCCTGTTCCCTCTCTTTTTGAACCCCACCTCTGCCTCGACAGGTGCGACACCTCTCCCCTCTTGTTCTTTGCCCTTGCCTGCCAGGGTAGCCATTTCAGCTACAGGCTCTTCCACAATGCCCGCCTCTTAGTTAGCCAGGGGTACCGCCTCTAAGCCCTCGAGGTCACCCCCTTGAAGATGTCCCAGCCCTTTGACCTCTGTTACATCTATGTCGCTCGAGGCAGTGACTTCTTGTTGTTGGGGTAGCCCTTCTTCAGCCTCTAGGGCCTGAGCCTCCTCTATCACCATAGGTCATCCCTCCTGAGTAGAGCTTGGAGTTACTCCTTTTATGACTGCATCCTCTGCTTCAGTAAGTGCAGCAGCTTCCTCGACCACAACAACTTCCTCACCTTGAGCAACACCCTCAAGGATTGCATCGCCAACCCCATTGATCTCCATTGGGATTGGACCCTCTCCCTTACTTGCTAGACCCTCTGAAGAAGGCTCAGGTGAAAGGGAAGATGAATCCTCTAGAGTGGAGGGTGAATTAGAGACACATGGGACTCCGAGGAAGCAACCGACAAAGAACCATCTTTCGGACCACTTGACGTTTGATCCCGTACGCTTTGGAGCTCGTGCTGAACGACGAGCTGGTGCACGAGGAATAGTCAGGGCAGCCCTCTACTCTTAATCCCCTTCGCTTGAGAAGGTGCAGCAGTCTCAAAAACACCCCCTCGAGAAGAGCTGGTGGCAAGTTTACTGTGAGGGCCGCTCTCTATCAACTTGTTCAAGTTCTAAACCAAGCACTCTTCATACCCCGAAACCTTGTTGCCCTCCTTCCACTTGAAATTAGTAGAGAGGTGGTCAAAAATAGTCTATGTCTTCCTTCTCCATATCGAGAAATCATAGAAGAGACTTGTCCACAATAATTTGATGCGGCCGCCCAACGTCGCGCTTGTTCCAAGCGAAGCCCAGTGTGAATATCTCCCCTAATGGAGGAGTCCTTGTCGTCTTCTTCTGTCGTGTGTCCTGGCTTCAGTGGGAGTTCTCCCCTTTCCAAGGGTGGGTGGCTTCCTAATACCCCTTACTGATGATCCGCCACCAGCGTTCGTGGGCCTCAGTTGCTCGCACTATTCTGTCAAAATGTTGCAGCACGTACTGGTTGATCTCGGTAAACTCCAAGCACGTGGCCCAATCTGTGCAAATATGTCTAGGGAGCCATGTCTCACGAAGAGTCCCCAGCTGATCCTTCTTTCTATGGCTGATCTTGCCATACCTCTTCTCAAATAATACAAAAAATGGGCACCCCTAGTCTATCCCATGCTGTCGGGCAAATCAAGGAGGGAAATACCCCTCAAGCTTGGCACTGTGGATGGTGCGGTAATGTAGCACCCCGCCTCTCACACTCAACATGTACATGAGCTCCTTATGAGTAGTAGGAGAACCATCTAGGATCTTGCCCAAGTGGTCAGAGAAAGCGCAATCTGTAAGCTTTTCAATCGGGAAGGCGAGCCTACTCATAGTTTTCTCCAACACCATATTTTTTAGGTAGGTGTTGGCAAAATAAGCCTCGGGCCAGTCGTACACGTAGTGGATGCGGACAGGCATCTTGAAGTCCCGTGAGAAGGTTTCACCATCCACTATGTCGATCCCTCCTTCATCGCCCTGATAGGCTTTCCCCCTGGACACGGCTCCTAAGCCGTAGTAGATGCTGTTTAAGACCAGCTATGCAAGCGCGTACTCTCACCCCCTAGCCATGTCACAGGCTATATAAAACGTGCCTGGACGTATAGTGTCTGCACCTCTGGGGAGAGCAAACCTACACAGAAAGAGTAGTAGGTACGCCGCTAAGAAGATGTGGTCATTCCCACTGTGAAGTTCAAATATTGGAAGGGTTCCCTTCATGGATTCCTTCCCCTTTCTTCTTGGGCTTGGACCGACCTCATCATTACAATCTCCATAGAAGAATGCCACCCACTGGGTGAAGGAGACGCGTCCATTCCTTAACTCAGAGCAAAGCAGCTGGTAAACACTAAATAATTCTTAAAGTCTAGCTTGCGGGTCTTCTTTCCCGACCCGTTCGCCTCCTAAAATGACAGAGTTGGGGGGCACGAACTCATCATACATAGCACCGATGAGTGGGAGCCCACCGATGAAGTACAAGTCTAGTAGAGATAATCCTGCTTCCCCATAACCAAGAAGCCATATGTTACTAACATGGCTCCAGGTTTCCAATAGCACCTTGACAGTGTTTGAACAATGGTCATAGTATCTTGTCGAGCACCGAATGGCGGCCAACAGGGAAGCGCGCTTCAGAATACTCTGGTATCGACTTTGCACTCTTATAGTCCAGGAAGAGTACCCTTTCAGGTACTGGTGCTCCCCTTGTACCCGGAAGCAAGCAGAGGACCACTTCAGGCTTGAGGTCTTCACCCTTCTCTTACCTAGGGTCGGCAAGTCCCTGCTTGAGGCTACATTCTTATGCAAACAATGGAGGGGGCTTACTCCTTCTTTTATTCTTACATTCCCATCGTTGTCTTTTCAAACCTCAAAGCGGATGGGGTCACTAGCAAAGGTGACGTTCAAAGGCCACCTTGGTTCACACAAAGCCTCGGTGAGCCAAATTGGCTCACCCCTCACCAAGCTTTCGCTAGTGAATTCATTAGTGCCAAGCTCCCCTACTTGTGGGAGCTTCTTCACGTCAGTAATGGTGCCTGAAGGCTAGGTCATGAAGCAAGAGCAAAGGCTTCACTATTTCTTGCAAGTCGCTAAGGAGCAGTGCTATCGCCATGCACGGAAGTAAGGATATCGCCCTGTTTAGAAGGCAAGGCTATCGACATGCATAGAAGATAAGGCTATCGATGTCTCCCCACACAAGACACAACGACATCTTCTAATTTAGAGGCTATCGTTGTCTACTGTAAGGGGCCTAACGTCATTTGTGTCTAACACCTGCTGCAAGTTGTTCGCACATGCCACACGTGCAACCCCACATCCCTCAAAATCTGAGCACGTCGCCTGCCACTCACAACGTGGCCCAACACTTCGTGTGCAGAGGGTGGCCATTCATTGTCCCATGGCTCTGTACCTCCCATCCATTACAGGCTTGTGAACCCTCAAGCCCCTACCGGCATTTCCCCTTCTCGTCGGAAACTTTTCTTCTCACTGGGAATCCCCTGTTCTTTCCCCTCGCCAA
>NW_006500256.1:0-13205 GCF_000471905.2 Amborella trichopoda
TTCTTGGGGTGTGACAAGCAACTTCCTGCTGCTTGGGTGGCCCCTCTTCAATCTCTGGGGCACCAACCTCTTCTATGACCACAAGCTCTATTGGGGCTTCTCTTTCCTAAGTAGGCATAGCAACCTTCTGAGCTTCAGAGGCCCTCTTCGCCTCGACCGCCTCATCATCCCCATTCACCTCCATTGGGACAGGGCCCTCCCCTTTTGCTACTGACGTTACTTCTTGGTCCAAAGAAATTTCAATCGGTGCAGTGGGACATGAGGCACCAGCCTGAGTCTCTGAAGAGCTAGAGGAGGAAGACAAATCCTCAAGAACATAAGGTGATGCAGAAATAGTAGGAGACATGTATGACTCCGAAGAAGCAGCAGGTGAAGAGCCATCTTCTGGCTCCCTAACCATTGGACGCTTGAGCCCCTTACGCTTCGGAGCCCGACGAACAGGTGCACGAGAAACGGTCGGGGCAGCTCACTTCCTCTTATTCCTCTTCAATTGACAGGGTGCAACAGTCTCAGAAGCAACCCCTCGAGAAGAACCAGCAGCAAGCTTTCTGTGTGGGTCGCTCCCTATCAACTCGTTCAAATCCTGGATGGGCCGCCCTTCATGCCTTAGAACCTTGCGGCCCTCCTTCCATTTGAAGATAGCAAAGAGGTTGTCAGAAATGCGCTCTGTCTTCTTCTCCATATTGAGAAATCTTGGCAAAGACGTGTCCACAGCAATCTGGCAAGGCTGCCCAACGACGCGCCAGTTCCAGGGGAAGCCTAGGGTGAATATCTCCCCTAATGGAGGAGTTATCGTCATCTTCCTCTGTCGTGTGTCCCGGCTCTAACGAGAGTTATCCCTTTCCAGGGGTGGTCTGCTTCCCAATACCCCTTATGGGTGATCCACCATCAGAGTTCGTTGGCCACGATTGCTCGTACTATTCTGCCAAAATATGGCAGCACATACTGGTTGACCTCAGTAAACCCCAAACACGTGGCCCAAGCTGTGCGAATGTGCCTCGGGAGCTAGGTCTCACGATGGGTCCCTAGCTGGTATTTCTTCCTGCGGCTGGCTTTGCTATGCCGCTTCTCAAAGAACATCGAGAATGGACACCTTTGGTCCAGCCCGTGCTGTCGGGCAAAATCAATGAGGGAAATACCCCTCATGCTTGGCACTATGAATGGTACGATAAGGTAGCACCCCGCCTCTGACACTCAGCATATACATCATGTCACGCCTCAAGATTTCTTTCATTCCTGAGGTGCGACATACTACTCTTATACTATTTATATATAGAACAAATTTAAAATTTCTATTAGTATATTTGCACTAAAACATATTTTTTTCCATTTCTTTTAATCTATACAAAGTCTGCTCACAACTGATATTAACATGAAGGGCTATATAAATATATATCTTTTGATAGAACAAAAATTACAATGGTGCATTTGATCAAAAGTTACAAGGGGAATGTCAATCATGCATACAAATTCTTCAAAGATGGTCCTGCTGCATTCGAACTATGAGATTGCAATTACCCTGAAAAATATGTACCATAGTTTGGTGAGTTTGGCTACTCAGTAAGTGATCATCATGGTCCAAAAAATAATCATATTTGGAAGATATAAACATTTTCTAAAGAATGTATATTGAAAAAACAACCTGAGGAAGAATTTTGAGGAAAAGCATTTATAGATAACAATTGCACTTTCACAAATACACAGTTAAACATAATCCAAATGATTGAAATACATATAAATATTTTAACAAAAATGCATAACTCACAGGATTTCACTAAATACCCTACTGGTGTCCCAAGTAGTTCACCTATATACCCCACCAGCGTCCTAATGGGTCCAAACAATCCCTGCAGGTCCAAACATACCTCATCGACGTACCGGATGAGTCCAAATAGCCCCTACCAGATAGGTCTAAACAATCCCTGTAGGTCCAAACATACCTCACCGGCATCCCGGATGAGTCCAAATAGTCCCTACCGGCATAACCGGATAGGTCTTAATAATCCCTGCAGTTCCGATCATACCTCATCGGTGTCCCGGATGAGTCCAAATAGTCCCTACCGACATAACCGGATAGGTCTTAACGATCCTTGTAGGTCCAATTATACTCAAATTATCTCTGAAACTCTTTAAAAATCAGAAAAAAATAATATCATATATGCAAAGTATCATTGAAATCATTAACATGAATTCACTTAAAGCAATTTAATAACAATCACTTTCATTGAAATATATGTAAGTAGCCAATTAAACATTTTGTGCAATGATTTTTGAAAGATGGTAGTTTTGAAGGACATTCTTGAAATCTAACGCGATAACTTTCTAGTATCAATAGACGAACTTTTATGATAATGAAAAATTAAATACGGAATTATCATAATTTATGGAATTGCCAATTTGTAAATAATCATTTCATAGGCAATACTACAATCAAGTGCAAAAATATCAATTATTCAAATAATGAGGCAGACATTTGCATATGAATTTTACAATGTCTAAATATTCAAAACAGTAGGAGGAAATCTCATAATTTTACTAAAAGCAGAAATATCACATTTATTTCTAATAATTTACAGTATTTAAAATTCCTAACAATAGATAAAATATCACAATTTTACTATAAAAAAATGGATTATTTTTCAAGCAATGAAGTCACTTACACACAAAACTTATAAAATAAAGATCTTGGACGGAAATATCACTATTTATTAAAAACAAACTATATTTCAAGAAGATGATGTCACTTGCTGTTACTCATTAGATTTGATTCATCTGAACCACATCTAGGTTTGGACCTTCAAAGTGGACTAAGAGATTCAAGTCCTAGAGTCCCTAATATACACCAAATTGAATTATGAATATCCAACCCTTTATCAGGCATAATTAAGAAAATTCCATTTTATTTAGAGAGAGGGTTTTCAAGCATAGGCTTCAAATTTTCAAAAGAGAAAACTACAACCACTTACCTATGCTTTACTTTGTACGGTTACTGCTCTCGCCTTTTTATTTTCTTTGGAGGAACTAACCTTTGTCGGATGGTCAAGCCCCTTGAAATTGCCGACTACATGGTGGAAATAGAAACTATATAAGCGAAAGGAGACCTCAGTACTAGGCTATCAAAAAGGGATGGTTGGAGAAAGACTCTGACTCCAAGAGAAACAGCAAAGGGTCCATGACATGAGACTCCTATTTTTGGGCTCATATCGAGGAGGCGAGGCACAAAGTGGCGGACGTGAAGCTTGATGGGAGTACGAGAGGAGAGCAAATGGGTGAGTTAGAGGCCTTGAGGACTATGTTATGGGATTGATAGAGAGATGTGAGCTTTGTTGTGATATTTGTTCGTGCAGAAAAGCAGAAGTATTATGTAAGTAATTTGAAAGTGGGTTACAATTGATTTCCTGTTACCTTCATGACCTATACGTATATAAGAGAGATGAACTTTTTGTAACACCTCATCAAAAGAGTTGTCAATGGAGAATCGAATGGGGCACGTGTATTATGGCATGTAAGAAGTAAAAGTCATCCTTATGAAAAGTTAAGAAAGGAAAAAGATGGTGGACATAAGGTCCACCCAAATAGAGATGGATTGTTCGAATATTTAATAATATTCTGGCTTTTGAAGTATTTTAAGAAAAGCTAAAGAATGGTCTCTATGGTGTATTATTATCACAAAGAACTGTTACTCAAAATTATTTCTAGACATATATGTATTTAATATTTTATTATTATTATTATTATTATTATTAATATTATTATTATTATTATTATTAAATATTATTGATATTATTATTATTATTATTATTTTTGTCAGTTTCAAAAATTTCGGGTCGGTTGTTACATATCTGTTCCTTATGGGTGGTAGGAGCAACATCCAGGCTCTTGCCCAGCTCATCGGCAAAAGCACGATCTATGAGGTTCCCAATCGGGAAGGCCGGTCTACTCATATGAAGATGGTCATTGAAGAACAAGTTACACACATGAACATGAGTGTGGAAGATTGCTTTCTGCTCAGCAATCCTCAGAAGAAACGGGCACATTGTCTCATCCAACACCCTATTTTTGAGGTAAGTGTAGGGGAAATAAGCCCTGAGCCAGCCATACACATAGTGGATAGGGAAAGGTGTCTTGAAGTCCCCTTGGAAGGCTTCTCCATCCACTATGTCGTTCCCTCCTTCGTCATCTTGATACATTTTTCCCCTAGACACGGCTCCCAAGCCATAATAGATGCTGCACAGGACTGGCTGTCCGAGCGCGTACTCTCGCCCCCTCGCCATGTCATAGGCTACATAGAACGTGCTTGGACGTATAATGTTTGCTCCTCCAGGAAGAGCAAACTTACACAGAAAGAGCACCAGGTACGCCGCCAAGAAGATGTGGTCGTTCCCTCGGCGAAGCTCAAATGCTGAAGGGGTTCCCTTCATGGATTCCTTCCCCTTTCTTCATGGGCTTGGGCCAGCCTCATTATCACAGTCTCAATAAAAGAATGCCACCCAATGGGTGAAGGAGACGCGTCCTTTCTTGAACTAAAGAGTAGAGTAGCTGGTAAATCTGGAACAACTATTGCAATCCAGCTGGCGGGTCTTCTTTTCCAACCCGTTTACCTCAAAAAATGATCGAGTTTGGGGGCACGAACTCGTCATACATAGCACTAATGATAGGGAGCAAACTGATGAAGTACAGGTCTAGCAAAGACATCCCTGCTTCCCCATGACCAAGCAGCCATGTATTAATGGCATGGCTCCAAGTTGCCAACAACAGTCATAGTATCCCGCGAGCACTGAACAACGGCCAGTAGGGAAGCGTGCTTCAGAGTGTCCCTGTATTGACTCAACACCCTGACAGTCTTGGAAGAATACCCTTTCAAATACTGGTGCTTCCCTTACACTCGGAGACCAGCAGAAGATCCTTTCAAACCCGGGGTCTTCACCATTCTTTTGCCTAAGGTTGGCAAATCCCCGTTTGAGGCTATATTTCTATGCAAACAGTGGAGGAGGCCTACCCATTCTTCTATTCTTACATTCCCGTCGCCGTCTTCCCTAACCTCAAAGCGAATGAGGTCACTAGCAAAAGTGATGCTCAAAGGCCACCTCGGTTCACACAAAGCCTTGGGGAGCCAGATTGGCTCACCCCTCACCAAGCTTTCGCCAGTGAATTCATAGGTGCCAAGCTCCCCTACTCATGGGAGGTTCTTCACATTTGGGATGGCGCCTGAAGGCTGAGCCATGAAGTTAAGACAAAGGCTTCATTGCCGCGCGCAAGGCACTAAGAAGGGCTATCGCCATCTCATGGCCAAAGGCAGAACTATCGCCGTCTCACGGCCAAAGATGGGCTATCGTCGTCTCAAGGCCAAAGGTAGGACTATCGTCGTCTGACGACCAAAGGAAGGACTATCGACGTCTCACGGCCAAAGATGGGCTATCGCTGTCTCACGGCCAAAGGTAGGACTATCGGCATCTCATGGCCAAAGATGGGTTATCGTCATCTCATTACCAAAGGAAGGCTATCGCCGTCTCACAGTCAAAGGTGGGTTAACGCCATCTGCGCTTAACACCGTCTATGCTCAAGACTATTCACACGCATCACACGTATGGCACACCGCGTCCCTCGAAATCCGGGCACGCCACCTGACACCCGCAATGTGGCCTGGCACCGTGCATGCGGAGAATGATCGCTCGCCGTCCCTCGACCCTTTGCCTCCTCGACTGTTACAAGCTTACGACGCCTTGGTTTCTCACCTCATTTCTTCTCCTCACCGGGAACTCACTCCTACTCGTCGAGGCCCCTTCCCCTTCTTTTCCCTGTCTTCCACTGGTAACCAGAGTTAGCGAAAAACTTCCTGGAATCCCCCTAGAGCCCTATGTGACCTCTTGGTTTCCTCTTCTTTTACTTCTACAGGTTCCCCACAACTCACCGAAATAACACTATGTTCTTGATGAGCCCACTGTTGTGCTTCCTTCGACCACAAAACTATCGGGAAATCACTAAGGGCTCCTGGAAGTACCAAGTAACCTCTGGCTTGCCCACTTCTATCCCCGCAAAAGCCCTGAAAACTCCGGCATAGTACCACTGCGACCTTTACAGTTTTACCAAAGTTATGTTCTCCACTAGAAAAGTCTCGGAGAAACCCTGTGAAGTTCCTTCTTCCTTGCTCGAGAGGCCTTGACACTGCCCCGAAGATGTTTGCAAGAACTTTGAGAAGCTGATTTGCTGAAGGTTCGCCGAAGAACTCTTGAATGCCTACACGCTGTGGGTCTTGGCCGGAAAGATCATGCCGAAAGTTTTCTCTCACTCTAAACTCTCGCTCACTATTTCATCCAAGGTAAAATAGTAAAAAGGGAATTTACCCCCTTTTATAGGTGAGGGTTACACAAAGCGCCCCTCATAAGTTTGAAATGACGCTCAAGTCCTTGTTTTCAGACGGCGCTAGGTCCAGGTCGGGGCGGGTCAAGCCGGAGGCCCGAATATGAGTCGCTACCGCCTGTGCTTCATGAGCTTGCTGTTATCGCTATGCCCTATCGCCTCGGGCTTCATCAAGGAGTTAACGCTGCGTGCTCCACTAAGGGGCTATCGCCCAGCGCTTAGTCAAGGGGCTATGGGCGCGCACTTCACCAAGGAGCCAACACCGTGGGCTTCATCGGATGCTATCGTCATGCGCTGCATCAAGGAGCTATCGCCGCATGACCTAATGTTGTGTGCACTACTCACAAGGACCTAACGTTGTGCGTGTATCATCCAGGCCTAATGCCACGTGCGTCATCCAAGACGTAGCACCAAGAGCATGCTATGGCACTCCCATCTGGATCATCGTTTTGCATCCCTAGGAAGTTCATTCCCTGCACCACAGCCCTCAATTCTCAGGGAGTCGAGTCTCCAATTACAGCTCTATTCCCTGTGGAGTCACATTCCCTTGCCACCTAAATGGTCTAGGTGCACGACCCTAAACTACATGGTCCAAACTTTATGACCTTAAACTATAACGAAGGTCTAGTTGCACGAACCTAAATTGCCCAATCCTAGTTGCATGACTCTAAACTGCATAACCATGGTCCAACTATATGACCTTAAACTGTAGTGCACGTCCGGACCACATGACGTTAAAAGGCTTAGCACCATGGTCCAAACTATATGACATTAAACTGTAACGGAGGTCTAGTTGCATAACCTTAAACTACATAGTCATAGCTGTAGGGCTTTAAACTGCATAGCCATGGTACAAGCAACAAGAACTTAAAATTGTAGAGCACATCCTTGTAGCAAGATGTTAAAACGAAGCAACAAATAGTCCATGCACATGACTTTAATATGTGAAATGGATGCACCTCCCTCATCCCCATAAGAGTCATATCTGTACAGCGGCCCATTATCCCTAGTGGAGATAGGGTCTTTCTTATCTCTTCAATCCCTAGTGGGGTTGCACATGTGCTTCAGCCTGTCATTCTTGGCAGAGTTACATGCATTCTACTTCTCATTATCCCCGTGGAGCCACACTTACCCCTTTAATCCCTTGTGGTCTAGTCGTGCATTAAGCTATCCTATCCCCAGGAGTTGGGTTACTTTCCCATGAGCCATGGAGTTCCATCTTTCACCTTATGGAGTCATACTTGTCCCCTAATCCCCATTGAAGTCTACCTCTCTATCTAAACCTCTTGTTAGTTTTAACCATTTTTATCCCCAAGAGAGTTAGATTGCTATACACAGACCTATTTTCCATGGAGAATCACCTACATGACAACCCATCTAAATGGTCTAGGTACACGACCCTAAACTGCATGGTCCAAACTATATGACCTTAAACTGTAGTGGAGGTTTAGTTGCATGACCCTAAACTGCATGGTCCTAGCTGCAAGACTTTAAACTGCATAGCCATGGTTCGAGCTATATGACCTCAAACTATAGTGTACGTTCTGGCCGCATGACGATAAACTGCTTTGCCTAGTTCCAAGAAGCATGAGCTTAAAGATGCTCCCACTCATTCACACACGCCCTTTACGTGCGTCTTCATGCACGCCTTCCCTTAATTACTTCCCCAGTGAATTCATCACTTCATTATTACCATCCATCATTCCCCAGTGAGTTTTTCATCCATGCTCACATAACGGCAAACCATTCCACCATCCATACTCGTCGTCTGCTAGTGGGTCACCACTTTTCACCCATCATTCATACATCATCCACCTTTCATAGGTAGCCTCGTGCCATCTCCCCAAAGTGAGTCAAAACCACCATCATACTCACTCCATGGCCTCTATAGACTGCCATCCACCTCCACTATGGTCCAGTTATATGACCTTAAACCATAGTGAATTTCCTGGCCGCATGATGTTAAAGGGCTTTGCACATGTCTCGAAGGTACGACCTTAAACATGCCTTCACAAAAAATAATAGGCATAGTGTATACTTAGACAAGAGAATGCTATGAGTAAAAATGACGGATGAGCATGGTCACGAAACTATGAGTAAAAGAGTTCCGTGAAAATAAAAACCTGGGCATAGTAAAAACCCCAAAAGGGCATCATGAGTAAAAACAGAGGAAAAGAGTGGACATGACCACAAGGTCATGGGTAAAAGAGCCCAAAATAAAGGAGGCTAGTGAAAACCGCCTTTACGACACCACTTCCCCAGTCCAGGTAAAACCCGCAAAGGGCGCTTGGACCAACAAAAAACAGGTTGATGCAGCATCATAGTCTCAGTTGACACCCAATTGTCAAACATGTGTAATTCTGGCTAATGTGGTCCACGCAAAATCGCAATTGCCAGCATCCAATCATAACACAAAATGGCTCACCCTAGAGTGAGAGCCTCATAAGATCTCCCACACTTCAACACCAAAAGAAAAACGAGTCCCTGAGGGTGCGGGCAATGAACAATAAATCCCTCAAAAACAAAAACGAGTCCCTGAGGGTGCAGGTGATGAATAATAAATCCCTCAAAAAATGCTCAAGACGCTCAATGAAGGCAAGAAACTGATAAAGCTAGGGTGCAACTTGCCAGATATTTCAAGGTGATGCCTCTCCATGAGGCCTCCTTACCAAAATCCCCCCTAGCCGATAGGCCCAGACCTTCGGGATAGGCCAACAAAAAGCCCGCGACTGGACTCGGCTGGATGGGGCCCACATAGGTACCCTAATTGTCAAAAGCAAACCTGGTGTAGCAACAAACAATGCCGACCAAAGGCTCTTTGGCTAAAGTCCCCTGAAGCATGGCACTTGGCCGCCAGATAGGCCTGATTCGGACACACGAGGTCCACACAAACTCCTCATTTGTCAGAACCACAAATAGTCCCTTGAGGGTGAGGACTTTGATAGATCCCTCAAAAGTCTCTTCTCCCCCTAAAGTCTCCACGAATGGATCTGTACATTACAACCAAACATCTGAGCATCCTAGTTATAGTAATGCGTGGATTTCTCCTCAACGTTCACGTGGTCCTATGGCTAGGAAGAAAAAAGAAATAAAGCCGAAGGAAATTTTCCGAATGTTATCCTTTTTGCTTCTCTCGAAGCACAACATTTCATGCGGCATGCTATTTGAAGACATTTTTCAGCACCATGGGTCCCGGATGTGGAATAAAATAGAGAAGCCAGCCAATAAAGCCTGACAAACAGCGGAAATTTTGACAGTCTCATAATGGCTCCAGAATTAGCCAAGATCTTCATAAGAACTCCAAAAAGTCTCTTGCCAATTTTTGTCACATTTCGACATGTCTAAGGCAGTGCAGACTGAGAAATTGTTTCGACAGAATTAGCCTCTTGCACCCTGAAACGGACTCTTATAGCTAGAACTATATTTTTGATGCATCAAGAAGCAGTGTACTCACCGCCATTGGATCCGACACAGTCAAAAACCCCTATGGGTCAAGTTTCGGCTCAATCGGGCACTCCAAGACAAAGTTATGGGAAAAAGACCGAAACAGGAGGAGCTGCACACTATTCTCGTGCGGCCACCTTGCAAGTAATCACCATTAAAGAGACATTCACGAACAGTGAGTTTTGGGGGCCATATCTCATTCGTCTAGAGTCAAATTGTGCTCAAATTTTGTGAGCATGTTCATCTCGTCTAGACGAGTATTTTGATATGTGAGACGCCCTGTGACGACGCCTGAGTGCAAAGAAAAGCTAGAGAGAATTTGCTGATCTGTGAAGAAAGTTGCAGGAAAATCAGCAACGACACGTCTCACTCAATTGGCCAAATCACGACGCTCGCAAACCCAATCGACGTGAAATCGGTTGCGTCGCATGCAAAAGGTCCATGGATATCACTGGTCTGGACCTCGCACATGATCAGTGATCAAATTTCACACACGAAGCCTATGAAGTGGCTGCAAATTCTGGCGCCAGTATTCTAGATTCCGGCCAAAAACTCAAAAGTTGTGAAATCTTCGTCCGGGCACGAAATCGAGCTATGTTTGTTACCACTCGATCGTGACGACATGCTTAGTGTGATCCAACAAAGAAATCATGGAAAAACATCAAGGAATGAGCACACTATTGATCCAAAGTTTTCAAGATCCATCCAAATTTCAAGTCGCATGATCGTGACTTAAAAACACGATCCATGGCTCAAAGTTGGTATCAAATCGATCGCCATGCTGAGCCTTATAAGAAAACAATCATCTTTTGGATAAACGGGCACCAGAGCAACTTCTGATCATCCATGAAAGATTATATACGTTCTAGGGCAACAGTAAGGATAGTTTTGGAATTCCATGAATTGTTAAGAAGGGGCAAATCAATCATTCTTTACCCCATTTTATTATTTTATTTAATTCAATTAAATCTTAATTTTCAACAATTAGGTTTAATTTTGATCAATCCACCCATGTTTGGGCAAAACTCTACATATATCACGTACTATCATTGTACATGGACCAGACTTTTGCTTAATAAAATTTCCATCTCTTTTCATTGTTGGGTCAAGTTTTGAGAGAGTTAGGAAGGAGAGAGAAACTTTGGGGACGGTAACCTAGGCTTAAGGTAAATCTCTTTCTCTCTCTTCTCTTCTTTCCTCTATTCTCCTCTCTCTTCTTCTTTTTCTTGTTCTTCGTCTTCGTCTGAGCTTTTCTCAGGGGCTATGCGCGATAGTGGCAGTGCCGCGCATGGTTCTTTCATTCTTTCTCCCCTCATGTGGTTTCACAGGGCGTGCATGGCGATGGCAGCGCCATGCACGAGCTTCTTTCTCCCTCTCTTTATTTGTCTCTATCTCTCAGTGAGGTTCGTAGACGGTGCTGCTCATCGCCATCCGTCAGTGTATCCTCGACGCCTTATGTAAGTGCTGACAGCGAAGTCTATCGCCACCCGCACGGGTGTAACCTTGTTGTGCACCTATTGCAGACGGCGATGCCTATTACCGCCAGCGAAGGGTCATGGTAATACCTATTACCGTGCGTGAGCTTCTCTTGCGCCCTGTGCATATCGCAGATGGCAATGCCTATCGCCGTCCACAGGTTTCTCTTGCAGCCCATGCCTATCGCCATGTACTTCATAAGGAGCTATCACCACACTCTTCACAAGAGGCAATCGTCGCATGCTTCACAAGAAGTTATCGCCTCCCGCGAAGGGATATGCTGCCTTCTCGTGTTGCCAACGGCGATGCCTAGCACCATCTGTAGTTTACTGTTCACTCTCTAGCCGTGAGCATGTCCAGTGCCGTCGGAGGGTCGCAACACTGTTATTCCACGGCTATGGGTGGCGATGTCTAATGTCGTCGGGACCCTCCCTCGTTGCCATCTCGTGCCTTCTCTTCATTCTCTTTTCTTCTCTTTTCTCCTCACCATTGCTTGATTAAGGGATTGACTTAGTCTAGTATTGTCATAGCAGTCTGGCTGTCGAGCAGTATTGCTGTCATGTTGGTCCTGAATACCATGCCCGTCTTACTGCCACACCAGATTAGGACAGTCCTATCGGTCTCGGTTTCGAGTAGTATTGTCGTCGTACTGGTTCTGATTACCGTGCCTGTCTTGCTACCACTCCGAGTCTGTCACTGGTCCAGCTATCATGCTAGTCTCATTCCCTTATCAAGTTCTCTTCTCTTTTCTACCTTTATTCGAACCTTCCACTTTCGTCACCCTAACTTCTCATCTTCTCTTATATGAACGTGCATTGCCTTAAGACAAGGGTGGGTCCTTTAGCCCACTTGTCTTACAAGTTAACCATGATAATGTTGTACATAAAACAAGGAGATTGCAAGTCAAGGGAGGCTATTCCAAACCAGTTGAAGCAGCTATAGGGTTTTCCGTTGTGATCTAAGGGGGCGCCCGCTCAAGTTAGCCCGAGTAAGTCACGGACCCAGGTGAGGTTGGTCCCCACCTCAAAAATAAAATTTCTCTCTCACCAGTTGGACACCTGCCCTTGTTCTGTGAACGAGGTTCCCGAGAGAGCGGTCTCAGGTCCTGAGTCTTTCGAGCCTGAGACACATGTCACCCTATCACCTAGATCAGGGGAGGTGAGATCGAGACACCTAACCAATCACTACAAATATCTAAAAATTCCAATCATATAAAGCCCTTTGTCTATCATCTGCGCAATGAGGTGAAGTGCGTAGTGATCGAGATAAACTACATACCCACCTAGGTAATGATAGCCGACTCTCTTCCAAAAGGGCTATCTCCAAATGAATTTACAAAGCATGTGAGAGGGATGGGGCCGGGAGAGAGTGATGAAGAGAGATTGCAAGGTTTTCAAAGGCTAAGTGGGAGTTGTTGGGTCTATGTGGTTTTTAAAGCCCTTGTGATAGATTGTATATAACATTTTGATTAAATGAAACATAAACTCAGTGGGAGTGTAGTGCTCTACTGGATCATACTAGAAAAATGTTATTTTTTGATACCCGGGCTAGGCTCAACGTGTTAGGTCTGTCGAGTTGGAAAAACCCAAGGTACTTTAACATAGAATTAAAATCAAGGGAGGTTCAATGGGTTAGCCCTTAATGAGGTCGGAGGATGCTCGGATGAGAGCCGAGAGACTGTGTGACCCTTGTATGTGATTATTGACCTTTAGATATTACTTTTAGAGACAAAGCTAAGACCTTATCATAGTATCATCATACGACATGTACATAGATAGCCTTATTGAGATAGTAATTCACCACTGAGGGTGAAACATATACATGTATGAGAGATTACCCATATGCATCATAGAGTTGTAGTTGCATCATGGTCTGGGGGACCATGATTTTGTCTCTAAGGGAGAACCTGTGTAACAATTCTAAAC
>NW_006500248.1:0-12204 GCF_000471905.2 Amborella trichopoda
GTTGTTTCAATATTAGAAATCTTTGTGATAGCCTTAAAATATATTTTTATCTTTACTTATAAAGTTTAAAGCTTCAAAAATAGTATAGATAAATTGATCTATGAAAACTTGAAAATCTTAAAAATTGACGGTCCAAAAAACATTATAAAATACACTATTTTCAAAACTCGAAATCCATTTTTTTTCTCATGTTCATGCATCTTGTTGTCGAGATTATAAATTTAAAGATATTTCAGCGTCGAAACAATATTTTCTAGTGAAATATTTGAGGTAGGCTCTTAATTTGATTGTTTAGAGCCTCGGCTTTGAATAAACTTTTAACTTATAAAAGACGTACTTATTATAATGGGCGTTAGTGGTAGAGAATGCGACGTGAGAGTTTCGTAATATTAGTACTTAAAATACGCGTCCTACGTGCATTAAATTCACGCCAAGAAGTAGACACGGCAAGCAGGACTGGACACTGCCATGCGACACTCGCTGATTTGGTTCCGATTCCAAAATGTAGTTCCAAGACCATGCGGTCTCTATCCGGAAATCACTCCACGGTTTCAAGCTCCTCCTCGCCAGTGGTTTCAGTTGCCTCGTTATCCCTACCTCCCTCCCTCCCTCCCTCACTCGCAGTACATACATACTACACTTCTCTCTCTCTCTCTCTTCACTTTTCTCTCTCTCTCTCTCCTCTCTCTCTCTTACACGCACAAGGCATACCTTCTTTTTCTCTCTCTTGCATTTCGCACTCCGCCGTCTCCACTTCTCACATTCTGTAACTTTATCAACTTCACCATTTCATGGAGGTTACCTTCCTCTCCAGACCCCCATTGCTCCCATTCTCTCCTTCTTCTTCTTCTTCTTTGAAATACTTGTCTTTCTCCTCCTTTCAAACCCCCTTCAGAGTGGATCTCCTGGGCTTGGCCCACTCTCTCAGACCTCCTGCTCTCCGCTCTCGCAAAAAGTTCAGGCCATTAGGTTTAAGGTTTCGGACTCATCGCTCTCATGGCCTCATCTGTCGAGCTGCTTTAATGGAGACCTCTGCTCTTATCGCAATTGCAATTGCTGTCGTTGCTGCCATCCGCTTTTACTTAAATTACATAAATCAAAGGCATAAGAAGCCTTCGAAGGTCAGGAAATTCGTTCATTTCTCTTTCGTTGTTTCTGTACCTATTTATGCGTATGCATTTGTTTCTTTTCGCTTGGGTTTATCCGGATATGTCTTGTGGTGTGGTGCTTAAGTAAATAATGTGCAGGTCATTACTGAGACTACAATGGAGGCTCCAGAAAATCTCCAAACTGAGCACTCAATACCAAAAGTAAACTTTATTGAGTATGATGAATGCACTAAGGAAATGGCTGTCACTGCAGCAGCTGCTTCTGATGTTAGCACAGTCGTTGCTTCTAATTTTAAGGGATTTCACTCTCCTGATCTTCGAAGAATTCAAAACACAGGGGGTATACAAGAGATGGTTAAAATAAAGGAAATACAAAAACCCAATTTTCATTCTGCGGGATCAAGTGCTAGGAACCCTTCTTATGCCAAAGCAGCTGAAGTCATGAGCTTGGATCTTATGCCAAAGAAATTTGGTGAAAAGGGTTATTGTGACTTGGATAGTTCAAGATTTATCTGCGCAAAAAGGCAATTGGATGAAGAATCTCAAGGGGAAGCTCATGTTAACCCCATGGTATCCATGGCCCTGGAAGCATCACATTTTAAGGGCTCCTTTGATAACTTAAAGGGTACACATGCAGCTGTAGTGGTCCATCTTAATCATGAACATAGATATGGAACAAATAGAACCTTTGGCACTCTAGTCTCTGGTGAAAATGGGGAATGTAAAGGGCTGGCTGTGGAGCCTAAAGCAATCGCTAGAAGTCAGTATGGTGTGTCTTTTTCAATAAGCTCTCAAACTCCTGGCACTATTTATTCCCACATGGACAAAAATAACAAGGAGTGTCTGTCATTTAAGAGGCCTCATAACCACAACAAACTGGGACATGCTGCGAAGGTTATGAATAACAATGCAATAAGTTCTCAAACTCCTGGCACTACTAATTCCCACATGGACAACAATAAAAAGGAGTGTCTGTCATTTAAGAGGCCTCATAACCACAACAAACTGGGACATGCCGTGAAGGTTATGAATAACAAACGTATGCCCAGCATTTGTCTGGATTCTTCTTATTTTTTTCTGTCATTGTTTTCTTGTTGCTGTTGGTCTTTGTAGATCATATTTTATTTTTCTTGACTGTATGGGTTTCTTTCATTTAACATTAGGGTTTCTTTCAGTTGTTTTCGCCCATTTCAACTCATGCCAATTTTCAGAAATTTTGGAAGGAAGAGTTCTCTCTCCATATGATAAACAAGGGTCTGTAAAAGCAAGAAAGAAACGAAACAATGGAATTGGGTTCACAGTTGACAAGGAAGAAAATTCTGTTCAGAATGATGTTGGGAGTTTCCCACCGAGCCGTCTACCCAACGAGACTGAGAAGGAAAAGGATGACCTATCCGAGTACCTCAGGATGTATAATCGCTGGTTAAAACATGGGAGGTACTACTGATCGTTGATTTTAGCTATTGTCTAAAGAACTTGTGAATATGCTCTTTTCATTGATATGTAACATTTGTGTTGTTGCTGATGGTCCTATAATAAGTAAGAATAGTTACTGTTGAAAAGACATATTCTCTTATGTACAGGTTGCATTCTTGAAAAGTTAACTTTGGACACTCTCGAGCGATTTGTTTAGAAATCAATTAATAGAATTTTCATTTTTCTGACTTGATTAGGTACTGTTTCAGACTTTTAGGTAATGCACTATGAGTCACTTAAAATCTCACCGCGTCGTAAGAGTCTGACATGTTATCACTTATCACCTCTTTTTAAGTTATTTTTAAAGGCTATGTTTCATTGAAAAGGCAATATAAAAATGTAAATGCTTGAAGCTTGAGCATTTTAGCCACGAGCAGTTTGCTTTTATGTAGAGGTCAATCTTCATTCTGTAGCTCCTACAATCCTTATAATATTCTCTCTCACCAATTTGGGACTTTTCTCTCTTAAGCATGTGTTCCTGGATTTTTTTTATTTCAAATCTTGCACGCTTGTGTCCCTCTTGTATTCTTTTTCATTCAGCAGCAAAATTAAATTATCAAAGATTTTATCATATTTGTATTTCCAGGAACTATTTTGGTATACTTGTCTTAGGGGCATTGTGGCAATTTAGTTATAACTAATGAATGAGTTATAACTAATGAATGAATTTTGTATCTCACATATGCGTAGTTATTGACATTAGTACTTTATCTTTTACTTTTCCATTCATTGGCTTAATTTTAAATTTTGATTGTTCATAAATCATGGCTAATCAGATTGAATGATTGCATACAATTGCTAGAAAGCATGGACGAGAAGGCATTGTTAGATATGGATAAGGTAGTGATTATATTTCACTTGGAGTTTATGTTTTGCATATTTGATCGGCTATCATTAGAAACTTCATCATGTTGCTTTTGTTTCAGATTTACCACACACGATTTTTGAACATGTGTAAAACACAAAAGGCTGTGGATGAGGCATTTCGTTTTGTCCAGCTGGTTAGGAAGCCATCCTTGAGTACATTCAACATGCTTTTGTCTGTGTATGCAAGTTCTCATGATTCAGAAGGTAACTTTTAGTGTGTCATTAGATGATGAATCTCTAGGGTTTTCATGTTGAAAATTTTAAGTTCATCTCATTATAATGATTCAAACTTAAGTTTTTATCAGGTAAAATACCTGATTTGCATATCATATATAGGAGCATTTCGTGTCCTCGCGCTAGTCAAGGAGGCAGGATTAAAAGCTGATTGCAAATTATACACGACGCTAATTTCAACTTGTGCAAAAAGTGGAAAGGTTGACGGAATGTTTGAAGTATGGCTTCTTTACTTCTGGCTAGTGAGAACAAGTGCTGCATTTGCAACCTGATTTTTGTTGACACTCTGTATAATATGTGTGTGGATGTGCATCCTTAGCCTTAATGCATACTTGTAGAGTAGTAAATATGTTTTTTCCCCCCTTTCGATTTAGCACAACTAGGATGACATGAGTTGAGTTATGCATGAGATTTGTTAATGAAAGCGTATTTTGTATGAAACTAATATTGCGGTTGTACTACTCTTTTATACCCAAATTGCAATTATATTTTTACACAACAAGGTATTCAAATGCTATGGGTATTGCACATGGTGTGGACAAAGTGGGAATTACCAAGTTTCTAGTCTTGAAATCTTTTGATTCTGCACAAGTGCCTCCATTCTCTCTTCCCCTTTCTTTAATGGGTATGAAATTTTCTGAGGGCACATCTGAAATGACGATGGCGATTTGTGGGAAACTTGCATGTGTACGGCATTCTCATTTCTCACTCTCAGAACTAACGTGGATTCGTATTGGAAATATTATCTTTGCTTGCTCCACTCCCTCTCCCCTAGATTTGTCCCTAGGCTCTTCCAACCACTAAAGACCAGATACCCTCTGTGGCTCGGTAGAAAACCGTAACTGGAATGATATAAGGACAAGAATATAGCTGATGACTACTGTCATGGCTTTGATCGGCGGGTCTCTGAGTCAAGTTGACGTGGGACTTAGGTGAGTCGATTCAGTGAGTTATGTAACCCTGTTATGTCATGTGAATATTGTCAAATAATACACGGAAAGTACACATTGATGATGGTGTGATATTTTTTCTTGACAAGGGATATAGTCACAAGAAACTCCTACATTAATCATGAGAAATGAATGTAACAAAGAAAAGGCTATAAGAGCAGTCAGAATGGCCCAGGGAATGAACTAAGTCAAGAAGGCCTATGCCTTTATTTTCAAATACTTAATATTTGAATTCCAAGTCTTAGAATCTACTAGCTTGGGTGAACATCACAGTGTCCTATGACTTGATTTCAGGTGGACTTCGCGAGTTTATGAAAGAAGAAACTGGTATAAGTTATACAAGTTATGCTTGCATCAACAATCAATCTACTCAATATTTTAGTGGTTATGGAGTGTTTCCATTGCATTAAAAAGCACACTAGGTCTTTTTAAGCTTTTTCTTAGTTAAGTTTGCAATTGACTTGGATATGTTGTCCTTTTAGGGAATTATATCATGCACGTAATGTGTATTGCATTGTGCACAGGCAGGCCTTGTACCATTTGCATGAACTTCTGTATGGACTGAATATCATTGTTCCATGCAAGGGTTTGCCTATTCTGTCTGTCTTGAGAATGGATGGTGAATTGACTGCCTGTTGTACAAATATAGTAGAACCATTTATGTCTATTCGATACTTTACTTCTCATTTGACTTTTCTAACCATAGGAGTTCTTAAGTTCTTTTAAATTTCTCTAATAGGTGTTTCATGAAATGGTCAACACTGGAGTTGAGCCAAATGTCCATACGTATGGGGCGTTGATTGATGGTTGTGCTAGGGCTGGACAGATTGCCAAGGCATTTGGGGCCTATGGGATTATGAGATCCAAGGTACGAAATGAGTGAGATGTATAGTTTTTTCTCTTTACTGATTTTAGTCCACATTGTTACGTATTTTATGCAATTATTTTAAAGCCTAATTTGAATGAATCACCACAATGCATTGCTTTATTTTGAACTTGGGAGTTTGAAGACCTCATCCATTCGTTTTCGTTGTTTATGTAGTTGAAAAGCAACTTCTACTTCTTTATCCTTTTAACCTTTAATATTAATTCTTCTGTTTCCTTAGAATGTGAAGCCCGATCGAGTTGTGTTCAATGCACTTATCAATGCATGCGGTCGATCAGGAGCAGTGGATCGTGCATTTGATGTTCTATCAGAGATGAGAGCTGAGCCTCAACCCATAGATCCTGATCATGTGACTGTTGGTGCATTGATGAGAACATGCTCACAAGCCGGACAGGTACACTTCCCTAATTTATTGTAAATTTTGTTTATTGTTTTTAAGATATTTCATTCAACTTAAATTCTATTTCTAGGTTGACAGAGCACTTGAAGTATACAAAATGGTCCATGAGTATAACATCAAGGGTTGCCCAGATGTTTACACAATAGCTGTTAGTAGTTGCAGTGAAAAGGGTGATTGGGATTTTGCCTTGAGAGTTTATGATGATATGAAAGAGAATGGTGTTAAGCCTGATGAGGTACTTTCCATAGCTTCTACATTGCTGGGTATGCAGAACTTCAGCTACTATCATATTATTTGTCTGATATCTAACAATGCTCTCTTTGGAAATAAAGTTGAGGATCTTGCTAGCGTAAGGATCAATATCATATATACTGTTTTTTCATTCTCTATCGCTGCAATTGATTATGGTTCCTTGAATGAAATTTAGTTATCCATCAATGTAAAAATAAAAAAGATACATGTGTTTCTTTTGATGCTGATATTGCTTGTTGGGATATCTTGACAAATTTATGTACCTTGTCTTAGATTGAACCTAACTCATGCTATAAGATTCAACAAGCATGTCTGCTGACATCCCAATTGTCAATACTGTGTTCATCTTGAAGTAACCCAATAGCGTCTCGTAGTGTTTTTTACTGCATTGCTGATGGTTATCACATGGCCAAAGCCTTCAGGCAGTTAGCCTTCAATTTGTCATTTCCATAATCTCCAGTAATGTTTCAAGGGGAGAAATCAAATCATTGCCTGGAATACCTGGATTAATCATGCATGGCCTCTAGAACCTTAGAGTCTCAAAACTGCACCTGGGTAGGAGAGGTGTTTTATAAACAACTATTAATCATTCTGAAGGGTAGGAGAGGTATTTTAACAAAATAGCCAAGTAAAACGATCATTTGAAATGGGAATCAGGTCCTGTGACCATTTTCTGGTTCCTAGTTTCTGGAGCATCTACATGATTTATGCCAGTGTCACACTGACTGATATGTTTCCAATTTTTAATGATGAAGAACAAATTGAGAGATGATGTATACATATTCTTGTGTGGAGGTAATTATGGAATGCTCATAAGCTGTAACTGGAAACTCGGCTGAGTCCTCTCGGACTTAGTCGAGTTACTTAGCCTCCACTGAGTCCTTCTCAGACTCAGTCGAGTTACTCAGCCTTGGCTTCTTGCTGAGCCACGTAATTGGGTGAAACTCGGGTGATTTAAATTATATATATATATAAATTTGGAATCAACGTATCAAATTAAATATGTAATTTGGATTTTTTTTACAATTACTTGTGATTTTTTATGTCATATGCCCTATATTTATATTTTCCTGTTTTGTTTTGGATGTTTTTGATGTTTCCTACATTAAATCAAAAATTTCTAAATCCTTGTTTTAGATATATATATATTTATATATAAATTTTTTTTTTTGGGAGTTTTTGTTGTCTTTGATTTTGGTTTACGAGTTTTGTTCTATTTTTATTTTTTATTTTTTTAATGGCCTTTTGGTCCCTGTACTCTACTTGGCGGAGTCCTTCCGGACTCAGGTGAGTTACTCGGTTTGGGCTAGGTAGGAATCTGAGGCCTGAGCCGAGTTTTGAAACATTGCTCCTAAGCTGCAAGAATTAGTCACAAAAATCAGGCACAACGATCTCAAATCTAGCTGGGATTTACATCCTAACCAGTCCTTGTATTGTAGCTATTTTTTTCTTTAATAAAAAAAGAAAAAACGAACTGTAATTGGTAATGTGCTGGGTATGTTTGTATTTTTTATTCTCTTGTTGCTAATACTTAATGATTTGTTTGGTGAAAATTTCGTCAATTCATAAGCTCTATGCAACAACGCAATGCTCTCTTTGAACCTTCTCTTAATTTTCACCTGGGATTTTTTATTCTCTGTATGCAGTAAATGTTAGTTGACGCATTTCTGTTGTTGTTTGTCAGGTGTTTTTTAGTGCGCTAATAGATGTTGCAGGACATGCTGGAAAGTTAGATGTTGCCTTTAGTATCATCCAGGATGCCAAAAATCATGGAATACAGATTGGGAACATATTATATAGCTCTTTAATGGGAGCTTGTAGGCATGTGCGTCTATTTTTCCACCTAATTAGAAGTTTCATCTCATTTTTTAATTTTTCTATTAATGCAACAATAGAATTTAATTCTCGATATTATTTGCAATGCGTTCATACCCCATTTTTTCTACTCCTTGTCTTTTTTTTTCTTTTGTGATAATTTTTTTCTAGTTCTTGTCAAGTATGACCAGTGTCTTTTCTCTTTTCCATTGGTTGCTTTCTAGCCGATGTATCTGTTTTCTTACAATTTTGTTTACTTGTTAATTTTTCATTGACTCATTGTGATTATGGAATTTTTTTTGCCATGAGCCAATCTTCACTAGGATATAACTGAGTTGGTCCAATTTCTTTTTTTCAGGCAAAAAGTTGGCAAAGGGCACTGGAGCTGTATGAAGATATCAAATCCATCAAACTACTTCCAACTGTGTCAACATTGAATGCTCTGATCACTTCTTTGTGTATGTCTCATCTGAATTAATTATCTTCTATCTAGTGAAAAGGAATATTGTGGAGGGTGATGCGTAAATGGGTTTGCCATTTTTTGGGGTTTAAATTCAATTTATACGTTTGACATGATGCTTAGAAAGCATCATTTCCCTTAAATATCAAGCTCTGAACTGGTAATAATAAGTGATTGTATACTGTCCTGACATTACATAGTAAAGTCCACAAAAAAAGCAGATGTTTTCCCATTTCTGGATATTTTAAGAAGAATAGCAATAAATTAATGAACATTATTTTTTGATGTCTCATTTGATGAAGACATTTTATTCACCCACAAAATTGGTGGTAGAGGATGATACTCTTAGTTTGCTAGGATTTATCTTGTGATACAAACGTATCAAGTTTGCAAAATACATCACAATGACGATCCCAAGTTGATCTGAATCAATACCTAGATCTTCCTTAGAGGAAGGGACTTACCAATTTCTTTCAACAAGTCGTATGAGATTCATCCTGAATTGTTTGGAAAACATTGACCCTTATTGGAAGATATATGTCAATTCTTTTAAGGAAAAAGTTTATACAAGGTTGAGGCTTTAAACAATCAAATTAAATCGCACCTCAAAAATTCATTAGAAGAGGTTGTTTCAGTGTCTTAAAACCCTCATATGGATCATCTTGACCTCAAGATGTAAAAATATGAAAAAAAAGGATTTCAGGTTTTGGAAATAGTGCATCTTGTAATGCATTATCTGGGCTTTCAATTTTCAAAATTTTAAGTGTTTATAGATTCTGCTTGATCTACAATATTTCTGAAGCTTTAAATGTTATAATTAGTAATTAAAATAAATTTTCAGGCCATTACAAAGATTTTTGCTGCTGAAAAATCGTCTTTCGATACTAATGTACACCTTACTTTGATTGTTTAGGGCCTCAGCCGTATACAAACCACACCCTTCTTTTAATGTGCCATTTTCTCTTCTGGTATGGTTCTAACATTTTAACCTCAAAAACTCGCTGGTTGAGGTGAAACAGGGAGTTTTAAAAGATGATACTCTCAGCTTTCTAGGATTTAGAAGAATAGCAATAAATTTGATATTTAAGAAGAATAGCAATAAACTAATCGAACATAATTTGTTGATTTATCATTGATGAAGAGACTTTATTCACCTACACAATCGCTAGAAGAAGAAGATGCTCTCAGTTCCACTTTGGCCAATATGAGTTTACCTGGTACTAGCAGCTTTATCGGGGAATTTCCCATCTTAGTAGGAGCTTTCCAAAGAAATAGCTTAGTAGCCACATTAGCAGCGCTTGGGATGATTTTAGGCGCGCTGGAATAAAGAAAAGCAATGTGCTGTATAATTAATGTAATTCTGCAAATATTTGGGGAATGGGGCTCTTTGCTCGGTGTTTATGCAGTGAAACCACAAAGCAATGTCTAGGGCTCCAATTCCACTGCTTATCCCAAAATAATCCTGCAAATATTTATTTAGAATGGATAAATTGTTGGACGTGGACGTTCTAGAATTAAATTTTTAGCAGCTGGTAATCAGTTATCAACCCTTTGATTGTAATCAGAATATCTTGTTCTGGTTTAATATTTGGTTTGCATGTGTTTAGTGTGTCAACTTGTCAAGGATGGTGATTGTTGTTACACTGTCAATATTTGCTCGAGTGTAAAACAGCACCAGTTTTATTACAGGTGAAGGTGAGCAACTTCACAAAGCAGTTGAAGTGCTAGAGGAAACAAGGGAAGCAGGCATGTGTCCAAACAGCATAACATACTCTATCCTCTTTGTGGAGTGTGAAAAGTAAGTTGACTTCAATTTTCGTTGTCCCCCGAGAAATTGTCATGTTTGAAACAATCATTTTCTAGAGAAGCTTAATACTTCTTTTTGTACTTCAAGGAAGGATGAAACAGAATGTGCATTAAAGCTTCTTTCATATTCAAAGAAGGATGGGATTGGCCTTAATCTCATAATGTGCGGATGTTTCACTGGTAAGCTTACCTGATATGGCTTATTCATCATACTTGTTGCCTTTAAATCTGGGTAATTCTATACTACTGATATTTCTACTTGTATTTATAATCAATTGCTGGGAAGGACATCTTAGCATGTTTAAGCTTCTTAAACACCTGTCGTATATTTGAAGTCACATATTAATCCAACAACCGTTGAATATTAGTCTCAAAATTTTGTTCATTTTATTGTTTAAATAAGTTGTCAATGGGCCAAATAATTTTGAATGACTTGGTTATGCTTGTGATTTGAAGTCCTTTCATGTTCTTTGCTATTAATCATGTAACCTGTTACTCATGCCATGGAAGGTCTTTGCTTGAGGAGGTATGAGAAGGCTTCTGCCCTTGGTGAGCCTATTTTGTCTTTCAGTTCGGGATATGCTCAGATCGATAACCAGTGGTATGCAGTTTAAGTGGTTTTCATTGACAACTTGTGGTTTCTCTTCATTTTAGATTCTGAATGCATACATTGTATACCTGTTAATCATGCATGCTGAGTATGTTCATATAGAGATTCTTGGTATCGTTATCTCTTCCTGTCTCACATTTAATTTTTCTAAAAGTCATTGCTTTCTTTGAGATTGTATGTTGCCTTTGTAGGAATTTCATAGTCAATCATGTTCTCCAAATCTCTGATGGATTACTGTTGCATTGAGCTCATATTCTGGTTCTTCCCTTGAGCATGCGTAGGTTATGGATGTTTCTTACTACTGATAATTTAATGAACCAGTAACTAGATAACAAGGTTTCCTTTATTAAATATCAAGAATTAGGATGCTTGAGGCCAAAGTTGTCTTCAGAGGATGAATCTGATTGAACTATTCTAGTTGGAACATGTTTCTTGATGAAGTGAAACATTGATGGATTACTTTTGCATTAATGGTACTTCCCCTGAGCATGTGTAGGTTACAGATGTTTCTTATTACTGATAATTTACGAACCCAAGTTAATAATATACAGCAGAAAAGAAGAAGAATGACAAGGGGAGAAGATCATCTATAGAGAGAAAGGGAGAAGTTGTGTGTGAGAAAGAGAGACGTTGAGACAAAGGGCGGCAAGAGAGGGAGTCACCTTGGGTTATAACTTACCCACACGCCCCTCTTCTAATAATTTGTTACAGTAAGTGTGTAAAAAGACAAACAAGGCCTTAGGGACTTAATACCAATGTTCAAGAAGGCGGATGCAGCCGCTTAGGCGGGCGCCTAGGTATTTTTTTCACTAATATATAAAGGTGTCCTGTAAGTGTGTGAAAAGAAAAATAAGTCCTTAGGGACTTAATACCAATGTTCAAGAAGGCGGATGCAGCCGCCTAGCGCGTGCCCATATACCTGGGTGGCCCTAAGATAAGGGGGTTGGGGTGGGGCCACATGTTGTTTTGTATGTTTGTGTTTTGTAAATGTGTGTATGTATTTAGTCTGTGTATGTGCATGCACGTGTATGTGTGTGTGTGAGGTCTCGCATGAAATTCTTAAAGATTATGCTCTGTTTTTTATTTTTTTATTTTTTTCTAGGGAAAATTTCGTATAGAACCCTAATTCCTCATATTATTTCATGGTAGACCCTCTTTCCATTTTTCTTTCAAGCGGCATAAAGAAATTCCTAAGGATTTCACCGTACCCCCTCATCTCTTGTCTCCCTCTTTTATTGACTTTTGACCATAAAAATTAGCCCCAACAAATCTTTTTATACCATTTTATCCCAAAAATGTTTTTAACCCTCTTTTTCCCGTTCCACCCATTAAAAACGTT
>NW_006500223.1:25869-40458 GCF_000471905.2 Amborella trichopoda
AGATTCACCTATTGCTTCTCCTTTGAGGCATTTCTTTTTTTTCTTTGTCAAATATTGGTTTAATCACACAATATTGATCATCATTACAGATTAATCTCATACAAAACCTTGATCTTCATCTAAGTATGTATCGAAAATTGGTGGAAGATCCCAATTTATAACTTGCAAAATTTTGATACAATCGACGTCAAAATCAGCCTCGTTCCATTCAAATCACGCAGATCAATTAAATCTCATAATTTATTCTCTTCAACATGGGGCTCCCGACACGGAGCATGCGCATAGAACATATACTCGAAAATAACTTCCGACTCACTACTATCGTCATAGTGTGTTACTACTTGGTTTTGTGCCAAGCGCTAGGTCAATTCCTCAACTTGCCTTTTCAAGTCTTTTATCTCAGTATCTCGGAGGTTTGCTCTCGCTGGATAGGCTTATTCTCGATATCTGGTCGTAGACCATGTTACAAGCGATGATGCCTTATTGATGAAGGCCACAATCCACAAGAATTGACTGAAGGCCACAATCCACAAAAATTAACAGGCGCTAATAACCGGCAAAAGAATCATAGTTTTAGAAAGAAATTAAGAAACTGACAAAAAATTTGTAAGTAGAAAACACTGATGTGGGGATCCGAGATCTACACCACATACCATCAACAAGAGTAGAAGCAAAGAAAAACAAGAGTCATGCTCCCTCTTTCGCTCTACAAAATAATCGTTTTTTTTATTCAACCAAAATTCATCATCCAATACATTGTATGTGTTCCTTTTTTATACACTAAGAAACTTGCTTTCTAAAACTCCCTACAAAAAAGGAAGTCCACTACTTCAATGTTAATCCTAATAGGGATCTTTGTTAACCAAAAGATAAGGAAAAAAACTTATTCAAAATAAGAAACTATCAACTCAATCTAATATTTACTTAAAAAATAAAGGAAAGGATGTGCTTCATCATCCTAAAATAACTCAACAAAAACGGACTCCTTCAAAAGACAACTCCAAATATTTATTACAATTTAAACATACTAAAGAAAATGATAAGTCAACCTCACAAAAGAAAAAATATCCTACGAAACAAAAGTACTCTAAAATAAGAAACTTGTGCATAAGAAAGAAGGAAACAGACTAAACTAGGCCTTATTTGTAAGCTAGGCTTTGCGAAGGCACATGATAAGGTTGATTGCGGGGTCCTGCACAGTATCATGGATAAAATGGGTTTTCGTTCAAGATGGAGATTGTGGATTGATGGTTGCATATCTTCTACCCATTTTTTAGTTCTTGTTAATGGCAAATAAACATGTTTTTTCAAAGCATCAAGAGGATTGAGACAATGAGACCCTCTTTCACCTTTTTCATATACTTTGGTAGCTGAGAGCTTTAGTGTTACACTTAATGGATTGATAGGGCAAAGGATCATATCAGGTGTTAATATTAATAATAACGGTCTTGTAGTATCACATTTACAGTATGCTGATGATATCATTATATTCTATGATCCCACGATTACTGAAATCACTTGCCTATGGATTTTCTTGAAAAGCGTGGAACTCTCAATTGCACTTAAAGTTAATTTAAGTAAAACCAAGCTTATTGGTATTGGCTGTCCACAAATGGTAGTATCAGGAATGACACATTTATTAGGTTGTGGTGTTGAGTCATTACCTTGTACTTATTTGGGAATTCCCTTAGTGGATTCAAGGCCTTCAAGATCAATTTGGGATTTGGTGGTGGAGAGATTTGAGACGAAACTGGATACTTGGAAAACTAAAACTCTTTCCATGGGGGGAAGATTTACGTTGATTAAATCCACTTTGTTTAACCTCCCAATATATTTTGTCTTTATTTAAATGCCAAAAGAAGTTGAAAAATAACTGGAGAGAGTTATGAGAAATTTCTTGTGGGGAGATGACATAAGAAGGAAGAGATTTCAACTGTTGAGTTGGGAAAAAGTTTGTAGACCAATGAAGGAGGGGGGATTGGGTGTTAGGAGACTGAAACATATGAACTCGCCGATTTTAGTAAAATGGTGGTAGAGGATCCATACACAACCTAAGTCTTTCTGGGTTTTCTTAGAGAAAAATATGGAATGGATTTGAACTTTGGCCTTATTAAAAGTCCAAGAAACAAGACAAGTTGGTCTCATGTTTGGAGAGGTATTGACTATGAGAGATCTGTGTATCTATGGCAATTCTGAAAAATAGTGGGGAATAAAGAGTCCACTCTCTTTTGGTTCGACAAATGGATTGAAAATGAACCGTTGAGATACCTTTTCCTCGAGGTTTTCACAAAAGCTTTAAACTCGCTAGCATCTATCAAGGAGGCTAGTGGGGGTGCTTATACTAATATTATTTGGTCCATTCCTTGTAAGTATAGAAGAGGTACAGACAGATTCATTGAGGAGTATCAAACATTGTTGAAATTATTGAATGACACATATTTGATTCCAAATATGGATGATAACTTTATTTGGGATCTTAACCCTTCGAGAGACTTTTTGGTTAAGTCAACCTACAACCTATTATTTTCTGATCGTTGGAGAGAATTAGATGCTGGTTTATTTAAGATTAAGAAATTGTATGTGCCTCTTAAACTGCAGTTATTCTTATAGATCTTGTGTTAAGATAAATTAGCAACTGTTGACAACTTGAGAAAGAGGGGGTTTATTATCACCAATGTATGTATCATGTGCACAGCCAGTGATGAAACTTTGTAACATCTTTTCCTATCATGCCCTTTTGTTACTTATCTTTGGGATTGGGTTCACCAGTGCCTCAATCTGTCATTACCTTTGCACCAAAATGTCAGTGCGCTTCTTGACCAATGGATCACACTCGATATTTTAGAGATGGGAACTATCCTCTAGAGATCTATTTGGGTTCGCCTTTTTTAGAATGTGTAGAAGGAAAGAAATAGAAGAGTATTTGATAGTATAAGTGCAGATATGTCTATATTAATATCAAATATTTTGGCAGTTGCAGCTGATTGGTTCCATGCACATAAGGATAGTGGCTTCATTCCTAAAAGTCTTATCATTAGCACTTCTTCGGTAGTGGTGATTATGGGTGTTTTCATCAACACTCGTAGTGAAGTTGTTTGGATACAACCACCAGTCAATTCCTTCAAACTTAATTTTTATTAGAATATTTGAAATTGCTATGCACTTTGGAAGGGGACAGGATTATCGAAGGAGACTTGACAAATGTCATTGCGTAGAGTAAGAGAAAGGCCAAAATACCTTGGAGATTAAAGACTATTTTTCATCAAATTTGAGATATTTTGTTAACCTCTATGGCAACGATCCAACATTGTTATAGAGAGGCGAATGAAGATGCCGATGTTCTTGTTAAAGGAGGTGTCCATTCTCCCTCTCTGTTGGTTAGTTCTTTTATGTAATATTGTGACATTGCTTGAACATCTTGTATTTTACATATGAATTAATAGTAAGTCGTACGTTGCCCTTCAAAAAAAAAGAAAGAAGGAAATGGACCTATTGTTTTACCTTTTATCAACCTTATTTCCTCTCATGTTCTCATTTTCTCTCTTTGTGCCCTCCAGCACCTTTTTCTCTCTCTGTGATATCGGAGCCTATAGCTTCAACCTTTTAGTTTTTCCATCCTTTGGCTTTACTGTTTCCCTTGTTTCTTTCCTCACTATTCATTCACAAATTTCATTGTTGAGTTTCCCTTTTCTCTCTTAACCCACTGTCAAGTCAATAGTTTTTCCTTGAAAATACATACATTTTGAGCCCATAACATATAGGGAGTTAGTTCACAACTAAGCATGGTGGGATTCAGGTTTGATTAATTTCGAACAAATTTGCACAAATGGCTTGTGAGTGCATCTATGATAACGTTTTTCATAAAAAAGAGCGTAACACAATGGGTTTTGGCGAGCCTTTACTAGAATTTAAAATTTTACATTATGAAAATAAAGTATCATATGTGAAAGAGAGATCTGATCATACTTTGGGATGTTCATGATCTTCAAATTTTTCATCCAGAGAAAAGGCAGAAAGAAAGGAATGGGTTTCCACATATACTTATCCAATTTCAGTGACAGAATCATGGGAATATGTATTTTACAGTAACCTCTGCCAAAAACTTTATACCTTTTTTGAACGATATCTTCCCCTAAAATACAATTATGCTTGTCTAGTTTTCATAACAATATCAAAAAGGAAACTTTTGAATTGGATTTTAGAGTGACAAAGAACAAGTACGCTATAAAATGGAAGCTTAGAATCGAAGAAGAATCCATTACACTTCTCTTTCTAAGTTTGATGTAGATGCAAGAATTTTTGAAGAAGAAGAAATCATTTGGCAGATAAAGATGGCTTCTTGAGGAGACTTGGTTTCAGACGAATAAAAAGAAGAAAGGAAAAAGAATACGTACAACAGGATTCGAGACTAATCTCGCACGAGATTAGTGGAAAAATTCTCTCTTCACAAGTTATTTAAGATTAGGTAGATTGGGGTCTGGTCGAGTTTCGATCCAAATGTGATTTGGTCTTGTACCAGAGCTCCAACCTTCTTTGGATCTTTTGTGCAAGAAATATTGGCACGAAAATTGGGGAATGCCTTCGGGGTATCAAAGGCCACTCTTGTCCACCATGTGGGGCCAAGATGATGTCCTTGTAGTGTCTCTTCAAAATCTGGCTTTATTCCACGCAGGCTTCCGTAGTCCTTAGGTTATAAAGAGTGTGATTGTAACCGCCTCCTCTCTTATTGGCATAGGGGGAGAGTGCATAAAAAATATGGCCGAACACACTTCCCATCCTTTCTTCGAGGATCTCATCCATCAAGTGGATAGGTTTGGAAACTTGCCCTCCTCTAATCAGGGAATCTATTTCATCTTTTTGTAGCTCAATGGGGGCTGCCCTAGCGAGAGTGATATGGTGTTTTGGGGTGTTATCCCCTTGTGTATCTTGATTGGAGGAAGAACCCCTCTCATTGACCTGGATCATGTCAACTTCCATGGTCTCGTTTTCATAGTGATCCCACTTAGGTGGGTTGTCAAAGTTGTCTTGCGAGGGAGGTTCCTTAGAAGATCCAGTAAGTCTTCTTGGGTTCTTGAGCATGAAGGTGACCATCTTGAGGGAATATGAATGGGGTCGGATCTTTGCCTTCAACACCACTTCTGATCTTATGAATAACAACATTTCCCTTGGTGTTGTAGTGGATCTCGGGATTTTCATTCATTGTCGACGTGTTTTCGGGAAAGGGGTTCTCAAATATACCCATATTTTAATTGGGTGCTTCGACAGGTTGGTTCTTCGGTGTAACAGTGATGTCCCCCTTATTGATTAATCTACGAATGACACACTTCGAGTGGTAACAAGTATGGGTGTTATGTGCATAGTTTCGATGCCATTTGCACCATTTCATCTTGTCCTTGACTGAGAAGGGTGGCTTGGATGGTGCTAAGAGATAAACGAAATCTTTAGACCAGAGTAGTTCGAGCACCTTTTCCAATAGGTCTTTGAGAGGAGTAAAATTATCCTCTCGTCTCCTATTGTCATTTTGAGAATGACCAATGGGTCACCTCCTCTGATTTTGGTTTTGAAAGTTTTGCCAAGTGGCGGAGCCTTGAGCCTGCCGTTAATAACAATCTCATTAACTTGGTCGGAAGTACTCCCTCTCTTGTTATTATTGTTGTTTCTGAGTGACTTATTTTGGGGAGTGGTTATAGGCTTGTTCTCGGGCTTTGTGCTAATGGAAATCCCCTGTGCCCTTTCATGAAGTGCTACTCTTTTGATCATGGAGATAAAAGAGTAAGGGAAAAGACCATGATTGAATAACATTCTATATTCGAAAGCAACATTCTCCAAAGCTCTGGAGATCTTTGCGGGGTCTGTGAGTGGCATTCGATAACCTGCATCGCAGCCTCCCGAAATCTGTTACTGAAATCTTTGAAGGACTCTCCTAGATTTTTCTTTGTTGTGCTTATTCACCGAGGAAGAGAGCCCTTGGTGCTACCTCCCAGTAGTGGGAGGCAAATTCTAAAAATCTGATCTACGTGACATGCGGCTATGTATTCATTATTCTTCGATGCCAGTTTAGAGTTTTACTGGACAACATTTGTGAGAATATGGCTTTTAATTGATTAGGCCTATCTTGCCAATTTGGGATAGAGAGAAGATATGTGTGGACATGGGTGTCTGGATCACATTTTCCATTGAATTTGTTTCAAAATTATGACATTATGAATGCAAGCAGACCTTCGTGTATGCCCATGATATATACAATGAAAGAACCACCACAAGAATTGTGTGGGGCACAATTATTTTTCTCAAAAAGTTCCTCTCTCTCTCTCTCAAATTTTTAATGGTTTCTGAGCAAACATTGATCCAATCTCTATTTTTCATGTTGTTCCTCAATCCAAAGTAAGTCTCTCCCTCTCCATTTCATTTCATGTTTCATCTTGGAAATTTTGTTAAAAAAAAAAAATCCCTTTGGCTCGATTTCATATTTCATCTTTCAGTCAACTAACCCATCGCTTTGCATCTTTGCATCCATCAATTTTTTTTTTTTTGCATCATATTTCTTTGCCTCCATTGTTTTGCACTCTTTGCCGCCATTGTTTTGCATTTTTTAAAAAAAAAAAAAAATTGCATCGTTTTGCACTCTTTGCCTCATCGTTTTTCTTTGCCTCCATATCACCCAAGCAAGCCTCTCACGTCTAACCCATAGTTCTAATTTAATCTTCGGCTTACACTCTATTTTACACATTGAAAAGCTCTAAAACTTATTTGTCAAAAAAAAGAAAAGCTCTAAAACTTGCGCCCACCTTTTTTAGTCGATCCATCTATCTTAAAAAGATACCTCTTTATTCTTATGGACACTTCATCCTCACCAAACAAATATCCCTATCCCTCAACCTTGAATATAGAAAATTTTGTGTCTCTTAAATTGACACAGAATAACTATTTATTATGGGAAACTAAAATTCTCTCTCATTGAGAGTCATAAAATTTTTGAATTCATTAATAGTGATTGCTCTACACCAAGTCAAAATATTTCTTCTCTTGATGGTAAGAGTGAAATAAAAAATCCAGACTACAAATTATGGCTAAAGTCGGACCAGCTTCTTAAAGCTTGGATCACATAGACATTATTACAAGAATGTCTTAGCCTTGTTGTTGGCTTCAAGACCTCTATAGAAGTTTGGAAACATCTGGAGAATGCTTATGCAGGGAATTCTCAAGCTAGGGAGTTCCAACTTACCCAACAACTTCGACTCTGCAAGAAAGGGAATTCAACCCTCTCAGAATACATATGCAAATTCTAGAGTATTTGTAATGATTTGGCGGCTATTAGAAAAGATGTACCATAAGAAAATAAGGTTATTTAGCTTCTAAATTGACTTAGTCCAAAATATGAGAGTTTTGTTGTCTAATGCTTAAGCCTATGATTACTTCATATTCTAAAATTATACCACTTCTTCAAAGCCATGAGATTAAAAATCAGCCCCATATCTTTGAAGAACACTCATATCCAAATCAAAATATGGCCTTTGCTAGACAATAGAGAAATTTGGACCTAACATATGTACCAGAAATTACAGAGGTAGAGGCATACACAACTTTGGTGGTCAACAGGTTTCTAATTCTCGAGGGTATGGATTTGCTCAAACATGTTGGAACAATAACGGGGGACGTGGTTTGCCTCAGAGAAACCAAGAAAGTGGTGGTACATCTATTCAACATATGAATCAAAGTTTCAACAAGATTCACAGATACAACGATTAGCTCAAACACCCCATGAAAAGTGTAAAATTTGTGGAAAATTTTGACATACTGCATTGAAGTGTTGGCGCCGATTCAATCATATGTGCTAAGAAAAAGATATTCCTCCAGCTCTTGCTACAGTGACAATAGTAAATTCCCAAGACTCGGAATGGTTCCCAGACCCGGTTGGCTCAACTCATATGATAGAAGACCCAGTCAAACTGTAAAACCTTCGCCCTTATAGTGGTAGAGATATAATCATGATTGGCAATGGTGAGCAATTAACTATTTCATATGTTGGTGACGCAAATATTGATGTTGGATCTGAAAATTTTAATATTTTTAATGCACTTTTGGTGCTAGAGATAAAAAAGAATTTACTATTTGTTAGCCAGTTTATAAATTATTTTTCTTGTATTTTTTATTTCTCATCAAATGGTTTTCAAATTAAAGAAAGGAGCACAGGGAGAACTCTAGCCAGCAGGAGTAGAAATGGTGGACTTTATGCACTTGAGGATGTGAATGAAGCTTTATTTTCTAATCAAAATAAGAAAACAAAGATGTGCGGCATCAATGACTTGGACATCCTCAAAATAAAGTAATACGTTACTTAGAATCTAAACAGTTGATTATTGTTGATGCATGTAATAAATCTCATTCTGTTTGTGCTAGCTGTCAGACGGGAAAATGTTGTAACTCCGATTTAGTAGTACTGACAAAACCTCTACAAAACCTCTTTTCAAGATTCATTCAGATTTAGGGATCCTTCATCAGTTTTATCTAATCAGAATTATCGCTTTTATGTGGTATTTGTAGGTGATTACACTCGTACTTGGATTTATCCTTTGAAAATAAAATCTGAATTTTTCTCTGCATTTGTGAAATTTCATCTAATGGTTGAAAGGAGATTTGATAAACGAATTCGAATTTTCAATGTGATAGAGGTGGTGAGTTTGCTAAGAAAGAATTCATTGCTCATCTTACTGAGAATGGAATTGTGCAACATATATCATGTCCAGGAACCCCTGAACAAAATGGAATAGTTGAAAGGAAATGTAGAAATATTATAGAATCGCTTCTTACGATGATGTTTTATACATGAATTTCTAAACGATTTTGGGTTGAAGCTTTCCATACCGTAGTCTTTGTAATAAACAAGATTCTCTCGGCCAATTTGCAAATGGATTCACCGTATTCTTTGTTGTTTGGTCGTATACCAGACTATTCTTCACTCCGAGTTTTTGTTTGTCAGTGTTTTCCGTTCCTTCGAGACTATGCTGCAAATAAATTATGTAATCATTCTCTTACATGTGTATTTTTGAGTTACAGTGTTCAGCATAAGGGTTACAAATGTCTGCATCCACCGACATAGTGAATTTATATCTCTAGACATGTTGTATTTGATGGAAATATCTATCCTTATGCTAGCCCAATTCTTTGTTTGAGAGTTCTCAGGTTCAAGGGGAGATGTCCACCTATACATAATGGTCAGAATGTTATGAGCCTGATATACAAACTCCTTCCTCTTTTGATTCATCACCTCTACATACACCACCCATATGGGATAAACTTGATGTATCTGGTCCCTCAAGTCCCACTTTGCCCACCACCAATTATAGTTTTCTAACTTCTCTTATAGAGGAAGATGTCACCACTGCAACACCAATCCAAGATGTTCAAGATGATGTAACACACAATCATGATGATGAAAATGTTACTACTCAAGACACCAACCAATCTAATTTTTTACAAGCTTCTGAGCATTTTCATCATCACATGGTCACCAGATCTAAAGATGGTACTCAAATACCTTGAATTCTCCCATCTATGGCAGCAATCTCAAGTGCTCCTACATTTGAAGCTATCCCTCTGAACTTAAAACATAAAGTCTGCCTTGGTCACTAGGTTAGCATTCTACGATGGAAGAGGAAATTGAAGCCCTACATGTTAACTCAACTTGGAAGCTAGTTTCATGTCTTCTAGGTATGAATATTGTTGATTGTCATTGGGCCTATAAGACTAAATTAAAGTTTGATGGTAATCTAGAGAGACTTAAGGCCAAACTAGTTGCTAAAAGATATAATCAGGATGCTGGAATTGATTTCTCTGAATCATTCAGTCTGTTATTAATCCTGCTAGTATTCGGATTGTGCTTCCCATAACTACTATGTGCCACTGGCCTATCAAATAGCTTGATATGAAAAATGCTTTCCTGCATAGCTTTCTTAAGGAACTTGTATTTATGGAATAACCTCCTGGATTTGTGAGCTCAAAATATCAAAATCATGTCTGCAAATTACAAAGAGCTTTATATGGTCTCAAGCAAGTACCATGGGCCTGATTTGATAGATTTAGTATCTATTTATTATCATTGGTGTTTTATGGCAGTATAGTTTATTCATCTCTTATTTCTCGCACTGGCACTATTATCCTTCTCATTTGTGTTAATGATATTATTGTTATTGGTGACAATTTAGATTTTCTAGATTGGTTCATTTCCCAACTTGGGAGTTCACAATAAAAGATATTGGACCTCTTCACTACTTTCTTGTCATAGAGGTATCTTATTTTTCAGGTGGGATATTTCTCTCACAAAGAAAATATGCTCGAGATCTTAATGATCATGCTCAGATGCTCAATGCAACACCTGTTTCAACACCAATGGCAATGAAGAACAATATTCATGGGAATTCTGATTTATTTCATGATCCATCTCTTTATCGGAGCATTATTGGTGCCATCCAATACATTACCATTACATGGCCAGACCTTTCTCATGGTGTTAATAAAGTTGGTCAATTTATGCATGCCCCTACAATTGCACATTTTCAGCTAGTTATCTCAATGGTACACAATCATGTGGTGTACGACTCTTATCTGCTAGTTCCCTTGAGTTATATGCCTTCTTTGATACAGTCTGGGTTGGGTTTCCAACCACTCGTCGTTCAACTGCTGGTTTTCTACGCCTATCTTGGTTCTAACTACATATCTTGGAGCACTAAGAAACTGGCAATTGTAGCTCGTTCTAGTGCTAAAGCGGAATACCGCTCTATGGCATCCATTGCTGTAGAATTGACATGGCTTTCTTTTATTCTTCGGGATCTTGGGTTGCATCTTCTTCAACCAATAACACTTTTTTGTTACAATATTAGTATTCTCTCTATATGACAGTTAATCATGTTTTCAAGCCCGGACAAATCACATTGAGTTAGACTATCATTTGTATGTGAAAAGCTTGTTCTTGGGTTACTTATCACTCGTTTTGTTTCCTCTCGTAATCAAGTAGTTGATATCTTTACCAAGCCTTTTATCACAAGATGTTTTTCGAGATTTTTGCTTCAAACTCAGGCTTCAAATGCCTCCCGAGCCAAGTTTGAGAGGGAGTAATGGAAACAAAGTCCAAAATAGCAAAATACATATTACAAGATAGGAAAAAGATATTGCTCTTACCTTTTGAGAGGAGAATGTAACAAGATAGGAAAGTATATATTGCATGTAACAAGATAGGAAAATGTATATTTGTACTATTGTATTACCATGATATATATAATAAAAGAACCGCCACAAGAGTTGTGTGGGGCATAATTATTTTTCTCAAAGTGTTCCTCTCTCTCTCTCAAATTCTTTAAGTATCACATTCCCTTACACTATTACCATGAGTATTACATTCCCTTAGCTCCAATGCTCCACCAACCTCCATGGCCTCCATCTTTAAGCTTCAAACAAAAATTAGGATTTCAAACTCTGAAAATAGTCTATAATATAAGAAAATATCCAGACTGTTCATTTTTTTTTAAAAAAAAATATTCACATATCTGCAAGATTTGTGACCATGCTCTCACCTATTCCTCTCTATCTATTGCTGCACTAAATCAGCCTCCTAGTTCATCCTAAAGTAGCATTTGAAGTTGCATTTTATGCATCCCATTTATTGACTGTGATAGAGTCCCGATCACTGTGTTTTCAGTTTGATAAGTTCTGGAAGGTAATCGGGGCAAATTGTGTGAAATTTTGGCATCATGTTCCTTGTATCTCGTAGACACACATTTGTAAAGCGTTTATAGAAATTGAGATTGCAATTAAGTCATTGTATATGTAAAAGCATTCGATGTAAATCTAAAAGAAATAGAATATAACTAAATTTTATTTGTATGAATGTTAAGTGCAGTCAGAAGTTTGTCCAAATGAATAGAAATGGTTATGGTGATGTAAAGAGGTTTTTATGACCATCAAATCTTGCTTAAATTATATTAAAAGAAAGTAGTATGAGGAAGTGACTGTACTTATTCATGTATGAAATTGAGGTGTATATTTATCTCTTTTTGGAAATTTTAAAAGAGTTGTACCTAAGAGACCCGTATCTACCTATCACGTAGCATCAGAGCCGGCCCTCTTAGATCTCCATTATTATTCAAGTTTTGTGTCCTACATTGTATTTTAGTTATGCTGGAGTCAGAAGCCATCACCGTGAATGCAATTTTGGGCCAATTACTTAATGGAAAGATTTTTATATTTCCCCTACGGCATAGAAGATCTATGCTTCCCCCTACCATCCAGCCGTCCAATTTTGCAAGAGAGCCACTCGCCTTTTAATCTTAGATCCGACATCTCAAAATATTTTATTTTTAGTTTTTCTTATACAAATTGTATGAATATGAAATTTGGTACATGTCATCTTATCATTGGGGCGCACCTATAAAATATATTTAAAATAATTTTTTGATAAAATACAATGACCAAAATACCCCTTAAAACTTTCAGGGTAATTTTGATCATTTTATTTCTTGGAAATATTTTTTTAATGTTTTTCGCTAGTGCGAGTGTAATAGAGGATTGGACGTCCAAAATTTGGTGTCAAAATAGTTTATAGAAAAAAATTAAAAATAAAATAGTGTAAAGACATGACATTATGATTGGGGCAAACTTAGCCCTCCATTCAGAATGGACGGTTGGATAAGGGGAAATATATAAGTTTTATGTTGTACGGGAAGCATATAAAGCTTGCCCATTATTTAAAGGAGACTGTTGTGATTGTCAAAAAAAAAAAGGCTCTCTATTTTGTTTGATTTGATAGCAACCTTAAACTTTTCTATCCATAAAAGAGCTATAACCATCATCATCATGATTGAAGCTTTTTTCCAACTATTTGGAGTCGGCTACACAAATCCTGATCTATCATTATGCTCTATCCAGTTTTATATCCTCAATAAGGCTATAAGTCCCCATATTTTTCTTCACTACTTCTAATTAGTGATTTAAAAATTGCCTAGTCAGCACTAACTCGGGCAAGTCAACACGGGAATTGGTCACCCCGTGTCAATTCCAATAAAATTCACAGTATCGCCAGATTTTACGATTCCAATAAAATTCGCAATATCGCCCTGTTCTAGAGAAGAACCGGCGAGTCTCTACAATGAACCACCGGAGTCTATATAGTGAACTGCCCGAATGACTCTAATAAAAATCACAGTATCGCCCGATTTTACGATTCCAATAAAATTTGCAGTATCGCTCGGTTCTAGAGAAGAACCGGAGAGTCTTATGACATCATAAATATACATTTGTTTTCAAATTTTTTTAAAAGGGTAATTGGGATATTTTTAAATCTACCTTTGTTTTCAATTTTTTTTGCAAGGGTAATTGGGATATTTTTTCAAAATAGGGGGACTCTATCGTGGCGAGCTTGATGTCTCAACACTGGCCATCACTGGACCCTATGCCCCATTCAATGGAAGGACCCCATGCTCCATTCAATCGTTGTTAATGTGCTAGTCCTCGAGTCTTTTATACATGTTAACTTTTCATGAAGTTTTCAATTTGGGACAATTCCCAATGTAACAGCTTGAAAAGGTAATATAGCATTTTATTATGAAAGTTAATAAAGAAAGAGATCTCTAGTTCAAACCTAGGCAGTATTTAAAAAAAAAAAAAACGTACCATCTTATTTTTCTTTTCAAAAATAAATAAATTTTGTCAAAAAATAAAATAAAATAATACAAAATAAAACACATCATCTTCTTATTTTTCTTGTCAAAAAAAAATTCTTTTTGTCAAAAAATAAAAAAAAATAAAAGGTACCATCTTCTTATTTTTCTTGTCAAAAAAAAAGAAAAGGTAATATAACAAGTATTTCAACATAACAAGTATTTCTTGTCAAGAAATAAATAAAATGTAATATGACAAGTATCATGTTTTTCAAACACGCATTTGAGCTGCAATTGTCGTAAGCTTAAATTAGACATGTAAAAGTAATCCAATATAGGCTTGAAGCATGTTAGCTCTTTTTTTCTCTCTCATATATGAATGCCTATTGTTAGATTGTTTATTTTTTTTTACTTAGGAATAAATGATCTAATTATATTTTTTTATTTTTATCACATGGTGGTCTTTAACATAAATTTAGGAATATTAATTTAAGGGAAAGTTTATATAGAACCGAGGCTCTAAACAATCAAATTAGAGCCTACATAAAATATTTCACTAAAAGAGGTTGTTTTGATGCCTAAATATCCTCAAATTGATCATCTCAACATTAAGATGCATGATCATGAGAAAAAATGGATTTAAAGTTTTAGGAGTATTGTATTTGTAACGTATTTTGGACCGTCAATTTTCAAGATTTTCAAGTTTTCATAGATCAATCGATCTACACTATTTTTTAAGCTTTAAACTTTATAAATAAAGATGAAAATATATTTTAAGACTATCACAAAGATTTACAGTATTGAAACCACATTTCTAAACACTATTTTAGGGTAGGCTCTAATTTGATTGTTTAGAGCTTGGGCTGTATACAAATCGCACCCTTAATTTAAAGATAGGGTTCATATAATGAAGCTATTTGAAATCTCTCTCTCTCTC
>NW_006500223.1:43186-73695 GCF_000471905.2 Amborella trichopoda
AATTGATATTCCAAATCATTGGATCAGCCTAAATGCCCTTTTAAAAAAAAATTTAAAAAATACTAAAATTTCTTTCAAATCTAAATTTTTAGGTTTCTCAAAAAATGTGGTTATTGAAAATACATAAATACTGAAAACATGTTTCATGTTTGAGTATTTTGTTTATCATTATATTGATTTTATAGTCAAAATTAAGTTTGAAATGTAATTTATTATAATAAAATAAATCTCTTTAACTAATTTTTTTATTTTTTTTCTTCCATAATCTCCAATGTCACTTTCACTTGTAAAAATAGTGGGCCTATTTCTTGTTTTTTTCTATTTTCTGATAATTAATTTATTAAATTATTAATTTATTTCTATGATATTTTTCTTCATATTTGAGGTCTCATGCTTGAAAATGCGCTCCATTTATTTAGGTTATAGATTTTCTTACGTAGAGTGAGGCCAAGCACATCTTAAAAAACAAAAAAAAGTTGGGAGGATATCTCTCGTATCCCTCCATTCTCCATCTAATGACCTCTCATTCTCTCTCTTTTTATCCCCATCCCTCATTCTCCATCTAATGACGTCTCATTCTCTCTCTTTTTATCCCCATTGATGCATTCTTATCAAATACGTCTTAAAATCTTATCTTTATGAGGATCAAAGGTAAACTACATATTAACAACAACTAAAACACATAAGTTTGGGACAACCCCATTACATTGAGGACTCTTTATAAAAAAAAATCGCAAACTATGTAAAATTTATAAAAAAAAAATGAGGTTATCCAATAAAAGAAAATTTTGTAGAAAATAAAAAATTATATGGAACTAGCTGGTTCCTAAAAGGAACTGGATTGTTCCAACGAAGAAACGGCCAGCTCACACCTAGAACCAACCGGTTCCCAATATTTATAGGAAACTGAACTAGCTCTTCGGAGAACTGATTCGGATCGGATGACTTCAATCCGAATTGACATTTTTTTAAACACTGAGTTCTATATCGCTCTGATTAGGATTGAATGATTCCAATCCGAATTGACAGTGTTTTAAACACTAAGTTCTATATCGCTCAGGACATGTTTCTTATGTATCGATGTTGTCTACGAGTTATCTCGGCTATCTACCAAGACCGAGTAACTCGGCCAAATTCATCTGAAAATATTGTTTTAATGTTGAAAACTCTCTAATTGATCATCTCGACGTTGAGATGTATGAATATGGAAAAAAAAAAAAAGATTTTGAGTACAAGAAATAGCGTATCTTGCAACACAATTTCTAGATCGTCCATTTTCAAGATTTTCGTATGTTTATAGATCTACATAATTTCAACTTTTTTTGGAGTTTAAAATTTTTTTACTAGATATAAAAACAAATTTTTAATTGATCCTAATATTTTTTTAAACCAAAATTACATGTTATGTTAAAGTTTGGAAGTACGCCTTAATTGGATTGTCCAAGATTGCAATCTTATGAAAATCGCTAATTAAAATGGGCTAACTCAACAAAGAAAATTAAAACCACTATTTTTAACGTTTAAAATCAAGTTATTTCTTCAAATTCATTATTGTAGTAGTTGAGATTCGCATCTCTTAATATTAAAATCCAAAATTCATCTCTGACATTAATTTCCCGCCTCTTCTTTATTTTTATTTATATTATTATTATTTATTATTTTATGAGAATAATTTATTATTATTATTATTATTATTGATTTTGAGTGCTGTAACGGATGACACATCGTAGCGCGATCCAAAAACAATGCAGCCGACGTCCCATGTGTCTCCTGACGGTATCTCAATTATACTCACAGACAACTGCACATCAATCATGACCATTAAAAAAATAAAGAAAACGAAACCCACCCAAAAACAATGGAGAAAAATCGAGAAGATCAAGATAATATGGCCTAATGTGCTTATAAAAACAATGTAGAAAAATCAAGAAAATCATTCAAGATATTCTGTATACCCTCATGTGGTTATAAAAGTGGTATGCCCGTTCTAGGGCTGAGCATCAGAGTGAACCATGGCTCCCTCTATTGATGAAGCCGCGGTCCAACCTCTTGAGCTCAGGCCTAAGCTTGACTGCATCAAATACTTAGAGGAAGTCCCTCTCATTGATCTCTCTCCTCTAAGGTCTAAAAACTGTGACCTCTCTGAGGCCAAAGAGAAACTTGCATCTCAGCTCCATGATTGTCTTAAAGAGTGGGGCTTCTTCCTAGTTGTGAACCATGGCATGGCAACTGATGCCTTGGCAAAGGTTAAGAGTACCTTCACTAAGCTTCCTGAGGAGGACAAGAAGAAGGTGGCTAGAAATGAGAAGAATCCTTGGGGTTACAGTGAGAAGGATCTCACTAAGAACACTAAGGACTGGGTCGAGGTGTTCGACTACATGGTCGCGGAGGAGCTCACCCTGCCTGAGACCTTCGAACCCGATTGCAAAACTGTAGTGAAGTTCAGGAATAACTGGCCGGAAAACCAGCCGGAGTTTCAGTAATGGATTTGGTTTAGAATTCCTACTTTATTCGTTTGTTAAATTAGGTTTCTTTAATTTTTATTTGTTTTTCCCATTTCTTCTTTTAGTATATCAGCATGGAAAAAAGCCCCATAGAGAAGAGAGACTATGCTCTTCTTGTACAGCAGAATACTGAAAGAACAGATCTCTCTCTCCCTCTCTCTACGTCAAAATTCATTTCATTCACCAAAATCATTCCATACAATGCGACCGTTTTTCTTTCTAGCTGTTTGTTGTCTTTTTTCTTCTTTTTTTTGGGTGATTCAGTGGGAGAAGACCAAGACCCTTACCCGTTTTTTCAAGTAGATCGAGTTAGCCGTTTGAAAGTACTAGTATGGTTGGTGAGAATAGAAACCAATGCGTAGTGAGTCGATGTGCTGCCGCGACCACCCAGGACTTTTACTTTTTATTAATACCTGCTGGCTTTTTTAAAAGATTCCTCCTTACTAAAATGAGCTCATGCCTTCTATAAAATATAAGCTTTCTATTAACAAACTTCTTCCTTCAATAAGAGATCAATTAGGTGGTTTTTCACCGTCAAAACAACCTCTTTCTGGGTGACTTTTGAGGGCATGCTTTTTTCTACAATTTAAAGTTGTAACTTTATATAAACTTTTTCTTCCAAATTTTACTAAAATGAACTCATACCTTCTATAAAATATAAGCTTTATATTAACAAACTTCTTCCTTCAATAAGAGATCAATTAGGTGGTTTTTCACCATCAAAACAATCTTTTTCTGGGTGACTTTTAAGGGCTTTATATAAACTTTTCCTTCCAAATTTTATCACTAACAAAACTGAAATTGCTTTGCAGGAAAGCATGCGAAGACTTCACGACTGGCACGATGAAATTGCTCTATGAGCTCATGGAACTCATAGCCTTAAGCTTGGGCTTATCTGAAGACAGGTTAAAGCCTTATTTTGACGAAAATTTGTGTTATTCTCGCATCAATTACTACCCACCATGCCCAACTCCTGAGTTGGCTCTAGGCAAAGGCGCGCACAAGGACCACTGTGCCTACACAGTGTTAGCCACCGATGAAGTAAGCGGGTTTGAGGTAATGCGCAAGTCCGATGGCGAGTGGCTCCGAGTCCGACCCATTCCTGACTCTGTCATCGTCGTCGGCGGCGACATCTTGCAGGTAGTCCACTGAAATCCAATCTGTCTCTCTCTCTCTATCTATCTATCTCATCTGTCCAGGTGATCCACGAAACGTAATCTGATGTTGTGTGGGAGAGTAGATGCTTTTCTATTTTAAGTGCAACTACAAATTTTAAAGCACCCAAAAGGCCTCAATGAATCTGGAAAGGCCCACTCTTTCATCTTTGACCTTTCTAAAATGCCCCCCTAACAAGTTGCAAAAAATAATTATGCTGATATGATACACCATTTTTTCAAAACTTATCAAATAGCATTGACTAGTCTATGCCAATAAACTACATCTTCCATCTCTCACAAAGAACCCTGCCCACACCTATGCCTTTAGCCTATTTTTAATTTTTTTTTATTCACTTCACATCTCACGAAATAAAAGGCAGGTTTGGAGCAATGAGATTTACGAGAGCGTGGTACACAGAGCTGTGGTGAACTCCGAGAAGGAGAGGCTTTCTATGCTCACTGTTGCCGCACCGGCATTTGAGGTGATGGTTGCGCCTCTCGATGAGCTTGTGGGAGAGAAAACCCCTGCTAAATATAGAGCTTATAAGTGGGGAGAGTTCTATGGAGCAAGGAAGTTCAGCAATTTCAGGAAGCTAGACACCCCTGTCCTTGAGGTGGCTGACTACAAGATCAGAAGTTAGGGCAAGGCTATCCACTATCATATATATGCCTGAGTTTAGATTATCCTGTTTGTCTTGTGTCACTGTCTAAGCTCCTCTTGTGTCCCTGTCTAAGTTGTTAATGTTCTGGTTTTCCCTGAATAATGGGATATTATATGACCCAGATCCTTGCCTATGTAGTTGGTCATGTTCTGGTTTTCCCTTTCCCTGAAAAATAGGATCTTGAATGTAATAAAGAATGGTTTTGTAGTATGGAACTTCTCATGGTGTAAAATCTATTATGCTTATTGTAAGACTTGCCCCAGGAGTGAGTCAATCTTATTTATGCTTATGTTCATGTGAATCTCCTCTCTCTCATCGGATTTTGCATGACTCACTCATTTTTTAATCAGTTAGTGGTTTTTAAAGCTCTCGGGGGAATGGAAACCACAACCCATTGTATGGGTGGAAACTGTTTCTGAGTGACTTACGTAGGGACTCTAAAAGTTTTTCTAAAATACGATATACCATTTATAGGTAGAAATTGCAAAGAACTTCGATCAACCTCTTATTTTTATTTTTATCAAAATTACACCTCTGTCCAAAGATATCTTCGAACCGATTTTTATTTTTTATTTTTTTAAGTGTTTTTTGTTAGTAATAAATTACCATAAAACTTAAGCCATTCTCTACTAACCAAAAAAAAAACTAAAAAAACTAAAAATAAAAGTCATGCTAAATATTCCATCATCAGATCGAAGGACAAGTTTTGAAAAAAATGAAAAATACGAGGGTTAACCGACCTTCTTTCTAATTTCTACCTATAAAGGGAGGTTTTCATATTTTATAAAAAAAAATTAGGGTCCTGATGTAAAAAAAAATTAGGGTCCTGATGTAAATAACTCTTTATTTTTCTCTTAAGAAATTAAAAAGTTTTTAAGGGACTCGTGGATGTGTTGCAAGTTAGGAGTGTTAGTGCCACATAAATCAAGTTATAAAACCATGTGCTTCTATGTGCAACTAAAACGCTCTCGGACACTAATTACAATTGATCAAATAAAATAGGAAAAGTTGTTTTAACGTAAAAAAGAAAATAAAAGATTTTGAATCCCAGAAATAGTGCATCTTGCAATACATTATCTAGACCTTCTATTTTCAAGATTTTCATATGTTTATAGATCTACTTGATATTGGTCATTTTTTAGAGTTTCAAAATTTTATAATTAAATATGAAAATAGATTTCATATAATTCTATGAATTTTTTAAACGAAAATTATATGTTATGATAAAATTTGGAGCTGCGCCTTAATTGGATTGTTTAAAATTGCAACCTTATAGAGACCACACCCAATAAAATATAGTCCATACCAAGGTTTAAAAAATCGAATCGGTGACTTGATTCAGTCACACCCATACCCGTGTCAGATCGGGGGGATCGGATCCAAAGATTCGGGGGAATTAGTAATGTTTGTTTTAATTTTTTTAAATAATAACTCAAGAAAAAATTATTCATCCCTTTTTTTTTGCTTGACTCTGTGATGAATTGGTCGGAATTGGTGAAGAATTAGTCGGACTTGGTGAAGAATCGTTGGAATCAGCAGTTCCACAAAAAATCGGCAACTCTACTATTTGGAACCCCCGAATCCCATTTTTTACCTTAATCTGAAACATCCAAGGCAATTCTTGATCCGGATCGCCCAATTCCAGATCGAGATAGTGATATTTTAAACATTGATCCATACTATACTTTGTTTTGTGTTCTTCTAGGGGCTATTTTCACGTCATTGTTTCATTATAAGATATTAAATTGGTTCTTTTAGACTGTGTGTTCATGGAATTTGCATGACTCCAAAGTTTGAACTCACTCTCTTCATCCAAATGATCAATCTCAGCCCGAAAAAACTGCCTTCTAGAAAAAGCAAAGAGTATTTCAACTCCAACAATGAATTTAGATAACATCGACTCGAAGTCTTTAAGAATTCAAAATTTATTTTCCTTTTTTTAAGTCACTCATCTAACACTGATAAAGTGGTCCATAAAATTTAGAATAAAAAATAGGGCAAGCTTTCTATACTTCCCCTACTATATAAAACTAATATACTTCCCCTTATCCGACGGTCCAACCATTCTGAAAGAACAGCTGAGATGGCCCCAATTACAATGTCACGCCTCTACATTATTTAAGTTTTAATTATATTTTTACAAAACTTTTTGTTGTCAAATTTTTAGTGTCCATTCCTCTCTTAAACATGCACCTGTAAAAAAAATAAAACAAATATTCCCAATAAAAAAGACCAAAAATGCCCCTTAAACTTTAGAGGTATTTTTTTCATTTTATTTTATCAAAAATATTTTTTATTTGTGCACCCCATTAAGATGATAGCATGTACCAAATTTTATATTAATATAATTTATAAAAAATAAAATATTATGAGACGTCAGATCTCGATCACACGGTCATTGGGCTTACTTGATCTAAATTGGATGGCTAGATGGGGAGGGAAGTATATAGAAGTATTAAACTGCCTATATTCATTGGGTTAAAAGAAGGTCTTTTAATGAGTTTGTTTGGATTTTTTTTTCTTTTTTATATTGTTTATGAAAATAAAAGAGTGTGGGTTTAAATATTGAGATTAAACAAAGGAAAAAGTTTATATAAGGCCTCTAATTGATCATCTCAGCATCAAGATGTATGAATATGATAAAATAAGATTTCGAGTCTGAGAAATAATATATCGTACGTCACATTATCTTGACCATCCATTTTCAAAAATTTCATGAGTTTATTGATCTACTTGATTTGAACTATTTTTAGAGTTTACAATTTTAGGATTAAAAATAAAAATAGATTTTGAAGCCATCCTAAGAATTATTTATATCAAAATCAGATATTACTTGGATTGTTTAAGGTTGCAATCTTATCCAAACCACACCCTGAAACAAATGTGCCTAATTGTTTTAACCGTAAATTTGATTATATTTCTGTAAAATCATTGCATAAAATCACTGTCGTGTTTAACGGTACCAAAAAAGACAACGGGTCAAACAATATCCGTATCTATCTAATCAAATAGAATATCGGTGTCACCGATATCCATCATTATCCATTCTACCGTAATCCATGCAAACTCTTAAATCATATAATATAATTCATAGACAATGTTAAATCATATAATGTAATAAAATTATAAAATTGGGATTAGCCTTGATTATGCGATTTAATAAAGAGCAATGAAGGGGGTACAAGGCAAAGAAAGTCCACTTAAATTAAATAAGAGGTGCTTAACCACCACCAACAGAATGGCATGTCTTGATTCTCGCATTTAATATTAATCAAATATTAAAATGGTAAGTTAAACGTTTAATTGTTTTAAATGTCATAAAAACTGAAACCAATGACGTCTTGACATTGATTGGTCCATCATATTTTAACATGCCATAGGAGAACGGTGAACTTGCTGGGCTCTGGGTGTTTAGATAAACGTCTTCGAACTTCAAACAACACACATTCCTGATCGAAGTTCTAAAACCTGGCTCGAGCCTCGAGCTCCGCCCCTGCTTGGATCGAGTTACTCTGGGTCAGTTCAATTCGACATGGCTATATCGTGTACAACCTCAAGTTAGATTAGAAATCTATAAGATTTATAAAAAAATTATTAAGGTCAGGTCTTTATAGAAAAAAAATAAATAAATATATAAAGCCCTACCTCGAAACTCGCCTAAAATTATACTAACGGATTTAAAGAACCTTCAATTTCGATCAACTTGACCTTGATCTTTATGATTGTTAAAAAAAATATTGGACTTTATGACCTAAAAATAATGTATATTGTAACACATTATCTAAACAATCAATTTTAAAGTGATCAATCATAACTAGTGGTGGAAATAGATTTTGGAACGATCATTACAAATTTTCCATGGCTGAATTGTTTTTTGGACAATATCCTGAGGTGAACCTCTATTTATTTTATTTTGGGCAATATTTCTATGCTTTCCTTACAACATATATCTTTTATGCTTCCCCCTATCCAACCGTCCATTTTGAATGGAGGGCTACGGTTGCCCCAATCACAATGTCACGTCTCTACACTTTTGTTATTTTTAATTTCTTATGTAAAATATTATTTTTAATTTCTTATGTAAAATATTATGACATCAAATTTTGGGTGTCCAATCCTCTATTAAACTCACATTTGTAAAAAATATAAAAAATATTCCCAATAAAATAAAAGACCAAAATACCCCTAAAAGTTTCAAGGTGTATTTTAGTTATTATATTCTATCGAAAAATTAATTTTAATATTTTTTATAGGTCCGCCCCAATGAGAAGACGACACTTACCAAATTTTATAATCATAAAATTTGTATTAAAAAAAAAAATTTAAAATAAAATACTCTGAGGCGTCGGATCTAGGATCAAATGGTGAGCGGCTCACTTAATCAAAATTGGAGGACTAGATAGTAGGGGAAGCGTAGATCTTCTATGTTTTAGGGAAAGTATAGAAACCTTTCCTTTTTATTGTTATAAGGGCCAGTCTTATAGAAATTACATCCTAGCAAAAATTTGTGAGGCTTTTTTAATGGGTGTGGTTTCTATAAGGTTGCAACCTTAAACAATTCAATTAAAGCTACCTCCAAATTTTATCATAACATGTAATTTTGGTGTAAAAAATTCTTAAGGTTATCTTAAAATTGATTTTCATCTCTAATTATAAACTTTTAAACTCCAAAAATGACTAAAATCAAGTAGATACATAAACATATCAAAATCTTGAAAATGGACGGTCTAGATAATGGGTTGTAAGATGCCCTATTTTTGGTACTCAAAATCTTTTTCTTTTTTCATATTCATACATCTCGATGTCGAGATGATCAATTAGAGGGTTTTTCAACATTAAAACAACCTTGTTCGATGGATTTTTGAGGTACATTTTTAATTCTACATTTTAAGGTTTCAACCTAATATAAACTTTTTCCTTTTTTTAATATGTATTTTCATTTATCATTTAGATTTTCCTTGTTAAATTTTAAGTTTTCAACGATATTCTATAACATTGCTTCCCGTTTTTCAATTAGACGAAGCGATATGGCGTCCCTAGAAACGTGCCAGATGCTCATTTGTCAGCATTTGGAAGGTGTTAGGTTGTTTTTCTTTCTTCCTTATTTTAAGAGTTGTATAGTCCCGCGGGTGCATGCTATATGCTTTTTTCGGTCCATTGGAAAGAAATTTTTTTAGAAGAAACTTTGGGAATACACTTGAACCACTAGATTATTATTTTCAAAAGAAAAAATAATAATTTCCATTTAAAAAAAAATATTGAGTTCTCTAACAATTAACCTTTCATTATCCAAAATTGTCGTCTTCAGTCGTTCTTTGAACATTAGTGTTTTACAAGCACATCAAGAGAGAGATTTGGAGATTTGTTTTGTTTGCTTCTTTGTTTTTACTTTTATTTTTTTAAAGGTTAATCTTGAGGTTACATCCCCAAGACTTGGGATCCTAAAAAATAATTGCAAATTAAATTTTACCCAAGAAAATAATGAGTGTGACTGGGAGATTTTTAGTTTTTTTAATTAAGGTTAATCTTCTGATGTTATATCCCCAATACTTGGGATCCTAAAAAATAACTGCAAATTAAATTTTACCGAAGAAAGTAATGGACAATGTGCTCGTGATGGAGCACAAATTCTTTTGGCTTAACATTTACTATGAATTTTCAGACGTTATTAGTCTTTTAGAGGAAACGATTGTATTCTATAACATGACAATATAATAATAAAATATTTATTATTTAATCGCAAATCAAGACTAATCCCACTTTTATGATTTTATTATAGGGAAAAGTTTATATAAGGCCAAGGCTATAAACAATTTGAGCCTGCCTCAAAAATTTTACTGTAAGGGGTTGTTTTGATGCCCAAATATCCTCAAATTGATCATCTCGGCATCAAGATGCATGAACATGAGAAAAAAATGGATTTCAAGTTTTGGAAATAATATATTTTGTAATGAATTTTTAGACCATCAATTTTCAAGATTTTCAAGTTTTCATAGATCTGTCAATCTACACGATTTTTGAAGCTTTTAACTTTATAAATAAAGATGAAAATATATTTTAAGTCTATCACAAATATTTCCAGTATTGAAACCACATTTCTCGACAGCATTTGAAGGTAGGCTCTAATTTGATTATTTAAAGCCTAGGCTCTATACAAACCATACCCTTTATTATATTATATAATTTAACATTGAATATGAATTTTTTCACGTTATTAGTTCTTCGGATGAAACAATTATATTCTATGATAATATAATAATATAATATTTATTATAGGGTACGGTTTATATAGAGCCAACGCTCTAAACAATCAAATAAACACACCTTCAAATAGTGTCAAGACATGTGGTTTCAATAATGGAAATGTTTGTGATAGCCTTAAAATAGATTTTTATCTTTCATTATAAAGCTTTAAAAATAGGGCAGATCTAGCAGATCTATGAAAACTTGAAAATCTTGAAAATTAATAGTCCACAAATGTTTTACAAGATATACTATTTCTAAAACTTGAAATCCATTTTCATCTCATGTCCATTCATCTTGATGTTGAGATGATCAATTTGCGGATATTTGAGCATCAAAACAACCTCTTCCAGTGAAATTTTTGAGGTGGATTCTAATTTGATTGCTTAGAGCCTCGGTTCTATATAAACTTTTTTTCCTTATTATATTTTGTACAACTTTTTTGTATTATATGATTTAACATTGAAAAATGGTTTGATAGAGTTGCGGCCCTATCAAAATAAAAAAAGCCTCACCTCATAATTCATTGAAAATTAAAATTCAAGCATTGCAAAACCCTTGCATCGATCATTTTGGCTTGAACATTATGGTTGTGAAAACAAATTAAGATTTCAAGCTCTAAAAATAGTATCTATTGTAACAAATTATCTAAACCGTCCATTTCGCCCTAAAAATAAGTGTTCATAGATCCGCAAGATCTTTACCTTTTTTTGAGTTTTAAATTTCATTGTCGGTATTGAAAATTGATTTTAGAGCCATCATGGAGATTTTCATAGCCGAAAGGACTTTCCAAACGAGGATTTGAGGTCAGGCTATATTTTGCTTTCATGGCACCTATACCTTATAGAAACCTCATCTTTTAACATTTATGAGGATTTGACATGTTTGGAGGGTTTTTCCGGCAGTTTTGAAACCGAAGTACTACCAAAATTTTGCCAATCTTGGTTTTAGATTATGTTATCGAATCAACAAATTACTGTTTTGTTTGTAAATAAGAGTAAATACTCAGTGAGCAAACAAGCTTGTAAAACAATATAGAGTAGACGAGATTATAGAAGTGGGGCAGTTTGTGTTGAGTAGCGCAACGGAAAATTCATGCTCAAAATGAGAACCTTGTGCATTTATCAGATACCATGCACACATGTGCACACCAAATTTGGAGAGAAACTATTTCCTTGATTTATTAATAAAAACATCATATGAAAATACGCAAATATCTCTACTACTCTATCTATAGCTCACGTCTGATGCCTCTCTGTCTCATGTAATTTGCCACAATGCCTACCTCACAGTAATTCCCCCCTTTTTATTACAGGAAAAATTTTATTTAAGGTTGACACCTTAAAATGTAGAATTAAGGTGCACCTCTAATATTTTTTAAAAAAAGTTGTTTTGATTTTGGAAAAATATCTATTATCATCTTGAAATCGTGATTTATAGGTATGGAGAAATAAAGAGATTTCAAGTCCTAACAATAGTATACCTTGCAATACATTATTTGAACCGTCTATTTTTAAGATTTTCTTATGTTTATAAATCTGCTTGATTTGAACCATTTTTTAAATTTAAAATTTTATAAGCAAGAATAAAAATAGATTCTCATACTATCCTAAGAATTTTCGACACTAAAATTGCGACAAAGTTTCGAGACACACCTTCCTTTCATTTTTAAGGTTGGAATCTTATGCAAACCACATCTTTTTTTTAACCTTAAAAGGAGATAACTGCAAACAAAAATAAGGACTTCTAACTCTAAAGGTAATTCATGTAGAACTTCTAACCCAAGAGCAAATCTCTTCCTATCTTAAGATAACCAAAACATTGAGTTTAGTTTTTTTTTTTTTTTGAACTGCAAAACATTAAGTTTAGGCTGTTCCTCAATATTATAATCATTAACTCCAACGGGATTAGAAACTCGAAATAGAGATAAGGGAAAAGTTTATATGGAGCCTAGGCTCTAAACAATCAAAATTGAGCCTATCTCAAAAATTTCATTAGAAGAGGTTGTTTTGATTCTCACATATCCTTAAATTGATCATCTCGACATCAAGATGAATGAACTTGAGAAAACAATGGATTTCAAGTTTTGAAAATAGTACATCTTGTAAGGCATTTTTGAACCATCAATTATTAAGTTATTCAAGGTTTCATAGATTTGCTCGATCTACACTATTTTTTTAAGATTTAAATTTTATAATTAAATATAATAATATATTTTAAAGCTAATAAAATATTTCTAATATTGAAACCACATTTAATCAACACCATTTGAAGGTGGGCTCCAACTTGATTGCTTAGAGCGTCGGCTCTATAGAAACCGCACCCGATAGATAATTCCTATCTAGCGACAATCTCTGACGGTCGGCAGTACAACTGGGCGATGTAGCTAATTTAGTGCCGACAATCAAGATAGTGTCAGCTAAATAATTGAGAGACTCTGCAATTTGATAATATAATTTCATTTCTTGCACCTCACTTTTTTTCCGTCACACGTATCGGTAGTGCTGTCTTGAGTTGGGAGCTACTTGATTTGCACAATTATGACATCGTGCTTTCTCTTTTTTCACATCGTTTAAGATGGACAAGGTGTATAACACAGCCAAATTGATAAATTACTTTGCAGTAAGACATTTTGTGAATCCTTCGACAATGAAAATTATGCTTATTGATATGTTTTAAGAATTTCGTCCTCTCTATAGTTCATATTCTTGTTGGAAATTAGAAAGCGGAAATATATTTCAAATCCCAAGTCAGTGTTTTAAAATCTAGGCGAGATGAACTGGCCAACCAGAAATCTGCTCCGCGACAGGGAATTGCTTATCCTGATTGGTGCATTAAACTAGTTCTCTATCACGAGAATCGGTCCAATAATTAAAAATTTTAAAACAAAAATATATAACCAGGCAGAAGATCATGAACTCAGAATTGTGTGAATCGAACCAGATCAGCCAGTTTATATCAATCTGCGGAAGAATATAAAATAAAAAAATTAAATAACAATAAAAAATATTTTGTATAACAACCTAATCTAATTTTCTAATACTTTTTAATCATTTTCTAGTAAATTGTTTTGTGATAAATTGCTTTTTAAAACTTTTTATGATCAACTATTCATCATCCAAATATAATAATTATTTCAAATTCAAATCCATTTATATATTATTTTTTAAGATATAAACCATGGGATTTTTAACATTCAAATAAATAAATAAACCACAATTACTTTATAGAAAAATATAAATTTATATAGAAAGCTAGAAAAATATATGGGATTGTACATGATGAGATCATTTACCTTTGAAATAGAGAGGTCACAATTACTTACAATCATCCGACGTAAAATTTGAACTTTGAGCTTGGTCATTGAAATAAATGCAGCCACCCAATTTCACACTCAAGGTTTAGAAATAGTGCATCTTGTAATGCATTTTTGGACTGTCAATTTTCAAGATTTTTAAGTTTTCATAGACGTGTTCGATCTACATTATTTTTAAAGCTTTAAATTTTATAATTAAAAATAAAATATATTTTAAAGCTATCACAAAGATTTCTATTATTGAAACCACATCTTTCAACACTATTTAAAAATGAGCTTTACTTTAATTGTTTAGATTGTCGGTTCTATACAAGCTGCAGCCTATAGAAACAAGCAGTAAAGTTCGACTGCGTTGTTGTCACACTGGACCATTGGGCAGCAGCTAAATACCAAACTTTGCGTGTTTTCTTTCACTTTGAATAGAGGAAATGGATTTTTTTCCAAAAAAGAAGACGAAAAGAAATGGTTTACACGAGTCAACATCTTAACTACCGCATGAAAGGTGTCCTTAAGAGAGAAAAAAGCTTATAAGGTTTAACTTTATACTATTGACGTAAGGTGCGGCCTCACAAATTCCATAGAGAGCGTTCCGGGTTGACGCAAGGTGCGCCTCCCAAATTCCATAGAGAGGGTTCCGGATTGGAGAACCCTAAGAGTGATTGATCTCGAGATGGATGGACGTGAAAAAAATATATATATATTTTCAAGTCTAAAAAGTGGTACATTTTGTAAAAAGTTATCTGGATTTTTTATTTTTTAGATTTTTAAATGTTTTTATATCTTCTTGATCTGCACTGTTTTTGAAGTTTTAAATTTTATAATTGAAAATAAAAAAATATTTTTAAATCATTATAAGATTTTCAACACCAAAACGACATCTCTAACTAAATTTTTGTAAATGCACCTTGCTTATACAGTATAAAGAGACAACCTCATACAAACCTCACTCATTGAAAAATCCTCCCAAAAGTGGTTTTGATATTAAAAATCCTCCCATCATGGTGAGGATTCCGCCCAAAGGTTCATATTACTGTTTAGTTTATTGTAAGAAAGGATATTGAAATTTATATAATTAATTATTTTTAACAGGGGCACGTTGATGGGCCTTGGTCGGTTTGATATTATTAAAATATACATTTAATGATTTTGATAGGGACTGATCAACTTAGACATGGGTTGTTGAGTTCTTGGAACATGTCGCTTGTGGAATTAGAAACTTTAAATACCAGGATCCCACTCAAAGTCGAGTATATAATTGGTTAAATGTAAAATAAATTAATATAATTATAAATTGAGTGTAAGAAATATATTAAAAATCAAAATACACTATAATGACACACGATTTAGGTGGTTCACCCCGTACGGCTACATCCCTTCTTCGTAATCATGTAGAGATAGTTCCTTTTTCTTATGTTGGACCCTGTGGCACTAACTCCTCTAATAAAGCTGAAATGTGTTCCCTTATACAAAGGCTAGAAATTATTATAGATGAGGGTTTCTCAGGAGACATTCTTATTGAGGGAGATTTTCTGAATATCTTGGACTTATTAATGAAATCTTTGTAATCTTGTCAAAAAAAGAAAACGAAATTTGCTGAATTTTGTTAAATGGTGCAGGCAGGAGCAAAAGGTCCCTTAGCCCCTACATATCCTATAGATTAAATTACTTGATCTTTGTGCTTCTCCGAGACTATGGGTTTTGTTCTGCCATACCTATCTTGAAGCCAATGTTGCAGTGGATAATCTTGCTAAGCATTATCTACAAAGAGACCATTTATCTTTTGTATATGGATGTCATAATCATTCATACTCATTAGATGCCATATTAGATGGCTTGGGGTGAGTGACGAAGTTCAAGATTTTTTTTTTTGGAACTTTGTATCTACTCAATGGCACTCTTACAACCACCCATTTAAATTTTAAGGGACAAAAATAATTGTGACCTCCATGTATAAAAAAACAAATGGTCTCTTTGTAGGCAAGCCCTTTCGGAAAATAGTCACTTAATCTTTTTTCTCTTCAAATATGACATTGAATCGGGGACTAGGAGTTGCCGCCAATTTGTTTTGAGAGTTTAGATAAGCAATTTCTACCCTTCAAATTCCCAGATTTGAATTTTTTTTTTTCCTTGATATCATCCATAAATTCTTATTAATTTTTAATTATTGATTCGGCTAATCTAGGTCATCCGATCCAAATCTCTTTAGATCAACTTAAATGAATCAAGTTTTGATATAAATCTACTTAAATTCATTTTTAATTATAAGCTATATTAGGGTACTCGTACATGTGAGTATTTCTTTAATATACTCAACAAACCCTTACTGTACCATGTAGTAGCTTTTTTATTTAGGGATAATTCAGGTAATTAATTAGGGTAAAATTGAAATTCTTGACGGAAAAAATAGCATTTTGTAATTATCATAGGGAATGACATCATCCATATAAGATGTGATATGACATGACCCACATGGAACAATAATTACTTCTTAACCACTTGTAAAATAACACTAGTTTCTTATAAAAATATCTATTCTACACATCCTTATGATCAAACAATTCATATCAATCAGTTTTCCATAAATGATCTTTTTGAATGTTATGTGCAAACCATGTGAATGTCAAAAGTTCAATTGATCATGGTGTCTTGTAAAACAAAGCTCAAAATCTCATAAAACATAAATCATTTGAAAAAAAATAAGAGTTTTAAGTAAGGAAAGTTTAAATAAGGGTGACGCTTCGATGCCCAAAAATCCTTAAATCGATCATCTTTGACCTCAACTTGTATGTACAAGAAAAATAAATAAATTTCAAGTCTTCACATCTTTAAAATAAGGGTGCAGTTTGCATACGGATGCATCCGTAGGTCTAGAGGTAAGGTGCACATTCAAATTTTATAATGATATATAATTTTGATGTAAAATGTTCTTAGAATTATCTCAAAATCGATTTTTATATCTAATTATAAAATTTTAAATTTCAAAAATAGTTAAAATGAAGTAGATCTATAAACATATGAAAATCTTGAAAATGGATGATGTAGATAATATGTTGTAAACTGCACTATTTCTGAGACTTAAAATCTTTTTATTTTTCATAGTCATGCATCTCGATGTCAAGATGATCAATTAAAGGGTTTTTCAACATTAAAACTACCTTTTCCAATGGATGTTTGAGGGGCACCTGTAGTTCTACATTTTTTTTTTTGACAAATAAACCGTAGTTCTACATTATAAGGTAGCATCCTTATATAAACTTTTTCCATAAATTAATGTATCTTGTATTGCATTTTAAATAAAGTGCACCTCAAAAACTCATCGGCAAAGTTGAATGATACTGAAAAATCCTTCCATTAAAATCAATCAGTTTTCCATATTCAAAGTGTTTTTTTTTTAATTTCTTGCAAAAATCGTTTGATTGTCAACAATTAAAAATGGATCATGCTTTCTTGGAACCAAAGATCAAAATCTTAAAAGCATAAAGTGAAGTGCATATCAAAAACTCATCGAAAATGGCCATTATGAGGCTGAAAAAAAAAATTCAATCGTCTAACTTTATAACTTCAAGATGAGTGATGGTACTTTGCAAGGGCATTTAAATAAATTTAATACTCTTATGGGAAAGTTGATGGGACTAGATGTGAAAGTTGTTGAGGAAGATAAGACATCCATATTACTTTGTTCCATACTGAAATTATTGGGATGAACTGATCAGGATTCTCAATACTGCAAAGCATCTAGAACTTAATTTTGTTGTGTTTGCACTTCTTAAAGAGGAGTTTAGGTGGAAGTTCAATAAAAGATAATCTGAGAATGTATTTATAGCATGGTAGATCAATGAAGAGAACTGCAGGAGTGAGTTTGTCTTGATCCATGTCAAAAATACATAAGAAAGTGAAGTGCATAGGTTGTAAAAATTATGTAATGTGAGGAAAGATTGCAAGTTTTTTTGAAAATGAAGAAGTTTTGTCCATGGATAGAGAGGAAATGTTGTACTATTGAATACTTGATTCAGATGCATCCTTTCATATATCTCCACGTAAGAATTGGTTTTACAAATATGAACTATGTGATGGAAAAATAGCTTACATGGGAAATAAAGACTCATGCAAAATAATATGAATTGGAGGCATGGGAATCAAGATGCTAAATGAGGTGACACTAAATCTCTTGCGTAAGGCATTTTCTTCTGGTCTCACAGTGAGTCTCTTAGTCTTAAGAAAATTTGATGAGTAAGGTCAAGTTTACAGGTGATAACACTAAATCTCTTGCGTAAGGCATTTTTTTCTGGTCTCACAGTGAGTCTCTTAGTCTTAAGAAAATTTGATGAGTAAGGTCAAGTTTACAGGTGATAATGGATGTCTGAAAATTTCAAAAGGAATAATAATGGTTGTGCAAGTTGTCGACTACTTACAGCCATTTGATTGGAAATCAAGTGGCTAAGGTTGTGTCACGAAGATTAGTAAAATATTTATTGAGCTTTGAGTGCGTTAATTACAAAACCCTAACCATCTGATTTTAAATCTAACCTTTCTGTACTAAATATAACCAATCCAATTGCATACTTTTCTTTAATATCTTTTGGGCATTTTAGTTAGGAGTTAAATTGCCAATGCAACTCGGATTTGTCCGCGTTCGGATCATTGATTGTGGTCCCAAGAGTCCTAGAACTGCTCTGATTCTTTGCGTTTTTTAGCTTCTATTTTCAAGTCATGTTTGTTAAATTTGGACAAAACTGGTTTGATTAAATTGAAATGGACCCTGGCGAGTAGTAGTAGATTTCCAGTTTTGAAATTACTGTGTAGGCTCCACTTTCCTTTGCCCTTTGTGTTTTGTGTCGACATGTCCAGATGCGTCTAAAGATCTATTGGTGTGACCGAATAACACGGAGCGTCTAAATGTAGGCACACCGTGTTTGAATATCAGATACACCTACCTACTCTATGGTTTACTTTGTATGACTTGCCTACTGATCTATTAAATGAAGGTTCAATGTACATGATATGAATGCTGACTGCATATAAAAAATTTGGTTGTCCAGTTTTAGAGATATCGGGCAGGCACAATTTTTTTTTTTTTTTTTTTATTATTTTTCGATGCGGTTCAATATTGGAGATACAATGCATTTCAAATGGAAAACGCTAAGTAAGGGATGGTCCAATGTATCTAATATCAGCCGGTCAAAAATGGATCGGTCCAATATTTGGTACATCGAACAGCTGAAAATATCAATCATAGAAATTAAAAAAAATAAAAAGTAGTCCTTGATGTTTGCAACATCAGATCAGTTTTTTTCATGAACGTTCTCTTCCTGGACAGTGGTTTAGCTGTAGATTAGAGATAAGTCTATTCTAAGACAATAGTTCAGTTGTAGAATAGAAATCATATATTTGCAAGTGCTGTCGTTTGGGAAAGCGGGTCTAAAAGAGTTTTCTCGAGTGGGTTTGGTTGAGGGTTAAATAGAAAAGCAACCGGTGATGACATGAGGGAAATTTGTCATAAAGTTTCGAAAATTTTCTTTCCAAGTTTGAGCTTGATCAACTAAATAAATACAGCAACCCAATTTCACATTCAATGGTTAAAATCAATTGTGACAATCGTGTGCCAAAAGTAAATGGTTTCATTATATACTTTTTCATATAATTATATAGGTATAAAACCCCAATTTTTTCAAAACTTAACAAACAGTATTGAATAATGGTAAAGTATGTAATGAGACTATTTATCTTTTCTACAAGATGGTCACAATTAATCATGACCATTGGATGTGAAATTAGGCGGCTACATTTATTTCATTGACCAAGCTGAAAGTTCAAAATAAATTTTTTCAAACTTTGTGACCCATCCAAGCGTTAGATTTCACATTGGATGGTTGTAAGTAATTGTGCCCTCCCTATTCCAAAGGAAAACAGTCTCATTGTATAAATCCCTTGAATAATCTATGCCAACAAACTAGATCTTCCATCTATCACAAAGAAGACCCTTGAGCCAAGCCAAGGGATTCATCTATCGCAATACTGTAAAGTCCCCTATGTGCGGTAAAAATAAAACTCAAGGCATCCACCACCCTCTAGGCCCCTAAAGACAATTGGTCAAATAAAATATAAGGAAAATGTCTCCATAAACCCCATTTTCAACTTTCATTTCTTTCTAAACTAAATATTTCAAAACCTATCTTCTAACCCCCTAAATAACTTTATCAATTTTTATTCCAACTTTTAATCCAAACAAATTAAAAAAGATATTTTTTTTCTAACTCTATCTCTCTCCTCACATGTTTCAATCTATTCTTCTTCTTACCCACCTTCTCCCTAGCTGTTCTCTTGCTCTTACTCTCGCCCTGCAATGGGGTCACCTAGCTGCTCTCTTGCTCTTACTCTTGGCCTGCAATGGGGTCACCATCTTCTGACTCCATCTCCCTTTTCTGGCAAAGCCCACATCAGAAAAGAATAGGTCTTGGTTAAGGCAAACATCATCGCCTCTTGTAGTTTTCCGGCGATCCATTGTTATATCAGGCGCACAACGGGATTCTTCATAGGCTGAAGATTCATGGGAGAAATATAGTTATATCAGGTGCAATACGGCGATCCATGGTTATACCATTGAATTTTAAACCCCTTTATCTATATCTGCCTCTCTCTCTTCTGTCCATCTCCTCCCTTCTTTCCCTCTCTGGTCATCTTTTCAAAATTCTGAAATTGAAGACTTCTTCAAGATCATTTCTCTTGGGATGAGACTGGACTCTCAGATTGGGATCAACTTTGATTAATAGAAATTAATGGAGGAAGTTCGTTTGCCTTAGGATGAGGGATTAATGGTATGTTGTAGTTTTACGGATTTTATAGTGAAATTTGGGGGAGAATGGCTGGATTTTGGCTAGAAAGTGAGCAAAATAAGCTGGTTTATGGTGGTGATGGTGAAATTTGCTGGTTTATCAGATGTTTCCTTTTCTTGAGTTGAGCAGGCCGCCGGAATTTATTATCGGATGATTTGGCCGGAAGCTTTCGCCGGAGAATGAGGATTGATGATTTTCTTGAAGTGGGTTTTGGGGGGTTTGTGTTATCGTTCAGTTGGGATTCTCTCTTGAGCTTACATGTTTCTTTTTTTTCATTATTGAAACTTGGAGCCCATCATCACCTCTTGTGGTTTTCTTGCGAGTAGGTGACCAGGGTAGTATAGTTTACCGGCGAGTAGGTGAGGGGGAGAGAGAGAGAGAGAGAGAGAGAGAGGTTCTAGAGGTTGATCAGGGGAGAGAGAAAGAGAATCATGTCAAGAGTGAGAGGGGTTTGGAAACAATGTGTTTTTAAAATTTGTTTGGGTCAAAAAAATTAGTAAAAAATGAATGAAATATGCTTAAGGGGTTAGGAGATATAATAGAGTGAATTTCTATGTAGTAAGATAGGTTTTTTCAACTTGAGGTCAATGGAGAAATGAAAGTTGAAAGTAGAGTCTATGGAGATATTTTCTCTAAATTATATGGTGTGTTTTCTTTTGGGGCCATCTCACATCATTGTCTTACTATAATTTATTAAAATATATTTTTTAGAAAGTATGCGTATACCATTTGTATGACTCTAAATTCTAAATATGCACTCTCATCATCTTAATGATCAATCTCAGCAAGAAAAAATCTCATTTATATCTTAGAAAAAGTAAAAAATAGTTCCACTCCAACAATGAATCTAGACTATGCATTTATTGGATATTAGACAAAGGTTATTAAGAATTCAAAATTTATTTTTCGTTGTTCAAGTTGCTTATCTAACGGTGAAAAGGCCATCTAAAAAACTTGGAATTAAGAAGAAAAAAAAAATAGCCCTCAAACAAATAGATCTAATCATCCCAAACCAGTGATTTAAAAAATTCAGAGTCGACCCGGAATCGCACCGAGTTGACACGAAAATCAACCACTAATTTTTATGACTCTTGGGCGTCTCTTTTGCCACGTGCACCTCGCTACGGCTAACCCGAGCTGTTCCCACATGCATGCTCTACAAAAACCCGCATTTTTGGGTAATGGGAAAGCTTTTATACATGCCAAACCTCTCCTGATTTGTCGATGTGGGATAACAATGGAGGCTGTAGAGTAGATATCTCTCTTTGTGTGTTATATAATAAATAAAATAAATGACATTTAGTTAATAGCATTAGTTAATTCTTCTTTATAGTGTTTAAGGCATTATACCGTTAAAGGCATTAGTTAATATCATTTTCCTCTTTTTGGCTTCGTACCGTTAAATGCATTAGTTAATAGCGTTAAATGTTAATGGGAAAAGTTTATATAAGGTTGCAACCTTAAAATGTAGAATCACATATGCACCTCAAAAATCTTTTCATCTTGATATCGAGATGTATGACTATAAAAATATATGTATATATTTTGAGTCCCAGAAATAGTTCATCTTGCAACACATTATCTAGACTGTCTATTTTCAAGATTTTCATATATTTATAGATCTACTTGATTTTAACCATTTTTAGAATTTAAAATTTTATAATTAGATATGAAAAATAGATTTTAAGATAATCCTAAGAATTTTTTACAACAAAAGTACATGTTATGATAAAAATTTTAGGTGCGCCTTAATTGGATTGTTTAAAGTTGCAACCTTATAGAAACCGCACCCTTAGTTAATAGCATTGGTTAATAACTAAATGGCATTAATTAACATCATTTAAGGCTAGGTTTTAAAGGTTTGGACCTAGCTTTTTATCAAAAAATCAATGGTATAATTATATTAATTTCTTTTGTACCATGGTGGCCTTTAAATATTAATTTACAGCAAAGAAAAATTATTAAAAATAATAATTGGCTGATAGGGCCCACCACCCCTTTCTTTCACCAAAAAAATTTAAATTTACTTGTCCAAAAAACAAGACCAATAGAATTAAACTATTAGCTAATTGAGATTAAAAAAATTAGAACTAGCACATAAGATATTAAAAAAAGCAAAAAATAATACTAATGCTGGTTTATTGAACATTAAAAAAAAAACTAGTACTTTAACAAACGAAAATAACACTAGCTCATACTACTTTAGAATTTATTGCATGTTGCTTTTATCAATTATCCCCCATTTGCAAAGATGAATTTATTTATATACTTTCTTAATTTTATAAAAATGTGATTGCAAATATATGTTATTAGATTCTATATGTTTATCAACACTAATTATTATACATTATATTTATTTATTCATAATAATCAAATCTTATATTTTATTTATTAATTTATTTACATTATAAATTATGCAATGTATTATTTTTTATTATAGTTGTAAATTAGATTTTTAAATTATATGATACTATATGACAAATTTCAAATTTATTCTTATTTGTATTGTAAAATGATGGTAAAATAACAAAATACAAACTAATAATTCTAATTTCAATGTATAATAATGCATTTAGTTAGGTTTTAATAAATGTTTGATAAAAATCTTAATACAGGGAAAGAACATCTCAATATTCGCATATTGATGCAAAAAAATGAAATTTATTAGTGGAGTACCCACATTTCTTATTGGATTTCTAAAAAAAAAACATTTATAATGAATTTTAATAATTATTTTGGATTTTTTTAATACTTAATCCGATCGATTTGGCTGATTCCCGATCTGAATCACCAATTCACTGATCCGGATAGGTTTTTGGGGTGCCCGATTTGGCGTACCGATCCGTTTTTTAAATCACTGCATCAAACAATCAATAATCATGGCATTAAAACATAATTTATTTTTTGAGATTATTTACAAAAATAAAAGGAAAATTTATGTAAATATCTGTTTTATTTTTTGTTATTACAAAAATACCTAAATCTTTCAATTATTACTCATATATCCATTTTTTTATATTCATAATAATTCTTTTTTACAAAAAGTCGAAACTATCCATTTTTTATTTTCAAAAATCAAAATTTAAGAAATTTCGGTCTTAAAAAGCCGAATTTCGCTGTTTGCAGATTCGACCAAGTTATTCAAGAACAATTTTCATGTTCCCTCCCCTCTATTAATGGCAAAAGCGAAGAAAACAAAAAATTGAGAAAATTGTATAACAACTAATAAATGAACTTATACACATGGAAAAAATACGAACTAATAATTCATCCACACGAGCAAAATGAAACCCTAAAATTAGGTCAGCAAACAAGAATCCTCACCCCCAAACTCACGCCTCTTATGTCTGGAATCCGGTGATGTACGAGAGAGTTCTGAGCTCAGTGTGATTGATAGGATGCAATTGGAAAGCAATTGGGAGAGGAAGAGCGAGAAACACACTCCATTGTTGAAGAATTATAGTTTAATGGCAGTTCAAAGCGCTATTAACAAAGAATTGCAGTTGAAAGCGCCATTAACAAAGAATTAGGGATTGTAGGGGATGAGAAAGCCTGGGAGATTTTGATTTCGATTGAATAAAACGAAGGGATATCTTTTAAAATAGTAAAATTTCTTCCCTCAAATACAAAAAGCAGAAAGTGTGGGTAATTTGTAGAGAACATGCTGCGACCAAAACATAAAAACTGAAAAACAAATAAATTTGGTTTTTGAAAAATCAAAAATTTAAAAATTAACCGTAAATGAGTAGTTTCATTTTTTTAAAAAGAATTGTTATGAAGTTCAAAAAACGGATATATGAGTAATAGTAAAAAGTTCTAAGTATTTTCAAAATAACTGAAAATAAAACGGATATTTCCATAATTTTCTCAAAACAAAAAGAGGTGTGTTTAAATATTCAGATTTTAAAAATGTCCCAGCATTGTTTTAAAAGTAAATTTCACTATATTGCTATAAAATCATTGGTTGAGATCACTCCCTTGTTGTTAGCGATATAGATAAAGACAATTGGTCAAAAACAATATATGTACGTACCTAACCAAATAGAATATTGTTGTTTTAGATATCCATATCCCACATTGTTAATCTTTTGTCCTAGACATCCATATTGTTAATCTTTTGTCTTGAATCTCAAGTAATTTGGGATTATTCCTTTTTTGAAGTGGGTTTAGGTTTCCTAATTCAAAGGGATATGTTTTGTGTGCCAATTTTGTGGGAGATTATTTCGTATTTCCGGGAGAGACTCCCTAGCTTTTGAGAATTCTATATGGAGCTTTTTATGTACGGACACTTTTTTACTCCATATATTATCGTTCGATTTACGAAGAGCGCCACTCCTATAGTGCTTTTTTTCTTTTTGGTTTTAAGTTAAACTCCTATTTGGTATTAACAACACCCGATTAAAGACAGCTTTTTGTTTTAAGACAAACAACTCATTCACCGGACTAAAGGCAACGTTTGCCTTAAGACAAACAACTCATTTGTCCGGTAGTTTTACGCCACGTGCGGTGTTTGGTATTTTCAGTATTGGATAGTTGCTTGCATCCCCTTAAAAAGTGAGTGCGCCCATTGGCGAGCCTATTTCAATTTTGTGGGTTAACCCTCTCTCTCTTCTGGGAGCTTTCTCATAGCCTCAAGCAGATGTCCGAGGTCTCAGATCTACGCGAACATTTACTCATCTAATTTGCAATCCATCAAATATATTTTCATTTTATTTGTCTTAGTCATTGTAACTTTTTTTTGTTGAAATCATCATTATTTATAGACCTTTTGAACCAATTTGTCAAAGGCTTTGCTAGATTGATCAATCTTCAAATATTGAAGTGTTTTGGTTGAGATCTGGTTTTGGAGGTTTCTTGGGTCAATGAGCGTTATATTGAACCTTTTAAACAAGTAATGACATATTCTGGTTTCGGGGTCCAAAACTACCTAAATTTGGATTTTTTTTTTATCATTATCATTTTTAATCAATATTTGCCATGAAGTAAGAAACTTCTATTAATTATGTACAAAAATGATGGTAACTTACAAAAAAAATTAAAAATATTGAATGCAAGAAGGAGATGAATCCTACCTGATTAGCACTCGATGCATAGCAACAGTTTGCCGATGTGAAAGCTTTAGATAGTCGCTCAGCAGAGACCGAGAGAGAGAGAGAGAGCTCTAGGTAGAGAGAGAGAATAGAGGGAAAAGGCCAAATGGAGCATTCGAGTAGATGTCTGTTACGAACACTGGACATATTAGAATATAAGTTCGACTTCACTCGAGTAATGTTTGGTATGACTAATACCGAACTGACAAAAAACAAAAGCACTATATATCCGGTATCCTGAACACCAAATAGGACAAAGTAGCCCCTCTGGTGTTGTGAAAAAAATAGAAAAGGAGGCCAACTTAGGAAAAAAAAATGCTGCTAGGGGAGGGGTACTCTTTGTAAGGTTTTTGAAAAAATAACACTAACCGATAATAAAGGATACAAAAGGTTGTCAAAGGAAAGTATATATTGTATATCTGGTTAATATAGAAGGTGCATATTATAATCAGTAAATATGAGAAAGGTAGGATATTGTGTCCTCCTTTGTTTTATGGTAAGTCTGGGTATAGTTTAGGCATCTATGATTTAGTTTTTATTTTCTCATATGTAATTTGTCTATAAAAGACAAGTCTGTATATGCATATCAATTAATGGACATTGAGTCTCTTCAGAGAAAACTGCGACTCTTCACATGGTATCAGAGAAAGGTTATCTTTGTTGCGTCCATTCATCATCTGAACTTGCACTTTAGATCTGAGTTCTTTGTCAAGTCGTGTTTCGACTATTTAATCTATCTCTCTGTCTAGTCGTGTTTCGACTCTCTGATCTGTCTCTCTAAGGAGTCGTGTTTCTTTGATCTATCTCTATGCCGAGTCGTGTTTCGACTCTCTGATCTGTCTCTTTATGGAGTAGTGTTTCTCTGATCTGTTTCTATGTCGAGTCATGTTTCGACTATCTGATCTGTTTGATCTTTTTCAAGAGTTCCTAAAACCATATGTTCTAGAGGCTTGTTGATTCTTCATTGCTTTATGTTCATGTTGATCAAGCAATCTGAGTATGCACATGAAGATCCAATTGCTCGTTTTCTCGATTTGGTGTTCAAACTCTAGCTGCTCTCTTTCATAGCATCTTGTGTTATGAGGGAGAGTGTGAAAGGAAAGTATATATTGTATATACGGTTAATATAGAAGGTGTATATTGTAATTAGTAAATATGAGAAAGGTAGGATATTGTGTCCTGCATTTTATAGTAAGTCTGGGTATAGTTTAGATGTCTACGACTTAGCTTCTATTTTCTCATTTGTAATTTGTCTATAAAAGACAAAGCTGTATATTCATATCAATTAATATACACTGAGTCTCTTCAGAGAAATTTGAAACTCTTCACTATCCACACGTAAAAAGAACTTTTCTAAATTACCCAAGAAACTCATTAAAGGAAAGGAGTTTATAGGATTAGCTTTATCACTTTAAAAAAGAAGAATAAACTAGGCCTCACAAGAGGGTGCTTTGGGTTTCCTCTATGCTATAATTGTTTTGTAAAAAGAGAAACACACAAGACAAATAAGTAAAAGCGAAGGAAACTTTGGGAATGTGTAGAGAAAATCTTTTATGAGAGATTTTGTATCTGGTTCGCTCTAAGTGTCTTGTAATTTTATTTCTTTAATTAGTGGAAAACTGTCGATTGTCTTCTCCTTTGGATGTTATTACATCTGTATTGAATTACATAAATTCTAGTTTACTTTCATATGTTATTTTTCCATGTTTTATTTTTTGTGCTTGTTATTTGATTGTTATTAGTTCTATTTTTTTCGCCCTTTATCTGCCGAAAATCAATCTGTCAGGTTCTAGAGCTTTCGGGCACAACACATATTATGATAATCCACATGAACTCTTAAGCCAAAAGATTTCGACCTTCAGCACAACCATACTACCCATTTAATTTCTCAAGTAAAACTCAATTTATGAGTATTTTGAGGACTCAAATATTGGGGACGTATCCTCTTCAGCCTACACATTAACTTTATTTAAAAAAAAAAAAATTTTCCCAATAACTGATGTCCAGAGATCAATAGGTGAGGTTCCAATTTTGGATAGTGAGATTTAGTAGTTAGAAAACTCAAAATCCAAACCTTTTATTTTGGAAAATAACAATATGGTGGTTCTCAAATGGTTCCCAAAATTCCTTATGAAAAACTCCTCCAAAGTAGTTCTTCCTCTTGAGGAAAAGTCATACAGCCTGCTCCCTCGGGAGCATAGTACAGGCGCTCAACTCTTGAAATGTGCATCGGGCTTGCCACACCGTCTAACCGACAAGGAAAACTGTGGAAGGGTGCACATGCGTACCGGTTGAGATTTCACGAGGCCAGCAAAAAAATTGATCTCAAATTTTATTTTTATAAATATAAATAATGAAAATATTTTAGATAAAAAATAATCAAAATAATCTTAAATTTATTTTGAGCATTATTTTTTATTTAAAATATTTTTTGTTATTTTTGTTCAATTCTACTTATAAAAAAGAAGCTAAAGCCCAAATCTCATATTTATATTTTAAAAAAAAACCATTAAACCAAAAAAAATATTTTGACCCTTGGATGAGGTTGGTTCAATCTCAACCACTAAAGGTGGTTTGTGTAAGCGTCACAGCATGTGGACGCAGTACCACCTGGAGAAAGGTTGTACAATCTAGTTGAAAACAAAAAATTTGGCAACGAAAATCTAAATGATAAATGAAAATACATATTGGAAAAACCTCACAAAATATATTGACGCTCAAAAAGTACATATTAAAAAAAGTGAAATAGAAATATATAAAATGATATATTGTATGAGAAAAGAATATTTATGATGTTGAAAAAGCATGGTCATAATTAAAAAGAAAGCAAAATGAAATACACAAAATTATACAATAAAATTTTTAAGAAAGGAAAATAATTTACCCCCAAAAAAGAAAAGAAAATAATTTGATTAGGCTTCAGCCCTATCAAAATAAGTAAAGCCTCGTCTCATAGCTCATCAAAAATTGCAGTTCTAAGTATTGAAAAACCTTGAAATCAAGCAGCTTGAACACTAATGTTAAAACTAATGTATATTGCGACAAAACATCTAGACCATCCACTTTGCCTTAAAAATAAATGTTCAGTGCACAAGATCTATACCATTTTTTGTGTTTCAAATTTCCTTGTCGGTGTTGAAAATTAATTTTAGATCTATCATGAAGATTTTCAACATCCAAAATGCTTTCCAGATCAGGATTTGAAGTGAGGCTTTATTTTGTTTCATAACGCCCTTGGCTCTATAGAAACTTCATCCTTGAAGAAAAAAAATGTAGAAAGCACCGCTAGAGCCACTAATAAAGGGTGAAGCCTGAACCATCGTCACAGAAAAGCCAACCTGCTTTAGGTGTTCTAGACACCGTGTTTAGGGGCTCAGTTGAGTCGACTCGGCGTCGTGACCCCGCCAAAGTGAGTGTATTTGCCCAATTCACCCCTCTTAAAATCTATTGAAAAGTCACAAATTTTATTTAAGAACCACTAATATATAATTCATAAATATGTTTATGTATGAATTTTAGGGATTTTTATGATGATTTACGAATTTTTTTATGTGTTTTAATTTTTAATTTTTCATTTGTTGGAATATTTTAAGATATAGATCAATTTCTTCAATAAATTATGTTTTGCAGAATTTTCAATATCTTATATCCTTTCATCGATCTTTATTACTTATTTTAGTCTTTGTTGTTCTATTTTTTAATAATTTTTGTAAATTTGTTAGATTTTTGGGCCGATTTGACATTATGCAGCACTCAGCCATGTTCATTCGAACTTAGCGGAGTAACTCAACTTGAGTCGGGGTGGAGTCCGAGGCTGAAGCCATGTTTCATAACAATGTTGAGAACTATTTTACACGATCAAAACTCTTTTAAATGTATAACCGCCGGTTTTTACCCCTTGTTTTTTACGGTCTCCTCTACATTTTCCCTAAACCTGCCGTTTTTATGACAGTCTCCTCCATATTTGCACAACTTTGGAGAAAATACGGAGGAGACAATAATAAAAGGGGTGGAAAATCGATTCGTACATATTTTTCCCAATTATAAATAAGAATAAAGATTCAATGAGCTGACCAACTTTTTGGGAAATATAGAGTATATTAGATTAGAAAAAAAGACGCTACGGCCTATAGAGGATGTTGGCCAATGAGGATAACCGAAATAATATGTATAATACATTTGAAAAAAAAATATGGAACTAAGAAAAACTGCTAAAATAGGAAATCACTAAACCACATCACAAATAACATAGACCACACACACAAGTAAAAATAGATTGCACCGAAAATGAGTTACATCCAAAAACAAAGACAATAAAAGGGAAAAATTTAAAAGTTAGTGGCATCTATAGAAATTATCTACAAATAAAACTTGAATAGATTTTTCTTACCTCAATACCACCATTAATCGACTCTTCTTCGTCACCGTCAACCATCATCGTTGCCACAAAGAAATGCCAATGAAATCCAGCCTAATACAAAAGAACAATGGTGCTAGAATTTATGCAAAAAAAAAAAAAGCGCCAAATCTGTACCTCTGGCAACTTCTCTACGCTTCCTTTTTATGTTTTCTCTCTCTAAAATTAACTTTTATAGGCCTCCATAAAAATCCATTCTTCTATGACAAAAACATCTCCGAACTTTGAGTGATTGTGCATGACAGGAGATCTAGTTTGCTTATTTATTGTCAATTACATCTCGTTCT
>NW_006500223.1:82936-103986 GCF_000471905.2 Amborella trichopoda
GTTTGAGTCACAGGACAAATTTTAAAATATAGCACTGAATTTTAAAATATGCATCGTACGCGCCCCCCCCCCCCCCCCCCCCCCCCCCCGCCCCACCCCCACGCCCCACCCCAACTTTTGACTCAATAATGGAGATGTGGTCAACTGAACTCAATAATGGAGATGTGGTCAACTGAACTCAATAATGGAGATGTGGGCAACTGAAGATATGAGGCTCATTTAATATTCGTCATGTAAGTTTTTTTTTGTTTTTTGTTTTTTGTTTTTTGCTTTTGGATTGTGTGAAGGGTTGGTGGGTGGGGGAGCCTGCATGCATATTTTTTTTTTTTAAAAATTAAGATCTTATTCTTGTGAGAATAAAAGAAGTATGGAGTTTCATAATATAATACTTGAACCTTGCCAATTTTAATCACTTCATTTGTGTTTCTTGACATTTGTATTCGTCGTTTTATTGGTGTGGGAGCTTCTAGGTGTCCACTACTATGACTCCGCTCTCTCTCTCTCTCTCAAGGGACGAGGTGTGAAATATATTCGAATTAATTAATGGGAAATTATGGAATGAGACCATTTATCTTTTATGGTCACAATAATCTTGACCATTGGATGTAGAGTTGTATGGCTGCAATTATTCCATCGATCAAGCTCAAACTTCAAAACAAATTTTCTTGAATTTTGTGATATATCCAAGCTATCAAATTCGTATCAAATGGTTGTAAGGAATTGTGACCACCTTGTATTAAAGGTAAATGGTTTCATTGTATACAATCCCTTAATTAATTAGTTGTAGGGGTGGTAATGGACTCGGACCTGACCCAGGACCCACCGGGTATACCTGACGTGGGTCCGGATATGGGTCCAATATTTAGACCCAACATATTGGATCCATGTACAAAACCTAGATCCGAACACTATTCGAGTCTGGGTCCAGGTACGGTTGGATGCGACCCGTACCCATAAACTGTTAGAGATAAAATACTTCAAGCCCTATTCGTTTTGGTGTATTAAAGATCGTATACAATAAAAACTAATAGTCATTCTTAACTATTAAACAACAAATCAGACGACTTGAAATCTAATGGCGGTTTATTGTGACCTTGTTGCGAATAATATGGGTATATAATACAAAAAAGAAAAAAAAAAGAAGTTCATAGTGAGAGTGAAAATGGACCCAATCAAACCCAGAACCCGACAGGTACAGGTATGGGTCCAACTTTTATATTTGACGTATCTAATCTAGGTCTGAATTTGGATCCAATTCCAGCCAAATCCAACCCGTACGCAACCCGTTGCCACCCTTGGTTAGTTGGCAACAAAATTATTGGGACATGACATTTTGTGAATAGAAAGACAAAAGAACGCCAAAATCAAAGCCCATTGATCTCTTTTAAGAATCCTTGTAGGCACTCGTCACTTGATTGCAATCGCAAAAGGACCCGGTTTTTACGAGTCCCTTGACTCATACTATTTTCTTGAGGGCTCCCTTGAACCCCCATTATTTGTGTCGTGGATCCAAATTTGTAGTGATGATCTAGACTATGATGATCATGAATATAAAAAATAAAAATTTTTTATAATAAAATATAATTTTCAAATAAATAAAATTTTACAATATTTTCCTATCCATTGAATATGAATCTTTTGTTGTGGATGTTGATCTTAAATATGGATGTTTGTGATTCTGCGGGCTAGTGAGTCCGTTGATTCATAAGGCACATTTTCATTGCCAAGTATACAAAGACACTATTTATTTTTGATACAAGGAGGTCAATTTTATTTTTGCCTATTTGATTTCAAATCGGGTGGTTGTAAGAGTGTCACTGACTGCGATAAAAAAAAAAAAAAAAATATTCTCGAACTCTGTGGCATACTTCTAACAATCTAATTGGATATGTAGTGGTTAAGAGTAATTATAACCTTCTTATAACATTGAAAAAATGTCTCATAGTGTACAATCCCTTGTAAATAAGAAAGTGAAAATATACTTGAACCCATACGATCATGAATGTCATTTTAGGATATGGATATCTTGTCTTAGTATTGATATACTTGATAATGGATACATATCAATATGGATATGCATTTGTATCCATATCAGTATGTCAATACTAACACGAGATATCCATATCCTAACATGCCATGCTTGATTCGAACAGGCTTTTAAATCCCTGAATGGGTCCCACATTGGCCCTAGCGTGAATCGAGCGAAATCGGTCAGTTTGTATCAATTTGAGAGAAGATTGTAAAAAAAAAATAAAAGATAAAATAAATAGCAAGAATATTATGTTCTATAATCAATTTGGTGCCAGGTTTTAATTTCAAAATACGGGAGAGATCAGCATCGCTTATGGCTACGTGTTGATCGCTCTAGTGATTTCTCATTTATGTGGAATCCCATCCCTAGATGCCGTCTTATGATAGCGGCACATTTTTGGTGGTTGGTGGGGAATGGTGCCTCCATTTCCTTTTGGCATCATAAGTGGATGGGTGACATCCCTTTGAAGGTTACTTTTCCAGATCTTTTTTTTCTAAGGTTCTTCTCTCGGACACTAAGATAGCAGACTTAGTAGATTTCAATGGTTCACATATTGTTTGGAGTATCTCTTTTCCTTACGATAGACATTTTGGTGACACTTATCTTCAGTGGTTAGAACTATTGAGGCTATTGGATTCCGTTTATATTTCCCAGGGGTCGTCAGATGAACTTATTTTAGAATTTGATAATGATGGCATCTTCTCGGTTACTGGCTTTTTTTCCATGATAGATGGAGATGGTCATTACCTCTTGTGGCTAAGATTTGGAAATGGCCTTTTCCCCATAAGGTGCAACCTTTTCTCTTTTTAGCAGCCCTTAACAAGACATTAACTATTGACAACCTGGTTAAGAGGGGTAAGGTGTTACCCAATATCTGTTTGATGTGCAAAGAAGACAAGGAAACTGGGAATCACGTCTTCATTCATTGTAAGATTGCTTCTTTTATTTGGCATTGGTTTTTCAATCTTCTTGGGGTTCAGACTTCTAGTCCTTTTTCGACGGAGGATTTAGTGTCACAACTATCGTTTGGGCATTTACATTCAGGGGGGATCTTGGTTTGGCAAATTGCAAGAGGGGCAATGCTTTGGGAGTTGTGGAAAGAAAGGAATAGGCGCACTTTTGAGGAAGTGTGTATTTTAGCAGATAGTTTGCTTGATAATGTTTAGCTCTCCATATGTTACTGGTTTTCGATCACTAAGGATAGCTGGGAAATCTCTCAACCAGATGTCTAGCCTGCAAAAACTATTTCTCTTGGGCGAAAGTTAAGATGCGACCTAAATACTTTTGGACTCCTCCGAAGGTTGGTTGTTTTAAATTGAATTTTGATGGCAGTTCCTTAAGTAATCCTCTCCTTGCTGGAATTGGGGGTGTGTTGCGTAATGATCAGGGACAGGTTATATTTTCTTATGCTGGTCCGTTAGGCTCTGCTACGGCCAATCATGTAGAACTTGCCTCATTGCTGCAAGGTCTTAAGCTGTTTATTTCCAAAGGCATTGACAATAGTTGTATTTTTTAAGGTGATTCGCTTAATGTTGTTGGTTGGGGTAAGAAGGAATTGCACATTCCCTGGAAGCTCAGGTCTATCTGGTTAAAGATTATAGACATTTCAACTCCCTTAGCTATCTCTTTTTCCTCTAATGTAATATCTTTTTAGTAGTTTCTCATTAATAAAAGTTGGAACCTTTGTCAAATTTTTTATTTTTTATTTTTATGATGAAATATATTTAATTATTTTAGCAATAAAGTTCTTTGTGATTGAAAATTTGGCTGAGTTACTTGGATGCGACTCCCGGTTGATCGGAGTACTCAAGTCTAAAAAAATGGCCTACTTTTTCAACGATTTCATTTTTACACCAAAACCTATTTATTTGAATTTCCAAGGCCTATGCATTACAATCATCGGCCCCATTGACCGGAAACATAAGGCACATTTGGTATTTATGAAAAATTTAGAGAGAGAAACAATTAAAATTTTTCAAAGAGAGAAACTATATCAAATTTTTTTAGAGAGATGAACTATCTTAAAATTTATTTTGTAGAGAGAGAAAGTATGTTAAAATTTTAGAGAGAAAAACTATATCAAATTTTTATAGAGAGAAAGTAGTGAAGAGTTTTTAGTGAGAAAAACAATTTCAAAGTTTTAGAGAGAGAGAGAGACTACATTAATTGTTTTCGAGAAAAACAATTTCAAAATTTTTAGAGAAAGAAACTACATTGAATTCTAAGTTTTTGAGTTTTAGAGAAAGTAAATGAAAAATTTTAGAGAAAGAAAATATCCAAACTATCTCAAATTTAAATTTTTAGAGAGAGTATCTTCAAATTTTAGAAGGGGAAACTATATCAAATTTTAAAGAGAGCACCTGAAAATTTTTAAAGATAAATTTTCTCACATTTTTTACAGAGAGAAAATATCTCACATCTTAAGTTTTAGAGAGAGAAAGTATCTTAAAATTTTAGATAAAAAACTAGATCAAATTTTAGTGCTAGAAAATACCTAAAATTTTTTAGAGCGATAAATATCTCAAAGTTTTCAGAGAGAGAACCTATGTCAAAATTTAGGTTTCAAAGAGAGAAGGTATATTAAAATTTTAGAGATAATAACTATATCAAGTTTCTAAGATAGAAACTACTCGAAAAATTTATTGAGAGAAATGGTATCTCAAAAGATTTAGAGAGAAAAACTATCTCAAATTTTAGGTTTAGAGTGAGAGTATTTTAAAACTTTAGAGAGAAACTATATCAAAATTTAGAGAAAGTACATAAAGATTTCTAGAGATAGAAATTATTTCAAAATTTTTGGAGAGAGAAACTATCCAACATCTTTAGTTTTGTAGTGAGAAAGTATTTTTAAATTTTTAGTGAGAAAGTATTTTTAAATTTTTAGAGAGAGAAACTATATTAAATTTTAGTAAGAGAATCTGCCAGAAAAATTTTAGAGAGAGAAATGTTTCAAAATCTTTAGAGAGTGTAACTGCCTCAAATTTTAAGTTTTTGAGAGAAAATATATTAAAAATTTCCAAAAATTTTAGAGAGAGAAACTATAACAAATTTTATGTTTTAAAGAGAGAGAGAGTATCTCGAAATTTTCAAGAGATAAACTATATCAAGTTTTAGATATAGAAAGTACCTAAATATTTGAGCGAGAGGAAGCTATCTCAAATTTTTTAGAGAGAAACTATCTCAAATTTTAAGCTCTAAAGAGAGAAAGTATATCAAAATTTAGTGAGACAAACTTTTATAGACACCTCATCTTGTCAACTGGCAAATTCGATGGTTTTTTAAACCATAGACAGCCTTAGGACTACATTATCCAAGTAAACCCCCAGACCATATACCACCTAGTCCATACTGCTGGCCCTGTGATCCAGAATCCTGCAGAACACGCTGTTTTAGTAAACAACTCATTAAAAATAGCAAAAGACCTTATTTTGACTTAAATTTTAGTGCGCAGCATCACAAGGGCCCGTATATACTCGCAGAATTTGAATTTGCTGATTCTGCATAGATTTGGTCTAATTGGTGTCGCCCAGCCTAAACTGGTCCAAGTTGGCTAATTTTTGGCAGGCAGCAACCCACCCAACAGCCTAAAGATCACCCCAGAGTTAGAATATGCCGATTCTAGGCATATTTGGTATGGGCGACACTAGGGGGTGGCCCAACAAAAACTGTTTAGAATTACGTGATTTTTGGCAGGTGATGTCTCAAAAGCCTTTGGATTACTCGAGAATAAAAAACTGTCGATTCTAGGCAGATTTAGTCTGGGCGACACACCTACTATCGCTCAACCAAAACTGTCCAGAATCATGTGATTTTTGGTAGGTGATATCTCAAAAGCTTGTGGTTCACCTCGGAATTTGAAACTACCGATTTTGGGCAGATTTGGTCTTGACGACACACCTAGTGTCGCCCAACTACAACCTTCCAGAATCGTGTATCTTTGACTCAATTCATCTCTCGAATCATTTTCTGCCAGGTTCATTGAACCTGGACCATTTTGGTATGGGCGATAGGGTAGTGTTGCCCAAGCCTTTAACCACCAAAATGGCAATCTAGGTTGGGAAATCCCTTTGTTATGTGTTGTCACCCATTCCAACCATTTTTCACGGTCTAGTACGCTTTCACTCTTTCCTGTATTTCTTTCCATTTTTATTTTTTATTAGAATTAAAATTAGTTTTATTGCATTTTACGTAGGGTTTCGCATTTCGAATCGATGTTGGCTTTGCCATAGATCTGAGTGCAGATCTACTCATTTCTGAGTAGATCTGGCCTCAAATTAGAATTTGATTGACCCCACTTTCTATCACTCTTTTAAAAACAAGTTTGTGATTCAGATCTGAGAGATCTTCATTCAAAGATCATCCTAATCTGCATTGTGAACAGTTTGGCGCCTACCGTGAAGCAGTTTGAGCTTGATCCGAGCTTCGAAATATGTATTTTTGTTTATTATTTCAATGATTTTTTGTTCAAAATAGTCCCAAGTTCGACTGTAACTAGGACCTAGGGTTTCTACGGCTGCGAAATCCTATATGTCTGGGGCTACACTACCTGTGTCGCCTAGGAGGCACTCCCTGTGTCGCTCAGACTCAAAGATCTTGGAATGGCCCAGGACACCACAGTCCAGTCCCTAGACCCTTTCCCTGCTTGCACAAAAAATTTTCTATCAAAATAAAATACTTAAAAATACCAAAAAAATATTTTCTTAGAAAAACTGAAATAGTTTCAACCTTTGTAGGCTTTGACTTTGTTTTATTTATTTGATCTCTTTAATTCATTGTTTTTCGCTTTTTATAAGTTCAAAAAGACATGAAAATCTATCATTATCAGTGACCTAGGGTTTTTGCGGTTGTACCCTATCTGTCTGGGGCGACACTACTTGTGTCACCTAGGAGACAATCCCTGTATCTCCCGGGAGACCACTTGTGTCCCTTAGACTCAGAGGTCATCCCGGGACCCCGTATACCTGTTCTAGGACCTTTTCTCTTGTTGTTCACTAATTTTCAGGTCAAAATAAAATGTTTAAAAATGCAAAAAAATATTTTTCTTGAGGCAGGTCTTTCTTATCTGTGCTTTCTGTATTTCATTTTATTTTAATTAATTTTATTAGAAACCATGATTTCCTTGCTTTATCATGCTTAGTTTAACCCTAATTCATCAAAAACAAAAATAAATTATTTTGAGGGTTTCTTCCACCCTCTTCGAACCGTGTCCTAATCGAGTCACCCTCGACTCGGGCTGCACCCAACCAGGCACAAGCTGTACCTAGTTCTACTTTGTATAACTTTACATTTTCTTGGGGGTGGTTACCCCCACACCTGAACTGTGCTTTCAGTCGGTCAAAACTCTAACTCAAAGAGCACCTCACTCGGCAAGATTTGTGCCAAGTGGTCACATCTCTTTCTTATGTGTTTGCTTGCCACTTTATTTTCACTTGCTTGCTTCTTTACACACTACTCCACACAACGAACCAGGAAAGCCTGGGAAACCAAATTTTTTTTTTTGAAAACCCCTGAAATCCAGCATTGTTGTAAGGGGAACCTAGTCTTGAGGGCTGAGGGGAACCTATCGTAGCATTAACTCGCAGTCGAGATTCACATAACTTTAAAAGTGAGCACCCCTCTGTAATCCTTAGCCTCAAAGCAACTCCACACATAGTAGGACCTTGCTGATTCCTTTAACAGGTAGCCAAAACCTACGTGGGGACCCACTCAACCTATCCTCATTTCTGTAGTTAGAAACCCCCTCAAACCTAGCCTACCCATAGTTTAGGGCAAAGTTTTTGAGTGCTTTGTTTGTTTACCAGAGTTGATTAGTCTTAGATCTCAATCCGGATCTACTTATGGTCTGAGCTGAACCCTGCTGGGTCCGTTTCTAGGCTCATACTTAGCCCAGTCCATGTCCGAATTCTGTTCACAACCGGGTCCAAACCTAAGCTCCCTCTCGGTGCGAGCCAAGGCTCACACCAAATGTCATCTAAATCTCAGTCCGGGTCTATACTTGGTCTAAATTCGAAACCCTCTAAGTCCAAGTTTAGGCTTGGACCCAGCTTAGTCCAGGTCCGACCCAAGTTCACACCCAAGTTTGAACCTAGACCCCCCCTTGGTCCGAGCCAAGACTCGTGCCCATCTAGTCTAGATTTCAGCCTAGGTCCTAACCTAGGTCTAGATTCAGAATCTAGAACTAGACTAGGTTTATCCTAGTTTAGGGTCCTAACCAAAACCTACTAAGTCTAGCAAGACCTCGAGTCTAGGACCTAACTCTGGTTTGAACTTAAAGTTATCTCTGGGAATAGGTTAGGCTCATCTCTATTCAGGATTCAAACTTAAGTCCATCAAGCCTAACTAGGTCAAAGTCTAAATTAGGTCCTATTCCGTCTTGTCTAGATCAGGTTTTAAGACTAAGTTAGGGAAAAACTATCATGCCGATCACCCAAAGCGACCATGATGATTGCTCCACTGATTACTCCAAACCTAACCTTCCCAAACCTAGGGACCAGTATCTCACAATCACATGGGATTACGACCAGAAACCGAGTCCACCCATTTTTTGGTGCCCAAGTCTTCAACTCGAGGTAGAGTCTCAAGGAACAGTTCCAGATGTTGAAATCTGTGTTGCTCGAAAAGCTAACTCCGCTCGAAAGACTTTGAATAGTCAAGGCGTTCCACCTGGGGTCACCCTGCAAGGGCTCTTAGGAACCCAAAGTATGAGTCGAGTAAGGGAAGAGGTTCATGTAGTGTCAAATGGTCATTCCCATAACTCAAACCATGATAATTTCGAGGCACGATGGTCTCGAAACCAAGACCCACCTAGGTTTAGATGATCTAATTTGGTTGCCCTAGAAAACAGAGGGATCGACTTGAATCGACCCATGGGTGATATAGGTGTCCAAGCAGCCCTTCAAAGTTTAGTTGACTGGGGCTATATTGTTCATGCCCCAGCACATGGGGTCAATTCCAAACCAGTTCAGTGCTATAGGGCAACCCCTAGGACAACTGAGTCAACTAGTTCTTCAATCGGTTCCAGTAGTTCTTCGGGTCCAAGAGACCATGCACCTATGAGACAATATGTCCATCAGGCCCAGGTGTAACAAACCGCCTCGGTGACTACGACTCATCAACCTCAGGTCCATATGGGCCAATACATACCCCAAGCCTTGACTCATCAATCTATACTTGGGAACTAGCCAACCAGTCGGCCTACTGACATGCGGAATGCCCAATATGAAGGCACCATGAAAGATGAATGATGTGTACTCAACCACACATCACTTAAAAGGAATGTTCAACGTATACATCTCCCACTATCGTAGATCGACACCAAGACCTATCTGTTATGCCCGGAAGCTCTAAATTCGATGGGTTGATGTTTGGAAAATAAAGTATGAGAAATAAAGCAAGAAACACATACACAAGAATGCAAATATTTACGTGGTTCACCCCATAAGGGCTATATCCAAGGGCACGGTAACAGAAATCCACTATACCAATGAAAATTACATCAAAGATTTTGGAACATACCTCGAAAAAAATCCAAGCCGAGCAAACCCTTTTAAACTTGCTCTCCCAAACGGCAACATGCTGATTTCACATCTCTATTCCATAACTAGACCATTTTCTAGGAAGAGAACAACTTTGAGAGGAAACGAGATTTTATCTCACTAAAAGGGTAACAATCCAAAATATATATGGGAATTGCTTCTCTACAAGAAACAAGACCCTCAATCTTCAGGAGTCTAAAAGAGGCATCATCACAATGTTTCTCTCCATAGGAAGCTATCTTGTCTCTAAGAGGAAATTACATCTTATGCACATAAGGTTCTAGCTCCATCTCTCCCTAGAGGAACTATCATTCCCATATGGTGACCCAAATAGGGCACATATTCTCTCTCTAAAAATAACCCATTATATAGAGAAAAGATACTCATTAAAAAAAGGCTCAAGTGATAACCCTTTCTATTCCTTCTTTTATGGGAAACTAATCTTTATATCTTTAAATATGGCTCTTCAAGTTCATCCTAATCCAAATAGAATTTATCCCAATAGCGAACTCCTAAATTGGTTAATAGCAATCCCACATAATAAGGAAATATCTCAATCCCACATAATATGGGAATTTCCATATGTGGGTGATTTTGGATAGCACCAAATCTAACCATTTCCACCTTGATAACAAAATCACCTACTCACTGTGCCAACATCCATTGGATAGCTTCATAAATTGTTCATCTTTTGCCAAAAGAAAAAAATGCTTTCCATCAATTTTCTTGACCTCGAACCTTGCATTCAAAACCTTTATTACCTTACTGAAAACCCCATACCAGGACTTTGATACCACTTATTGTGTGCGGAAGCTCTAAACCCGATGGGTTGATTTTTGGCAAATAAAGTATGAGAAATAAAGCAAGAAACACATATACAAGAACCCAAATATTTATGTGGTTCACTTTAGAAGAGCTACATCTACGGGCACGACAAACAAAAATCTACTATACCAATGGAAGTTATATAAAAGATTTTGGAACATACCTTGACGAAAACCCAAACCGAGTAAACCCTTTTAAACTTGCTCTCCCAAACGACACCATGCCGATCTCACGTCTCTATTCCATAACTAGACTATTATCTAGGAAGAGAATAACTTTGAGAGATGAGACTTTATCTCACTAAAAGGGTAACAATCCAAAATCTCTATGGGAATCGCTTCTCTACAAGAAACAAGGGTCTCAATCTTTAAGAGTCTAAAAGATGCACCATCATAATGTTCCTCTCCATAGGAATCTATCTACTCTCTAAGAGGAAATTGCATCTTATGCACATGAGGTTCTAGCTCCTTCTCTCTCTAGAGGAACCACCATTCCCATATGGTGACACAAATATGACACACATTCTCTCTCTAAAAATAGCCCATTATATAGAGAAAAAAGACTCACTAAAAAAAGGCTCACGTGATGACCCTTTTCATTCCTTCTTTTATAGGAAACTAATCTTTATCTCTTTAAATATGGGCCTTCAAGTTCATCCTAATCCAAAGAGAACTTATCCCAATAACGAACTCCTAAATTGGTTAATAACAATCCCACGTAATAACGAAATATCTTAATCCCATATGATATGGGAATTTCCATATGTGGGTGATTTTGGATAGCACCAAATCCAACACTCTCTCCCTAAGCAAACTCAGTGCAACAAAGCAAAACCTAAGAGAAACCTTTGAGGACTTCATCAATCGATTCCGTGAGGCGACAATACGAGCAATCAAATGTCCATTCACAAATCTGGCTAAGATCTCCATGGCCCTAGAAAATGCCGCTCCCGAATACAGGACCTTCTTCAGCCAAGGTCTTATCCCCTACTCTTTCGACTCCATGATTGAGCGAGTAGCACATCGCGAAAGGGCCAAAATAACACCCCTCAGCACTAGGCCCGAGAACAAACTTTTAACTACTCCCCAAAACACGAGAAATAAGAACAACAACAATAGGGGGAATACTTCTGATTAAGTTAATGAAATTGTCATTAACGGCCCGGCTCGAGGTTCAGCCTATCAATGAAGCAATCATAACCAAAATAAAAGGGGTTAGCCCAGAGCCAACACTCAAAATAACAACCAAAGGCGAGAGGATAATTTCACTCCTCTCAAAGACCCATTAGAAAAAGTATTGAATTTATTCGTGTCTAAAGATATGGTTTACCTGCCAGCGCCTTCCGAGCCACCATTCGAAGTCACATACAAGAGTAAATGGTGCAAATGGCACTGAAACGATGCACATGACATCTAAAAATTGTTATCATTTGAAATGGGTTATTCAAGGGTTGATCAATAGGGGGGATATCACTGTTCCACCAAACAATAGACCATTGGAGAGCCTAATCAAAAGATGGGTATCTTCATAAATCCCCTTCTTAAAAATACGGTCACAACGGCTGGAAAGATGGAAGCTCAAGAACACCCAGATGATCGAAAGTGGAGATGGAGAAGAAGATTTAGCTCATTTCATATTCCCTCAAGATCATTGTCTCCAAGAACCCCAAGACAATCTATTGGATCTTCTAAAAGGGATCCCTTTGCCTCAAAGTCTCGACAACCCACCTAAGTGGGACCAATATGAGGAGGATCTATTAGAAATCGATGTAGTCCGGATCAACGAGAATGGATCATCCTCCAATCAGGGGGCCAACGCCCCAAAGTTTCCCATTATGCTTGCTAGGGCAACCCCTATCGAGCTTCAGGTTGGTGAGATATATTTCTTAACCCAAGGAGGATGAATATTCAAACCCATCAAATTGATGGCCGATACCCTCAAAGAAAGGATGAGAAACACCTTTAAGTCCAAACAAACAATAGTAATCGCAGATCATGGACCCCATAAAGAATCTCAGGGATCCACAACCACCTACGATCTATCGGCTCACCTTGGGAAGATCCAAGCTTAGATCTCCATCTTGGAGCTACTTAGTAACTCATTAGCACATAAGGCCTATCTTGAGAAAGTCCTCGCCAAGATGCACAGCCCAAGCAATACACATCCGGATGAGTTGTGCTGAATGATCAACCACTTGCTGACACCTATTCGATTGTGTTCACAGATGAAGATATCCTCGGTCAGTTTCAACCGCTTTCACGTCCAACTGTTGCACATCACTATTTTCATGCAAGGGTATGCGATATGAAGGGTACTCGTTGACAACGAGGAATCTTTAAACATATGCCCTATGAAAATGATGAAGCAGATAGGAACGAGCCCATATTACTTCGAACCGTGTCAGCTCAATATCGTTGCATACGATGGGAACAAGAGACAAATTGAAGGCATATTGCCTCTCACTCTTAAGATCGACCTTGTCATCCAAATGATAAAGTTTTTTGTCTTGGCCATAAAACCTCATTTAACATGTTGCTAGAAAGGTCGTGGTTGTATGAGAATCACGTGGTGGCCTCTACACTCCATCAGTGCCTCAAATTTCCAATCAAGAACAACATCTCCATGGTATGTGTTGAACTCTCTTCTCTTTGGATCCCTAGTGTAGATAATGGGAACCTTTCCATAGGAGTCGAGTTAGGAGAAATCCTACTTGTTTCCTTCAAGAAACCTAATTGCACCGCCTTACACCTAGAGGCCAGTGACCATAAATTCCTCAAATTCTACAAGACTTATGTATTGATGGAAGACATCATCTAATCTCAACATCGATACGGTTTTGGGTCCCTCGAGGCTTGGCACATGCTCTTCTCCCAAGGTTTCCAACTAGCCCAAGGCTTGGGAAGTCAAGGGCAAGTCATAATGGAGGCAATCTCTGAATCACCCCAAGCCAAAATCGAAAACAAGGATCGAAGAGGACGTGGGTGTTCTCTCACCATATTTCAAAGCCGGATGAAGCCTTCATGCCATTCGGGCTTTGTATCTAGAGGTATTCAAAGCCTCGACCCCCTCGATGCCCGTCCTTCAAAACGACCAAAGGTGACCCTTAATTCCCCAAGATGGAGGATTCAGCTTCCTCACCTCAGCACACACAAGAACTGGGAATTGAAAGCCTTTTCATTGACCTGAACTTGAAAGTATATACAATTGGCTATAACACAGCCAATCGTGCTCATTCATCTGTTCAAACCCAAAGACAGAATTGATTTATCACTCCCCTATCTCAAGAATCGCTGGAAGCATACCAGAGGCACCTTCAAGTTCCGATGCCAAAAGGCATGGGGTGGCCACCTAACCACCCTGTGCATCCGGTCCCCAACATATCTCTTACGAGTCCCATAAGGGACACCTCTTTTGACATTTCAAAAACCGGTGACAATTCGAAACATGATAATAATGATAATAAGGAAAAAGAATTTTCAAAAAAGACAAATACTCAAGATAGCCCATTAACAGTGCAAAACGCCCAAGATGATGAATCAGATAACCCGGACTAAGACCAAGAAAACCATGAGTCCGAAGAAATCCCTTAATTTGAGAAACTCACTTCCCATGTTGAGGAGTTCAAGAAGAGATTTGATGGTGACTCAACGGCTACCATTGAAGAGAAAATCAATGTCAACCTGAGGATTGAGAAAGACCCAAGGTTAACCAAGATTAGAACCTCTCTATCTTCCAAGGAGAGGAAAAACATGATCTCCTTTAACCCCTATTGATTACTCAGAATTGTTGGCCAACATAATGGTCGTACTCAAGAAAGACGAGAGGAATTGAGTATGTGTCGACTATAGATACCTGAACAAGGCATGTCCCAAAGACAACTTTCCCCTACCAAATATTGATGCCTTGGTCGACAACATTGCAAGGCAAGAGATGATGTCATCCATGGATAACTTCTTAGGTGAAAACAAGATCCTCATGGCAGAAGAAGACCAAACTAAGACATCGCTCATAACATAATGGGGACCGTACTGCTACCATGTCATGCCCTTTGGACTAAAAAATGTAGGGGCAGCTTACCAATGGGCAATGACTAGCATCTTCCACGACTTAGTGCACACCATCATGGAAGACTAAGTCAATGACATTCTGGTCACATCAAAGGTCAGGTCCGATCACCCCTCTAACCTGAGAACCATTTTTGAAAGACTCTGAAACATTAAACTCAATCCACAAAAATGTATGTTTGGAGTTGAATCTAGCAAATTACTAGGCTTTATAGGACACCAAAGGGGCACTGAGGTGGACCCATCCAAAATACGAGCCATCACTAAAATACCCCCTCCCTAGAACATCTGAAAAATCGTGGGATTCAAGGTCGTATACAGGACATAAGGAGTTTTATCTCACAACTGCCAGACAAGTGGGCACCATTTAATAGGCTCCTTAAGAAAGGTACCCCAATAATATGGGACAACGAATGCCAAGAGGCATTCGACCAAATCAATAAGTACCTAACCAAATCTCTCGTCCTTAGTCCTCCTATTATATGTCGTTTTTGATGTACTTGTACCCCCGATATGAATAAGGTGAGAGCCTGTAGTAACCTGGTCCTGCCGTTGCCCAAAACGCCGTCAGACCATGAGAATATTACAACAATAAGCCTAAAACTGGGCGACCACTGAAGAAGTGTAGAATGACCTCAAATTGCATGAAAGGGGTAGTTTTGATATGAAATGGACCCTACAAACAACCCCATTTTATAGGTCTCAAAACGGTACCATACTATCGCCATTCAATCTGGAAAGTTAAAAAACCCCCAAGTGCAAAATTTCGGCTCAATTGGACCGTCCGAGACCATTATGGGTCTAACTTACCATAAAGGGTGGGTTTTACATTTATGGAAACTCTATTTTCTCATTTCGGGATGATTTTCAAATGCTCATGACTTAGTTGTTTTGAGTCCAATTAATCTCAAATTTGGACATGAGTAAGATCTTGACGATCTGATCATTTTGACATAAGGCACGCATCATTGCGTGGCTTGAAAAAGAGAGAATTCTAGAGAGAAGATGGGCTTGAAAACATGAAAATTCGGATTTCATACAAGAGAACATCCAATTATTTGAGAGGCCATAGCTCAAGATCCCGGTGTCGGATCGTTGCACATATGGGTTTGTTGCGACCGTGCTTCGAAGAGTTACAGTTTGATACAATTTTTATGATCGGAGGCCAGATTACACAAATTTTGAGGTTGAAAATGGCATACTTTTTCGGTCATCGGAATCCCATTTTCCTGTGACTTCTCAAATTTGGAATGTGTTCAAACAGAGACCAAAATGAACAAAATTTATTGCAAAATGATAATGACATTGTCCCCTTCGATTTGTGATAAAAATGAAAGCTTGGAACGTCATAGATCATACCAGATTGGTGGTTGAAGAATTGTAAAGTTTATGGACTTGGCTAGATTTTGGGTTCTTCCTTAAACATCTGTTTCAAGACGATCAAAGCGTATCAAAACGTGCGTAAATGTTCAAGTATCGATTTTACGGCGATTGATAGCCCGAATTACCATCATAGATGCCCGAATTATTTTGTCATTTGTTGAAAATTGCTTACGGGTATTTTGGTCATTAGGTCCAAATACAAGATTAATATTTTATTTCATTAAATATGTATTTTTGATAGTTTTGGGTAATTTTGAGCATTCCACCCCTATTTAATGGTTGCTCTATATAAGGAAACCCAAGTCATTTGTAATAGGACTTTTGAATTGTTGCTTGGGGCTTGAACATTTGAAGTGTGCTTTTGAATTCTTTGGGTTATTCTTTTGGTTTGCTTGCAATTTCAAGGTTCAAGATGAGAGGAGAGAGAAGCATTTTTAGGAGAGAGAAACGTTTTGTGGAGAGAGAAGATACCCGTAGATCATCATATACCTTAGCCCATCCCTTACTCCTCACCATACACTATAGAGTCCCATACTCCCTACACCTTATTCCACACCATACACCTTAAAGCTTCTTACACCACACCAATTAGCTTAACCCACCTAGCCCCTAATCTTGACCCACCAAACCCAAACCTCTCTCTCTAATGTGCATGCAAGGAGACTAATGGATGCACACCTAGGCTCAAGCTCATCCTAGGTCTACTGTCTCTCCTCTCTATCTTCTTTCCTCTCTCACTCTCCCTTATTTCGTTTTTCTCTCTCCTCCTCCTCCTTTCTCTTTTTCTTTCTCTCTTCTCTCTTTCTATCTCTCTTTCTTCCTCTCTCACTCTCTCTCTCTTTCTCCTGCTCGAACTCAGGGCGGGTCTGAGCACTCCTCATCCTCCTTCTTTCTTTCCCTTCTCCTATTCCGCCTCTCTCGTCCAAAGTTACGACTTACACTTAAAGCGGGCTCGACTTCACCTCTCTGTTTTTTTCTCATCTCACTCTCTTCCTCTCTAATCGAGTGACAGACTCGTACCTTAGGTGGGCCTGTTCAAGTTTACCACACTCACACTCGCGCCTTTAGCCACTTTCTCGTCTCTCACTCAGCCGCCCTTAACACCCACACTCACACCCTTGCCTTTAACCACTCTCTCGTCTCTCACTCATCTGCCCTTAACACCTATACTCGAACCTGTGCCTTCAGCCACGCTCTAGTCTCTCACTCATCCACCCTTAACACCCACACCTGCACTCGCACCTTCAGCCACTCTCTTGAACCTCACTTACCTGTGGCCAACATCTGCACTCCTATCCGTGCCTTAGCACCACCTTACCCCTCTCACGCACACTCCGCCCTCTCACCCCTCTACAAAAAAAATAAAAATAAAATAAAATAAAATAAATTTGGGCAACACTACCCATGTCACCCAAGTGACAGAGCCTGTGTCGTCCAACCCAGGAGGAAACGTGATGTGTCCTCCCCTATTCAAATAAAAAAAATTAAAATTTCTGGCGACACTGCCTGTATTGCATAGCCCAGGTATGTGTCCACCCTTTTTTGTTTTTTACAAAAAAAAAAAAAAACATGGTTGAGACAACCTGTATCACCTAGCCCACCTTTTTCCTCCAAACAAAAAAAAAAAAATTGCTCGACACTATTTGTTTGCCCAACCCAGGAAGACACGTGAGGTCTCCTTTTTTTAAAATTTTTTTCCTATATATATAAAAAACTTTGAGTGACACTACCTATGTTGCCCGAGTGACATAGCCTGTGTCGCTCAGCCTAAGAGGACACGTGATGTGTCCCCCCCCTTTTTTCTGCAAAAAAAAAAAAATCAAAAAAAATTTGAAAAAAAAGACTGAAAAATAAGAGAGACTCCAGAGTCTCAGAGGATCAATCAAAATTGAAAATAAAACTTTGTATATCTCAAAATTCTCAAATATCAATCTTATTCATCCATTGAATATGGGTTTATTACATGCACTCACGCAATCAAATCTAGTCTTGAGACCAAAATTTCTTATGTCCTAACATACTTCAAAGGAATTAAAACTGCTGAAAAATAAAGGTGATCATGAGATCAACTTATTCAAACCAAAGCAGGAACAAAACAAAAGAAAAGAAAAAGGGTCATACAATTACTCAGTCTTTGACTTGAGATCAACATTCTTCTCCTTGAGGTCCGCCACAACCCATTGAGCTAACTCAACTTCAGCTTCTTCCAAGCTGATGTCGGATACATCCTCATTAGATTTGGCTCGCTTATTTGAAGAAGAGGCATCATTATCTCGAAAAGGCACGGGATTCTGAGCAGGGGCATAGTTGATGATGATAGGCATGTTCCCACTAGGAATCATAGTTGGAAGTGGTTGTGGGTTTGTCTTGCTTGATCAACTCTTCATTAGAAGGAGGTTTAATCCCCTTCCACAATAAACCTGCCTTAACCAGAAGGGTGGAAGAGTGTTGTTGAAGTGGAAAGATAGGGTGACGATTGATTGCCTTTTCAGGAGATGTATAGTTCTGAATATACCAAAACTGGCGAAGCACCCTTTAAGGGAACTAGCCCTCTATGAAGTATTGCCCCACCAAAGAGAACACATGAATACCCCATAGGCCGAAGAAACATGAGCACATTCTCGAGACCCCCCATTACCAATCGAACGACGATAACTCATCAAAGACCATGCGATAGAAATTGACGTCGTGAGGTCGGGTGGTATCATTGACATACGCTAGTCCTAGAGCAACAGATATAGCTGTCATGGATCGAGGAGGATGGACAACTGCGATGTGTTCATAGGTCGAAATCTACGAAAAGAAGGACCCAAAACACCCCAAAAGGTCACAGAAGTGAAATTCAGAACCCCCGAACCATTCGAGGTAGGATCACTTGGGCGACACTACTGGTATAGCCCAGACTGACCTGGGCGACACTACCAGTGTCGCTCGTGTGACACCACTAATGTCGCCCAAGTCAGAACCCCTCGGGTCAGTCTAGGTCTTTTCAAGAGAATCCCTATGATCAAAATTTGGATTCCAAAAACAAAAATGAGGCAAAAATCTAAATTTCAGAAGAAAAAATGAAGTAAAAGATTAAGTTCAGGAACACACCTACAAGATCAGGACACTGCTCTCAATAAATCGAACGCTTCCAGTAACTCGGTTGTGAGGACTTTGATATATGCCTACTAACACGTCCGGAATAATGGTATGACCCTCTCTCTCCTAGAAAGCATGGGCTAGAGGGATGAGAGAACTACGGACAGTCTTCCGACCACTTTTAAAGAGGACCGATCCCAAAAGCACAAAGAAAAAGTTACGGATCTGCTTGGCTGCATGGGATCGCTCTCGATTAACGACTAGCGATCCATAACAACCCAATCACCATGAGAAGAGTAGGCAGTCCCCCAACAGTCGTGCACCCAAGAAGGAATGATCATCTGTTGCCGTAGATAGTTGATATGCAATACCGAACAAGCTCAAGCCAGAGATCCCGATGGCCTCCTCGAAAGTAAGAGTTGTCTCTCCTGTAGGGAGGAAGAAGGTATTCATATGAAAGTTGAACCTCTCGGCAAGGGCCTCAAGGAGGGAAAAATTGACATGGCAAGAGGCCATGGTCAAGATAACCACCATTGAAAGTGAGGCCAGAAAGGCCATGAGCTCAAGCCATTGCCGAGCAGAGAGGAACCAAATCCTAAACCAGGGGCCGATAACAAGATAACCCTGAAGTCACCGAGGAGCATCACCTATTCTTAGGCCTTGTAAAATATGAGAAGGGAGACCTCAGGAAAATGCCTAACCCTAGCAAAAGGAGGGAGACCCTCTTCCTCTCTCCTATCGTCAGCTTGAACTGCACTCTTTCCCTTACCCTTAGAAAGGATAGCATTCTTCATAGGAGCCATGGAAAACTAGGAAGAAGAAGAAGAAAGAAGAGAGAAACAAGAAGGAAGAAGATGAAGATGAAATCGAAGAAGGGAGAAGATAAAGATGAAAATAAGAAAGGAAAAGAAGAAGACTTGGATTCAAATATTTTCCAAGAAAGAAATAGAAGATACGAGATCTCCTGTAAAAAAATCCATCTTATAGTCTCCAAATTCGGGATCTAGGAGGATTGACAACCCCAAGACCTTCCAAACCAAAAAATTTGAGATTCGAAGGTTGGTGGCCTGTGTGACGTAGGGTATGTCGCCTAGATCCGTATGCCTAGTCCAGGCGACATAGCGCAGTTGCCCAGGAGACACTACTTTGTCAAAAAAATTTGGACAAAAATGCCCCTACTTCAATTCCGAAGTATTCTGAGTACCAAAGTTGGTTTTGTTATGCCTTGTTTTTTCGAAAAAAAGACTGTTTTTCAAAAAATTAATTGGTTTTCAAATTTTTTCAGATTCTCCTTGGTGGCACGAGCCTAAACTGGCAACTAATTTCAAAAGAAAAATCTTTAATTTAAAAAGAAAAAAAAAAAAATTTGCTCCTTGGTGGCACGAGTATAAACTTCCAACCACATTTTAGTTCAAAATGTCTAGCCATAAAGTTCAAAATGTCTAGCCATAAGACCCAAAACTCAGATTTCTAGAACCTGTGTCATAGACATAGGGCTTCAAAATACTCAGCCACAAGGCTCAGAACTCAGTCTTCTGGGTTGATCTATTTGGTACGCACACTTTGTGTCACTTTTACCAGAATTCCCAATAGTTTCACTGGTGACTCCAGCCCTGTGTCCCAGGTCCCTATCAACCATTTCGTGATCTTTGGAATTATAAAAAAACAAAAAAAAAAAATTAAAAAACTATATGGGAAAAGTTTATATAGAGCTGAGGCTCTAAACAATCAATTTTGACCCTACCACAAAAATTTCACTAGAAGAGGTTGTTTTGATGCCCAAATATATTCAAATTGATTATCTTGACATCAAGAAGCACGGACATGACAAAAAACTAGATTTCAAGTTTTGGAAATAGTGTATTTTGTAACACATTTTTTGACTAGCAATTTTCAAGATTTTCAAGTTTTCATAGATTTGTCGATTTACATTATTTTCTAAGCTTTTAAATTTTATAAATAAATGTAAAAATATATTTTAAGGCTTTCACAAATATTTCCAATATTGAAACTACATTTCTTGACACTATTTGAAGGTAGGCTCCAATTTGATCGTTTAGAGCCTAGGCTCTATACAAACCACACCATCTATATATATATATATATATATATATATATATATATATA
>NW_006500223.1:104997-118579 GCF_000471905.2 Amborella trichopoda
CATCACCGTCCAAAGTTTATCGCACGGTCACAATTGTCCGATAGTGTTTCATTTTTCATTTGTTTTTTACAAATCAGAATAATCTAAAATTTAGAGCGTGTATACATCTTAGTGAGACGCACCTAATAAAAATAATAAAAAAAATAATTCAAAAAACTGAGTTAACCAAATTACCCCTAAAACTTTTCGAGAGAATTTTGGTTAATGTTTTTCTGGTAAAAACATTTTTTGATATTTTTTTGTAGATTCGCCTATTTTTTATGAATACGCACTACAAGTTTTAAGTCATTCTAATTTGTAAATAAAAAATAAAAAATAAAAAATAAAAAATTATTGGACAATCGTGACCTTCCGATGAACTTTGGACGGTGATGAGGGTATGTGAAATCACTGTTCATTTCTCTTAAAGAGAGAGAGATAGAGAGAGAAAGCTAACAATAGCTGGGCAGCTATAATGAATGGTAATATAGGTGGAATCCTAATCGCCAGATCTTCATCGAGTGGTTCAAAATATATATCACTATTTTAATTTTAATTTTTTCTATAAATCTGATTATAATGAAATTTTGGGTGTATATACCTAACACTATTGCCCACCATAAAAAAAATATATATATTATTCTCAATAATTTAAAGATATTTTGGCATCAAAACAACCTCTTCTAGTGCAATTTTTGAGGTAGACTCAAATTTGATTGTTTAGAGCCTCAGCTCAATATAAACGTTTCCCTTGAAATAAAGAGGTATCTTTTTAAGATAGATGGATCGACTAAGAAAGGTGGGCGCAAGTTTTCGAGCTTTTCGATGTGTAAAATAGACTGTAGGCTGAAGATTAAATTAGAACTATGGGTTAGACGTGAGTGGCTTTCTTGGGTGATATGGAGGCAAAGAAAAAACGATGGTCGCAAAGAGTGCAAAACGATGCAAAAAAATAAAAAAAGAGATGCAAAACTATGGAGGCAAAGAGTGCAAAACGATGGACGCAAAGTCAAAAAGTAAGAGCAATATCTCTTTCTTATCTTGTTACATGCAATATAACTTTTTGACCTTGTTACATACAATATATGCTTTCCTACCTTGTTGCTTTCTTAAGTCAAAAGGTAAGAGCAATATCTCTTTCTTATCCTGTAATATGCATTTTTCTATTTTGGATTTTGTTTCTATTAATACTCATGCGTCTCCCTCCCCCGCACACCCTCTTGTCACTCTCTCACTCTTTCTCTCTCTTGGACGTGCCACTTTCTTATTTTCTCTCTCCAGTTTAACAAGATATCACTACTTTGAAATAAGGTTTTCGGGTGTGTCTAGGGGGTGAGAGTTGCTTGATCCTAGCCTTCAATCCCTTATTGGCTACCAATATTAAGGGTTAACATTTAATGGCCATTATCCCTTGGCCTAATTTAAACCTAAATTTCCCTCCGATTTTTTAATTCAAACGTTGCCACTAATTGAAGTTAAATCCAAATAAACTTTGATCAAAATTCTAGTTTTGGATCTAAGACTTAATTTCCAGTTACCAGAAACTAATTGTGTGAGGGAAATTGTGTAGAGAGGGGCATATAGTCTAGATTTAATTGATCTCTCTCTAAGTTTTAAATTCAAAACACAGGTGCACTTCTTACTAGCATATGGCGTATCCATGCAATTAAGGGGAGCATGTCATGTGGCATGCTAATGGATTCTTTCCTTTACATATGTCCTAGGGTTTAGACAGTAATGTCGAACCCTACGCCCATTTTAGAAGCTTGCAGGTGCGCGCGCCATGTGTACGTCCCTTAAATTAGGGATATTAACTTTATCTCACATAAATCTCAATCCAAAAAACATATGACTAGCACACTCCCTTGACATCACTCATGTGATATCACCCACATAGGACCCCATATGTGGTCCATGTGTGCTCATGTATTAGATACGAAGACACTCCACTTTGAAAATGGTTGTATGATATGAAGACACTCCACTTTGGCTTATCTCAATATCTCCAACCATTTTTTCAAACCAATCTAAAAAACCCGTGACTCACAATTTTAACTAGAGGCTCATGCGTAGTCCATCTAAATTCATCGATTGATGATAAAATCTTAGAATTTAGTAGATTGCAGGTGTACCCCACTGTTGACAAGTAACTCATGCGCTATTATGCCTCTCTGAAGTACATGTGTATGCTCCCTATCTAGTTGATCAACCAGAAGGGTGGCTTGGTGGTTTCCGAAAACCGGTTGTCATGTGCACATGATGTAGATTAGTTAGTGTCGAGGATTAGGCACTTGTTAGAACACATCATCATAAACGACAAACATTTCTCATAAATTAAATGCCCTGGCTAGAACACACATTCTAGGCTATTACTGACTTCGGCAGAGGACAATTACCTCCGCTTTAGAATACCATATGACTCTTGATCTCTTCAAACTCTCAACCCATTCACTTAAAAATAAATAAATGTGGGATTTAAAACATCAGTTTTAAAATTTAGGTAATTGTAAATTGCTTTAAATTTGCATGGACTATTATATAAATCAATAAATCAATTTGTTTAAAATTCTTTAAACTATTGAGATGTTATGTACCTAATTTTCAAAATGATTTCTTAGATTGGCATGGGTTTCTTCTAACATTAAATTCATAATTAAGGTATCTAAAGAATTTAGAACTCATTATTGACATATTTTCAGATCTCTTATTTCTCAATTAGCATAAATTTCTTTTTAAACATGAACAACTTTAATTGTAAAGCGTCAAATTTTTCCAATGGGCAAACCGGAAATGGAGATTGTTGTAATTATTTTTGTACTTTCAAATTGATGTAAATTAGTTCCCAGGCAATTTTAAAAGATACAAATATTAGGAAGGCTTTATTTCTTCCAATCCATTGCTTCATCTTCTCTTTAATAATTTCCAAGTGTAAAATCATATCAAAATCAAATGTTTTGGAAGGTTTTTTATTTCTGATTTTCAAATTTTTTATTTTTAAGGAACATAAATAAAATTTTATTTTCAATATTGCAATCAAAGAATTCAAATCACAAAAAAGGTGATTATATATAGTTTATACTTTTAAAATAGAAATTGGAGTTTCAGATAATTTGGACTTTGCCAGTAATCGCCTACATGAATGGAAGCCTTATTTCTTTGGATATTCTAAATACAAAAATCCAAAAGTTTCTAGTTGCCCCTATGAAAAGAAAGTAAAACCTCATCTCGTAACCTCGTACGAAAAATACTTATTTTGGTAGGGCTGCATTCCTAATAAATATTTCTAACAAAATTGACTGCCCAAACTTTTGACGCCATAGCCGCTTAAACCTTCTTAAAATTTGACAAATTATACAAAAAACAATATTCACAAACATCTCCGGAACTTATTCACATTGGAATTACTACCAATGAGAGAAGATGAACTAATAATAAAGTTCCACCAAGAGACAAATATAGTGATGTTGTAGACACCCCAATTGGGATGAATGAATTTCCAAGTATCCACACTCCTAAACCCATGTCACTCTAATCTAAATACCTTTCCGGACCTAACCCAAACCTAAAACCTAGCTTTGTCCCACCTATATACCTCATTTCTACCTTATACCAGAGTAGGGACCATAGTAGAGTAGTAGTCCATAGTGCACCAGAATTCATGCTCCAAGCACCTTAGGAAACATCTCAAAAATGCCCTAGTTGCCCCATCATCAAGGGAACACACCTCGCCAACCTAAAACCTTCCCAATTAGGCTAACATATTATAAAAATTCACCTAATTTGGCTAAGCACCTTTAAAACATGCCTAATTAGGCTAGCACATCCTTAAAGCCCTCCAAAATTGGCGTAAACCTAGATTGGGATGATCCCATCTAGCTAGGCCCCAAGACTATTTATGAAAGTTGAACTATGTGATTGAGCATGGTGTATATAAATTAAAAAAAAATTTATTTATTTTATTCTTATATCGAAAAAAACACTCACAATGTCCAATTACAAATATATAACTCTTAAAACAAATAAATAAAGGAAAAAAAACACGGTTCTCACTTACTACCACTATTGAATACAATTCCATAAATTAAAATCTTAACTCATTGCTTTATGAGAAGAGAAGATCAAATCACAAATAAAGCTTTAAAAAAGTAAAATTGATGGAGATTACCTCAACCGGGCTTAATATAACTCACATTGAGTCTCCTCCTTTCGATGGTGCTCGAGATCTATCGGTCTCTTGATTCTCCTAACTATGGCAAAACCCTCTCAATGGCATATGGATCTCGATATAAAACCAACTTCCTAAGGCTTCAATGCCTTGGTCTTGCTCAAGCCCCTTTAGCTTAATCGTTGGAGAGATGAGAGATAGATTAAAGAGAGAGATCTACTAGCAAGGGGATCCTCACCTTTGCTACCAAAAAAATTAAACCACCACAAGAAATGAGAGAGACAGATGACTTGGGCGTGCTCCCCTTGCCATTTGGCTTGATAGAGATTTTGGTTGGAGCGTGCCCTCTTAAAAAAATGTGGGAGAGATCTTGAAGCCCTAGGTGAGGCATGCCATATATCGAGAGATCTTTGAGAGAGATAAACCTTAAGGAGAGAAGAAAAAATAAGTGTAGAGATTTTATGATGTGGGAGAGTCTCTTTGTATAGATTTTCTATGCTTTGGGGTTTGCCTCAATTCGTAGGGTCAAATCTTTACCGTCGATCTAAGTAGACTTATGAGATGAGAGATTTGAGTCATCCATCTTTTTGATACACTATCAAGATTCTTTGATCCAATTCAAAGAGATGAGATAGAGTCTTATTTTCTAATTCCTAGATCTATTCCTATCAAATCTTTAAATAAATAAAATATAAATCCTACTTTCTATTTAGTATATCCAATCTTTATTTCATGGATCAAGAAATCTTGATTCAAAGATTTACTAAATGTTTCAAATATTCAACCTTAAGTTGGCTATACCCAAAAGATAAGCCAACAAACAAGGGGATAACTATCACCCAATCGTGGTGAACAAGTTAGTCCCTATGGGTAGGGCATGCCACCCTTTGATGGCCACATGTGTGCCTCATCGAATCCCACATGTTTTAAATTGGGCCCCCATATTTATAGAGGGTCCCATATAATTTTAAAAATACTTTCCGGGGGTATTTTGCTCAATTTTTTTATTTTGTATTTAGAATTTTTAAATATTATATTTTATTTAAAACATTGAAAAATTGATTTCTTTTAATTTATAAATCCAAATGAAAAAAATAAAATATCAAAAGATTAACAAAAATTCAAATAAACATTTTAAAAATCATATATCATAAAATTAATTAAAACTAATTAATTTTGATGGGTTAAGAATTTATCAATATACATGAACATTTCACCTTCAACTGCATACTACAATCCACCTAGCTTTCTCAAACTGACCCAACAGTTTCCAATACCCACAGTCCACTACAGGCGCTGATGATTGGACCACCGAAGTCAGCCAATGGACTAAGGGACACAATCCTAGTTTATGGATTTCATGTTCTCCCCTAAAGAAAAAAAATTCATCGTCATCCAGACCATGATGCAACCATGATTCTATGGTGAATAGGGGTAATATCTTGCACATGTATATGATTCATGGCCATTGGCGAATATGAAAAAGGCTATCTATGTACATGTCGTGATGTATAACGATAAGGTTTCAGCCCTGTCTCTAAAGGCTGTTCATCATATGCAAGCGTCATATAGTCCCTCGGCTCTCATCTGACCATACTCTGACATCATCAAAGGCTAACCCACTACACCCTTCTCGGTAGATCCCTATACCCAGGTATCTTGGGTGTTTCCAAACTCGGTTGTCCTAGCACGTTGAGCTTAGTCTACGTATCAAAAAAATCACATTTTCCTAGTATGGTCCACAAGATGATCACACTCCCACTGAGTTTATATTTCACTATAAAATGCTCATACAAGCTCTCATGAGGCCTTTAAATGTCACATAAACCCAACATCTCCCACTTGGCTTTTGGAGGCCTTGCATTCTCTCTTTCTCATATTCTCATCCCCCCAATTACAATCTCTCTCTCAAGCATTTTTCACTTATTATCTCTTATTGTAGTAATCATGCTTTTGTTATCAATCCTTTCACAAAGGATTTTTAGAGGCAGTGCCTCATTTTCTTTGCTACTCAGATCTTATTCTAAACGTGGTCGTAGTCCATCTTTCATGTCGTATTGCGAATCATAGACGTGTTGTCACAGATGATCATCATGTAACCTCTTCGCATGGGGTTGTATCTTTATTGACTTTAAGCAGTTCTTCAATCAAGCTGCTCCCTTCTGTAGCCATACAACTTGCGCCACACATTCGGGTTCTATGGGTGAACAACGGTATGTTGTTCCAGCTGGGCCATCAAACATAAGCTGGTGCTCCCAATGGAATATTGAGTTTATTTGGATCTTTTCATAACATGATACATGTATAACTCAAAACCATGTAGTTTGGTACTTGAGCTTTCTTGATTCTTTGCTTTTACTTGCTGACGAGCTTTTGTGAACTTGGATGAGCACACAACTGATGAAGAAACACTTGGTCATCACCTTTTATACGTTGATGAGGCATCCATCTCTTTGGCCTTTTGGATTCTCTCATACATATATAAAAGTACTTTTCTTCATTCCATCATTTCAAAGATCGCGAATTTAAATAACCCACTGATCTTTAGAGCTTCTATGCTGCCACCAAGTTTCTGTACATATCCCTTCTTTGCGAAGAAACCAAAGTGTTTTCACATGCATTGTATTTCTTTTATATTCTACAATTGCCAGATTCACTTCTTTACATAGAGTGTCATATCTTGTCAACCTTATATTACATCTCTTTGAAGTTTTATTGTTATAAACCATACATATGGCACATTATAAAAGTTTTGAATAACACCTAAAAGAGCTTCAATTATGAGAAGTGCAAAGATGTGCCTCAACATTACACATCTTTTCATTTATTGCAGAATAGAAGATGAACATCTCATGGTACGAATACGATATATTTCAACTCATGAGAGTTTACCTCTTAACCTTTTTTAGTATTGAAATAGACAAAAAAATATAAAATAGTGTTTAGTTCCATCCTTAAATCACACCATTTAGTGAGATTTTGATTTAATGACATTCACGTCACAATATAGTTTTCACAATAAAAAAATTAGTTGCGCACCTCTCAATAAAATACTTTTTCCTCTTAATCCACAGATCATTTATTCCTGAAACTTTTTCTATTGAAAACTAGATATAAAATCAAAGCGTAGAATCATAATGTGAGTCCCAAGTAATATTTTTCTTCAAAGAAATAAATAAGTGACATTACAATCATAAAATATATAATACTGCATAATTCCAAGATGAATATTATCTAGTAAAATTGTCTTTTCTCTCTACCTTCATATAATTTCTTTTTCAAACGTATTTTTTTTTTGAAGTAGACACAGAATGGTAACTCATATATTTTCACAAGTCTTATATCACTCTGTTAAGTAGGTTTGATAAATATAGATATTCACTCCTTAATGAAGAACATACCAAACTGCTGAATATTCAGGATGGCCTATCTTCAATCGAAAATTTGTATTCATCTCTTCTCATAGATATTTCTCTCTCAAATAAGTTTTATTAGAAGCTAGACTCAAATGGAAGTTAAAAACTTAGTATAGGCCTTAAAACACTCTGTTAAGAATGAAAATAAAATTATGGCTTCCAAGTCATTAAAACAGCTTTTTTTGTAGAAATAGTACTTGCGCACCCTTTAATAAATTAATCTTATCTGTCAAACCACACTTTGTTTATTCATAAAACTATTTGTTTTGAAATTACACTCAATTTTATGAGTCATAGTCAAATTTCAGGTAAAACTAAAATCATATGATTGCTGGAAAAATTCATGGACCCCAATGGACAGTTCCTAGATTTTGCAAAGTCAAAACCTGGATTTTGTAAAGTCAGAACTGACACCCTTCATTGATTAGTTCATAACTCTCTATTCCCTCAGGGCCTCCCACTAATATTTTGTAGTTGATCCTACTCTCCAAAATACATAATATCCTGAAGTATGTATCAAAGAAATACATCATTATGTTGTTCATATCAGTGCTCCAAAAACAACAAGAATACCCGATTCTGCGGAGTGCCTTCTTGGCTTTTGAACGTGCCAATCATTCTTCCGGAGGTGTATCTTTTGACCGCAAAAGTCATTGGATTTCTTATATCTCATTCCCAATTCACCAAAAATAGTGAAATAAAATAAATAGGAAAGCAAGTAGATCTAGCTCTAATACCAATGAAAGTTGGACTATGTAATCTAACACAGTGTATATAAATTAATTATTATTTTTCTCGGAAAGTTGGACTATATGATCAAACACAGTGCATCTAAATTAATTATTATTATTTTCTTATTCTTACACTGGCAAGACAACTCACAATTTCTAATTACAAACAAATAACTCTTGAAACAAATAAATAAAAGAAAAGAAGCACGATTCACACGTGCTACCCCTATTGAATACAATTCCTTAAATCAAAATCTTAACTCATTGCTTTATGGGAAGAGAAAATCAAATCACAAATAAAAATTTACAGAAGTAAAATTGCTGGAGATTACCTCAACTAGGCTTAGTACACCCCACACCGAGTCTTGTCCTTCCGATGGTACTCAGGATCTATGATCGGTCTCTTGATTCTCCTACATATGGTAAAATCCTCTCAATGGCATATGGATCTTGATCTAGAACGAACTTCCTAAGGTCGCAATGTCATTGTCTTGCTCAAACCCCTTTGGCTTAATCTTTGGAGAGTCTTTGGAGACATGAGAGATAGATCAAAGAGAGTGAGAGAGATCTACTAGCAAGGGGATTATCTCCTTTGCTACCTAAACGTCAAACCACCACAAGCCAACCTTAGCTTAGGTGTGCCACTTAGAAAGAGAGATGACTTGGGTATGCCCCTCTTTGCTTGAGAGAGATTACTTGAGCATACTCCCCTTGGCTTGAGAGGGATTTGGTTGGAGCGTGCCCCCTTAGAAAAACTTGGGAGAGATCTTAAAGCCCTGGGACGTGCCACCTATAGAGAGATATTTGAGAGATAGAGAGAAAGAGATAACCCTTAGAAAGAGAAGAAAAAATATGTTTAGAGATTTTATGATGTGGAAAAGCCCTGTACATAGATTTTCTATGCCTTGTTGCCTTAATTCGTATGATAAAATCTTGACTGTCGATCTAAAGAAACTTATGAGGTGAGAGATTTGAGCCATCAATCTCTTTGATCCACCATCAAGATTCAAAGATATGAACTAGAGCCTTATCATCCATTTCTTAGATATATTCCCATCAAATATTTAAATAAAGAAAGTATATATATCAAACTTTCTATTTTAGTATATCCAATCTTTATTTCTTGGATCAAGTAATCTTGATTCAAAGATTTACTAAATATTTCAAATATTCAACCTTATAATGTAAGATGGTTATACCTCAAAGATAAGCTAACAAACAAGGGGATAACTATCACCCAATCTTGGAGAACAAGTTAGTCCTATGGGTAGGGCGTGCCACCCTATGGTGGCCACATGTGAGCCTCACCCAATCCCACATGTTCTAAATTGGGTGCCAATATTTATTGAGGGTCCCATATAATTTTAAAAAGTATTTATTTTGTATTTAGAAATTTTAAATCATATATTTTATTTAAAAAATTCAAAAACTAATTTCTCTTAATTTATAAATCCAAATGATAAAAATAAAATATCAGAAGATCCACAACAATTCAAATAAACATTATAAAAATCATATAACATAAAATTAATTAAAACTAATTAATTTTGATGAGAATCAACTCCGTTAGATCTAAGATTTTATCAATATACGTGAGCACTTCACCTTCAACTGTGTACTGCAATTCACTTAGCTTTCTCAAACTAACCCAATAGTTCCCATGACCCACAGTCCACTGCAGGGGCTCATGATTGGACCACCAAATCAGTCAATAGACTAGAGGACATAATCCCAGTTTATCGATTTAGATTCTCCCCTAGAGATAAAAAAATGATGCTCCTGCAGACCATGACGCAACCATGACTCTATGGTGCTTAAAGGTAATCACTCGCACATGTACACGCTTCACCGTTATTGGCGAATATAAAAATTGCTATCTATGTATATGTCGTGTGATGATATAGCGATGAGTTTTTAGCCCTATCTCTAATGGTTATTCATCATACATAAGGGCCACACAGTTTCTCGGTACTCATCTAGGCATACTCCGACCTCATTAAGGGCTAACCCACTAAACCCTTCTCGATAGATCCCTAGGCCCAGGTATCTTGGGTTTTGCCAAAATTTGCTAGCCTAGCACGTCTTGCCTAGTCTGAGTATCAGGAAATCGCATTTGTCTATTATGGTCCAAGAGAGGACCACACTCCCACTGAGTTTATATTTCACTATATAAAATGCTCATACAAGCTCTCATAAGGCATTTAAAGGCCACTTAAACCCAACAATTTATACTCCCTTGTTTGACGATTTTAGGGTCTAGGTCCTATCATTAGGCCCCCTAATCCTAATTTTCCCTTCCCTTTCACCATTGAACCCAAAAATCATCAATACTCAAATCCAATCCCTAGACCTATGAGTCCCTGTAACCTCTCTGAATTTTAGAAAACCAAGTTTCAATCTCTTCAAAATCACAAACTAGATCAGCCATGCGAGGTAGCCTATGAAGCACTATTGTACGGGCCCTACACTATTATAGGCACCCTCACTTTTCCAACCTCCACTAATTTCGTTAAAAAAATTATGAACCGGGTGTATCCATCTCAAGTGAACTCAAAGGACAAGGGCATGTTCCCCTTGTACTGAATCAATCTAATCTAGGTTCAAACTCCAAGTGTTGCTTGTGGCTCTGACTTGCACCAAGTAGGCCATTTTCCTTTCCTTCTCTTTTATTTCTTTGCATTATATGCTTAAAGTAGTTCTCTTCTACTTCTAAGATGTTTCCTTGCATTTCTTTTTGCTTCCTAAGCTTTTCAAACTCTTCTCTCAGATTTGGAGAGTCTCTAACTGGAATGACTAGTAAATCATAGAAGGAAGGTCCTTGAAGTCTAACCTTTGTGAATCGTAATTTGACGGAACCCATCTCTTCAGACACACTTAATCTATTTTAGGCACAAACAGACATTGAGGAAATTTCGATCTTTCATGCCTCCTAGTTTTGCGTCAACCTAGGTATGTTCTAGAGTAATTATTCATGATTGACATCAGTAGTTATTGGACTATATACAACACTATAGTACCACATGATCGTAATGAAATGGGAGCTTTGATAGAAAAAGAAATGTTCTACAGATCTCAATGTTACAATATACAAAAGGTATTTTGATAATTTTCTATTACGTTCGTTTCTCAAAGAAGCTCAACAGGCCCTAGAAGAAGTCCATGCTGGGGTCTGTAGATGGATCAATCAAGACCCAAGGTTTTTATGAGGCTTAAATGCCTTTGACGATATTGGCCTCCAAGAACTGACTCTATTTTTAGATTTACAAACCCAAAAAGAAACCGTGAGAGATTGGCCCAAGCAGAAGCACCCTAAAATGATTTTATTTTATTTTTTAATCAAGAGAGAGAGAGATATATATCTAGAGTGAGATGAGACAGGCATAGAAGACCAAATGGAGAGAGAGACAAAGCCTTGCTCTATTATTCATTTATTTATTTATTTTTATTTTATTTTTAGTTTTATAAAGGGGGAGAAAAGAAGGTAAGAAGGTGAGAAAACATAACCACCTTATTGGACTCATACACGGGTGACTTCTATGAAAAAAGACATGAAAGATATTAAACCGGATGCCTGGGAGACTTACAGGCCGGCTGGGTGTAATGTAATCTACCGCAATAGCTAACTTATGCAGTACTTTGCCGCAATGGACTCACTCATGTTTAATATGACAGTTAGGATAGTGTGGGTTTCTCGGGTCAACGCACCACGACAATGATCTTAGTCAAAAAACAATTTTGTTTATAATTCACACTCTTCATTCAATCTGCAAGGGGTACAATATATAGTCGCACGAGGGAATATTTACTCGTCTTTTGTATCAAATCAGAATAAAGAAAAAGATACATCAAATCCTATTTTACATCCTATCAAAGAAAAAGTAACAACGTTCTTCTCTGAATGCCTCTTCTAGTTCTTCTTTTGTTTCAATCATGCACCAAGCCATCTGAATTTCGTTTTTCTAAAAAAAAGCCCTGATTGGTCTGGGTGCTCTGGTTGGGCATGGAGAGGCCATATGACCATCTTGTTTGCAAGCACAACATGGTCCTTTAGGAGGATAACTTTTATTTCTTTTATAAAATTTATACGCTTAATAGATCTCTTCTTGTGCACTCTTCGAAATCTTGGAATATTGTACAATTCTGCTCCTTCAATGTTGTTGCATCCTCTGACAGCTACCTTTGGAAATTGCTTAGGGGCATTTATATTGAAACACATTTTTTGACTTTTGATCTAGCAAAACCAATCACATCTGCTAATACAAGAGCTTCTACCATGGTTCCCTTAGCTGATACTATTTTTGTTATCGTCCTTGGCAAACTTGCCAAATAGGAGGTATTGCACATGACATTTTTGCTAACCCTCAACCTATAACATTATGTATTAAAATCGCCGGACAAAATTTCAAAATCATCTATATCAACTAATTTTCTCCGGGATAATAGTACTGAATCAAGTGCAGTTTTGTTTGGATGACTTGCAACAAATTCTATATACACCTTTTCTCCAAGCTCATTTAACCCCATGTACTTAATATAATTTTTCCCATCATCAGTAAATCCAAGCCGCCAGTATGAGGATCTTCCTTGTAACACACTTGCTTTGGTTACTGCATTATCATTTGGCCATCTTCTTAGCTCCTAAATCATAAAACATTTATGATTCCAGGTAACAATATTTTGTTCTTTAGAATTACTTAGCCTGTCAATATTTAACAGAGGAATATCAATTCTTATGTTTTTGTTTCCACCATTACCTGAAGCTCTGAACATTTATATATATATATATATATATGACAATGACTTCATGCAACCGTTGTATGGTAATATGATGCAACAACCTTAAAAAACCATCTTATAGCCACTTGTTTGATCTAAATTTTGAAATATACACTCTTTTCATTCTAATGAACAATCACAAAAAAAGAAAAAATTTAAAACACAACCTAGAGAGTATTTTTTTAGCCCAATTAATATAGGTCGTTCATTTTGATGAGATGCTTAAATCTAGGCCTTAGAAGGATTCTTTCATTTCTAACTTTTTTGGATGGCTTTATTATCATTAGATGAACAATGTTAAAAAAAGCAAAAAATGATTTTGGATTTATAAAGGCTAAGATATTGACATTCACAAAATGATTGGTCTACATTCGGTTTTGGAGGGGACTCATTTTGACCATATCTAGGGTTCAAATTAAACTTTTTTTTTTTTTGGATGATTGATTTTTGACATGAAGAGAGAGTGTGTATAAAATTTGGGGCATACAAATACCACAAACATGGTTTTCAAGAAA
>NW_006500223.1:122962-158555 GCF_000471905.2 Amborella trichopoda
CAATAGAAATGTAACATTTATGGCATGATCCATTTAATAAAGGGTGCGGTTTGTCTAGAGCATAGGCTCTAAATAATCAAATTAGAGCCTACCTTCAAATATCGAGAAATGTGGTTTCAATATTGGAAATCTTTGTGATAGCCTTAAAATATATGTTCATATTTATTTATATAGTTTAAAGCATAAAAAATAGTGTCGATCTACAGATCTGAGAAAACTTGAAAATCTTGAAAATTGATGGTCCAAAAATATGTTGCAAAATATACTATTTCCAAAACTTGAAATCTATTTTTTTTTATCTTGATATCGAGATGATCAATTTGGAGATATTTGGGCATAAAAACAACCTCTTATGGTGAAAGTTTTGAGGTAGGCTCAAATTTGATTGTTTAGAGCCTCGGTTCTATATAAACTGTTCCCATTAATAAATGACCCCTAATAATAATATAGCTATAGCAATTATTGCAAGTGAAACTAATCGTAATGGAGAATGGGCTTGGGGTCGTGTTGGTAGCACCACTTGTGCCTCAACTAAGGTCTGGGCTTCCATTCTCACCTAACGCATTAAAAAACCACTAACAATTTCAAAAAACGGGTAGTGGCTCATCCCCACTAAATTACTAAAAACAAAATGTAACAAAATGGGTAGGGGCTCGTCATCCCCACTAAATTATTTGTTATTCTTCTTTTCTTGGTAGCAAATTTGTTTCTTTTAGGTTTGTAATTTGCGAATTGCATCAAAGTAAAGAAAGAAAATGTAAAAAAATAAAAAACCAAAATTAAAAAAATAAGCGGTAGAAGGAATATTCTTATACTATTATAAGCACTATTATAAATTTTATTACTTTATTAATAATTTCTAATATTGCTTGTATTTTATGGAATTCTTTATCAGAGAATATTTTTATTTTCTAATATTCTACAATTATATTATTAACCTACATAATTTGAATTTTTTGTTTACTATTCTTTAGATTTTTTCTAATATAATTGAAATTAATTACTTATAAGTAAATATATTAATATATTTACTTATAAATAAATATTAAATTGGATCCTTTTTAAAAGATATAACAAGTTTGCTTGGTGCACAATAAAAGTTGAGCAAGAAGGGAAAAAATTAGTATGTCTAGGTAGTAAGTTTTTCTATTTTTCAATTTAATTTTTATATTTTATAAACTAACAAAATAAAAATAAAAATAAAAATATAAAAAAATAAAAATAAGAAAAAATAGAGAATTTTTTATTTTTTTTTAAAAAAATTGACTCATAAGTTATATGTTTTTAATTATAAGACAGTGCTTTGGTGTTGTATACTATTGTTTCAATTATATTATTTCCCTATATAATTTGTATTTTTGGTTAAATATTTCTCTTTTTTCCATTTTCTTATGCAATTCTAGGTTAATAATTTGCATTTTCAGTTAGCAAATATATTGTTTTGTTGATGCAGATATTAATTAGGAAATTTTGGAGAAACACAAATTGGAACACGAAAGGAAATAGAAAAAATATTAGATTTTCTTCAATATAAACGTAGGTCAAGTTTTGCTTTTAAAAATGTAATATGTTTATGTGGCAATTCAAATTTTTTCTAGTTTTCAATCTAAATTTTTATTTAGGAAATTCAAAAACGAAGATAGAAAAATAAAAAATAAAAAATAAAAAATAAAAATATAAAAATAAGGAAAATAGAGAGGGAATTCTCTTTTGCATTTACAATTTTACTTATGCGTTGCACTATATAATTTTCATAATATGCTATTACTTCAAGGGTGCGGTTTGTATAGAGCGGAGGCTCTAAACAATCAAAGTAAAGCGCACTTGCAAATAATGCCTAGAAATGTGGTTTCAATACTGAAAATTTTTGTGATAGCCTTAAAATATATTTTCATCTTTAATTACAAAATTTAAAGCTTCAAAAATAGTATTGATCGATCAGATCTATGAAAATTTAAAAATGTTGAAAACTAACAGCAAAAAAATATTTTACAAGATGCACTATTTCCAAAACTTAAGGATATTTGGGCATCAAAGCAACCTCTTATAGTGAAATTCTTGAGGTAGGCTCCAATTTGATTGTTTAGAATCTCGGCTCTATATTAACTTTTTCCTTGTTTCAATTGTATTATATCCAATATTTGCAATTTCGGTTAATTATTTTTGCATTTTTTTGCATTTTTTGGATACTTGATTTGCATTTTGAAGTATTAAATATATTAGTTTGCTTCTATAAATATTAATCTAGAAAATTTGAAGAAATGAAAATGCAAAAAAGAAAAGAAACATAAAATGGCTTTTCTTTATTTATTTATTATTTATTTTTGTTTCCGATTCCAATGAAATTTTAATGACAACTATATTTACAAAATTTCTTTCGATTTTCCAAACAATCAAATAATTAAAGTGATATTGTTTATACTTGAAATTGCGTGTAGGGGACTTCGCCCCCGCTTATGGTTTTGGGTGCAAACAAATCGATGAGTTGATAGAGTATGGGTCCCATCAAATTACGATTCGAGGGACAATCGGGTCCTAAGACCTTATCCCTCTTGGATCGCCCACAAAGCCGCCTTCCCTACTATCTTACCCTTGGAATTCAAACGAGAGAGCTTTCAAAAGAAGGTTTGAGATAAAAGGAAGATTTTAAGAAAATAAATTTAACAAGAGAAAAAGGGAAGAAAACCACAAATAAGCAACTAAACTTAGAAGATGCAAGTAAATAGGAGTGACAAATCTGACTACAAGATGCAGGAATAATAAAAAATTAAAGAGCATGGTAACAATAGAGTGGATCTAGTCTAAACATTCATAACATAGAATGAAAGAGAGAGAGAGAGAGAGAGTATTATGGTAATGCCAACACGATTACGAAGAAGGAAAGAGGCGGGCTCCTCATCAACGAGGTAGAGATATATGAGTATGAAATATGAATAAAGATAATAATATAACATAAGAAGAGATAAAGAGAGAGAGAGAGAGAGAGGGAAGAAAGCTAATACTTGTAAATAACATGCAATGAGAGTAATAAAACTAATTAAAAAAAAGAGATAGAAGGAAAGACTATAAGAAAGAGTGTTAAGATGAATGAGATAGAGAGAAATAGGGTGTGATTCACTAAAAAGGGAAAGAGAAAAATAGATGAGTGCAAATTACTAATAAGAAATAAATGCAACAAGAAGATGATAAGAGAGACAAAGCTATTGAACAAAATATAAGGGAAAAGATAAAGTAAGTATGAAAGAAAGTAGGGAATGAGAGGGATGGAGATGATGAGATTTAAACTACATAATAAGAGGAAAGAGAAGAGATTAAAGTAAATCTCCCTAACTAAGATGGAAAAAACATAATAAAGAATAACGAACAACCACCATATAGAGAAGACGAGAGATGGGATAGATATACATTATTAAATGAGTAAGAGGGGGAAAGAGAACCATACAACAGATTAAAAGAAATAAATATAGCAAGAAAAGAGAGAGCCTATACTATCAAATAGAGAAAACTAGGAGGACCCATCAATGTAACAACCTAAGAGAATGGATGTTCATGAAAGATGAAGAAAATAAATCTACGCGAATGGATGTTCATGAAAGATGAAGAAAATAAATCTACGCTAAAGAAAATGATAGAAAAGGCATATCTACATCATAAAAATAAATAAAATGAGAAAAATGAATAACCACAACAAACCCAATCAAGGGATAAATATTACTAAGAAGAAAAGGGAGACTTCTTAATGAAGAGAATGAGAGATAAGGGGTTTAGTGAAAAGAGAATGTTTATACCACTAAATATTGAAGCAAAGAAGAGTAATAAATTCCATAAAACAAAAGAACTAATATAAGGTAAAATGATCATGCAAAAAAGGGAAAAAAGAGGATTAAATATAACTAACTATGTATATTAAATACTACATTAAATGAGAAAGTAGATAGAATCAGTGTTTTAAAAATCGGCGACCCGATCCTGGATCGGACGATCTAAATCGGATATGTCCAATTCGTTCCTGATCCAACGGAAAAATAGGATTGGCCGATTCTCGGCATTAAACCGAGTGATGACATCACGAGTCTCCTGCTTACCTCATAGACTACCACGTGCATACTTTTGTTAGATTTTTTTTCAAAAATTACAAGCACGTCATTTATTGCTGGGAAAGTACAATTGACCCAGCCTTCATCCACAAACCACGTGGCACGTCTCATTTGCAACATTGTTTCTCAGCGCGCTTTGCATGTGACAACCAACCGTGCAAGCCCAAAGGCTTTTATTAAGCCTTGCTCTTCTTAAATTCTAAATTCTTAATGTGGGACTTGCTCCATCGGCTGTTGTATAATAACGTGTAGTTTTCACCAGGTGCTTCAAGCGTACCCCATCGCTTGGCAATGCAAGCGTAGTGTTCACCAGGTTCACTAGGTGCTCCAAGCGTATAATAAACATTGTGCTGTTGTATAATAACGCGTAGTCCATCCTTTAGCGCTCCAAGCATCTTTCAAAATAACGTGTAGTTTTCATCAGGTGTTGTTGTGTAATTATAAATATTTTTAATACTATAAATTAAGAAATTTTATTTAATGATTTAATAATTTTTTTTTTTTTTATAATGTACAAAAAATAAAAGTAGATATAGTTGAGTTTTAATTGCATATAATTACATAAAGAAATTCTATTTAATTCTTTACAAAAATTAGTATAATTATATTGAAAGTCGTATTGTTTATTTATCTTAATAACTTGTTAAACTTATGTCAGTCTAATCATATAAATATGATCACATTAAAATTTATAGGGAATTTTATTTTGTTTTTTATCATATGATATGGAAGCATTTTTTAATAATTTTTAATCATGTTTATTATTATATTATAATTAACAATTATACATTGATAACCAAATCTTGTATTTTATTTATTAATTTATTTATATTATAAATTTTTTAATATATTATTTTTTCTTACAATTGTAAATAATATTTTTTAAATTAGATGATATTATAAGATATTTTTTATTTTTTATTTATTTAATAAAATAATTATAAAATATAAAGTTATAAACCAACAACTTCAATTTCAATATATACTATTATACTTAGTTAGGTTGTAATAATTTTGGATGAGTAAAACAAAATAATAAATGTTTGATATTTGGATGTGATACTAATTTCACTTTATGTGAATAGTAAAATGATGAGAAAATTATAAAATACAAACCAATTCAATACAAACCAGTAAAATGATGATAAATTACAAACCAATAGGGAAAAAAGGGAAAAGCATATACAAAATGGCTAAACGAGAAATAAATGCAAGAATAAGAAAAGAGAAGTTAAATCATGAAATAAAGAAAGGAAAGAAGAAAGCCATAACTATAAAAGTAAATGCTAGAGAAATCAACAAAAGGAGAAAGAAATAACATTTAGGTCGGGCCTCCAAGCTCGACCCCTAGAGTAGGTTGCGATTCGGATCGTATGATTGTATAGTTAATCCCGAACTTTCTCTGTTCTTAATAGGCAAATAGAAAGAGAAAGAAGAGGGATCGGAATATCAGATTATCCGGACTGCCTCCGGCTTATAACGTAGTGTGAAGGAGTTTGTAATTGTAGTTTTGTATTGAAGGGTTTGGATGGAATGAAGATTGCTCAAGTGGGCTCACCTTGGGGCTTCTCTCTTAAGCTCAAGTTCAAGCTTAAGATCAAGAGGTTTTTAGTTATAATCTAGGCTCAAGATTAAGGGAACTCAAACCTTAAGCCTAAGGTAAAAAGGTTATTTATAGGCAAAATGGACCTATGACAGCCTATAGGTGGGTTTTGTGTAATTTTTTGGTCATCAGAACTCTGACGACACTTGGATTGGCGCTAGTTGGAATGGCGTCATGTCATTAATGCTGCAATAATGACGTTCAACAAATATTAATTACTCATTAATTCGGCTTTCATACGACCTGTCAGAATCTGCTGCCATTGGCAATGGTGCCAACGGAATTCTGACCGCCTTCAAATTCTGTTGTGGACATGTGTAGCATTCTGGTGACTCTGATCTGGTTCAGATGGACCAATCACAGCTTCAAGCTATTCCAACTGGAGCCAGCGACATTTGTACTACCGCCATATACTAGCTGGCACACTGTTTTGGTTGAACCTTCGTCTAATCATCAACTAATGAAATTTTGAAAACCTTGAGCCGTACTGACACCTGACATGTCATACGGGCCTGCCATGTCACCGCGTGCAGACTGACATGTTAGCCCGTCATCTCAGTCATGTCAGCCAGACTGTTTTCCCTCCTGGTGGAGGTCTCGAGACCTGGCGCTATTTGAAATGGTGCTGGCAGCATTGGCACTGCCACCAGGCTTCTAATCATTGTAGCACGAAAAGGGAGTACTGAGGCTTGGCGCTATTTGGACTGGCACTGGTGTCAATGGGAATGGTGCAAGGCTTCTGGTCTGTAGGGTTGCCCGTGTGATGACTAGGATGCCTTCGGTATCCCGCCGTTGGACTTTTGGTAGGGATTTGGTCTCTGTTTAGTTATCAGAGCCTTTCCTTTCTAAAATGCATCATGGTCAGGTCGTTCTGAGTCTATCTCACCTCGTTCGCCTCTTGACGTCTTTGATCCCACTTGGAATAATAAGGGATTGGTGGAGGCTAGGTTTACAGAAAGGGGTTCCAGCAGGGTGAATGGTTTAAAATATCCACGTAGTCTGCTTGGGATATTTCAACTTATTTATAAGTTCTCTAGTCAAGATCGGGGTGCCTACAAATATATTAAGAAAAGTAGAAATAGTGATCCAAAAAATTTATTGTTGAAGCCATTGCATTATATTTATTTATTAACAATTTATATGAAAATTATTGGAAGGCAATTGCAAACTAAAAGAAATACTTAGAAACTCACCTCTAGTTGCCGGCATAACTTAGAGCACTGGATAAATTAAAGCATTACCTTGCGTACCTAAAGAAAACTTAGTGATTTAGTACGTTATCGTTTGGTCTTATTAGGAAAAGCATTGGATAGCGCATTACCTTGCCTACCTAAAGAAAACTTGAGTGATTTAATACGTTACTGTTATGGTCCTATTAGGAACAACATTAGGTTGTTATGGTTTGGCATGAGAGAGAGGGAGAGAGAGATACACATCAGGATCAGACCAATCATTGATCCGGTGTAGGATATGGTCAAGTGCAACGGGTTTGACTGGATTATAAAAATACTAAAAAAAACGTCAATAGTGGTTCAATAGTGTGCAATATATTAAAAAAAAAGGCAGACTGGTGGACACCACTGTTCGTACAGGCCAAAAGGCCCAAAAGGCATCAAGCACTTTTTTAAGCTATTTTTTTTCTAAAATTTAATGCTTTCGACCAGACTAGCCAAAAGACCTAAAAATAAAAAGATAACATGAGAAGGCATGCATGTGTGTGAGAGAGAATAGAAATGAAAGCATTATGGAAAGATGAACCTCTTTTTAACGCCACGAGAGTGGGGGTGATTGTTCTAATAATGGTAATAAATATCTATGAGAATAAGAAAAGGAGAGATAATATAAGAGAATTGGAAAGTCACCACCATAAGAAGACCAACGTAAGAAGAGAGAATGAACCCCTTAAAAACACCACCTAGTCTTAGGGAAAATATAGCCGTACACTCTAATTTGTTTTACTATTTTTTCACAAGAGACCGAGGGTTTTAAAAATTTTCATGCCGCCTAAGGAGTCCAAATAATATATCTTGTAACCCTTGGAACCTATTCAACCTTTTTTACGGCACATTTTTAGCTCAAAAAAAATTTAAAATGGCACATCTATCTATTTCTTTTCCTTATCTCCAAACATGTCTCTATAACGTCTTTGCCTCTTGTAAACATCTCTCCTAAATAGTTGGGTTGTACATGCAATTGCAAAATATTGCCCATAAAACTTTATCTCATAACATCAAAGATTGGAAGATGATAATATAATATATTTAGGAGAGAGGGGTTTAAGAGAGAGCAGTTTAGATGGAAGTGAAAGAAATAAAAAATGTGTCATTTGAAATTTTGTTGGATAAAAAATGTGCGGTCAAAAGGGATTATTATGGTACAAGGAGTTAAAAGATATATTATTTTGAATATCCATGCAACCATAAACTTTTATGGTACCCAAAATGGGGAGTACAAAGATATTTTTTCTATTATTTAATTTAGAGGAAATGAAGGAGGGAGAAAAAATGAGAGTGCGAGCATGTGAAAGAGCGCTGGAGAGAGAACAAAATTGAGAGAATTATGAAAAGATGAGCCCATTTTTTATTTTTTATTTCCATAAATAGTGATAAACATAGTTACCAAAAGTTTTGTTAGCAAGCCTCCATTTAAAACACAATTTTTTTCAAAAAATCACGTTTTTGTAATGGAAACTATGTAAATCGGACAGGCTAAAACAAGTCCAATACTGGCTTTGTTTTTCACCAAATTTGGTTTTTACTCTGGCAAAACTGACCAGGGTACAAGTCAACGGTTTGATCAGTCAGACCACAAGTCTGGAATTTACATAGTTTAAGGGTGCGGTTTGTATGGAGGCTTAAAATTCTTAAACTATGGAAACAAACACATACTTGTCTGAATGGAAACAAGTAATGGATGTATAGCTTAAAATTTTGAATGTCTATTCTATAAGGGTGCGGTTTGTATAGAGTCTAGGCTCTAAATAATCAACTTAAAGGCTACCTTCAAATAGAATCAAGAAAAGTGGCTTCAATACTGGAAATCTTTGTGATAGCCTTAAAATATATTTTAATTTTAATTTATAAAGTTTAAAGCTTCAAAAATAGTGTAGATCGACATTTATAAAAACATAAAAATCTTGAAATTTTACGGTCTAATAATGCATTACAAAATATACTATTTCCAAAACCTGAAATCCATTTGCTTCTCATGTGCTTGCATCTTGAGGTCGAGATGATCATTTTGAGGATATTTGAGCATCAAAATAACGTTATCTAGTAAAATTTTTGAGGTAGGCTCTAATTTGATTATTTCGAGCCTCGGCTCTATATAAACTTTTCCCATTCTATAAACATAGGAAAAAACTCAATAAATATTATAGAAATTACAAAATATAAATTGACCAAAATATCCCATAATATTACAGGGGTATTTTGATCTATTTATTTTTGTAAAATAAGTTTTTCAATATTTTTATTATTAGGGATTGATGAGAAGAGTGAATTCTCCAAATTTTAAATGATTTGAATTTGTAAAAAAAATATTAAATTTAAATAACAATGACAATCATGAGTGTTGGGTTTACACTATTCTATCAACTAGTGGGCTGACCGGATCTTTTTTTCAAAAAAATATTATTTTTTACCAGTTGAGAGAGAAAGATTATGGATAAATAAAGAGGATATGGATAAAATTGTGAAGGGACAAACAAATAAGAAGGGAAAAAATGATCTCTTAAGGATAAAGGTCAAAATAATAAAAAGGGGCATCGTCTTCCTCAATATATAAAATCGATATGTAATTGATGGACAGTTAGATTTATGAATAAGGAAACTCACACGATGAGTTATTTCTTAAAATTGTATTTAGGGCTGACAATTTATCCGATTTGATTCAAAACCCAAATTGCGGATCCAATTCGGAATAGTAATTCGGATCGGTTTCAATTTGAAATAAAAATTCGGATCCTATATGATTTGGAATAGTAATTTGGACGGGATTCGATTCGGAATAGTAATTCGAATCTAAAATATCGGATCCAGATTTGGACCCAACAGGTTGGATCTAGATCCAAATCTTGGATTTGAATAGTAATTCGGATCGAATTCGGGTACAATGGATCCAATCTAGATCGGGCCTGGTTATTGAAATACTATGTGTTATTTTGTATAGGGTGCGGTTTGTATAGAGCCTATGCTCTAAATAATCAAATTAGAGCCTATCTTCAAATAGTGTCGATAAATGTGGTTTCAATATTAGATATCTTTGTGATAGCCTTAAAAAATATATTTTCATCTTTATTTATAAAGTTTAACTCTTCAAAAATCATGAAAATTGACAGTCAGAAAATGCGTCACAAAATACCATATTTCCAAAACTTAAAATCTAGTTTTTTCTTATGTACATGCATCTTGATGTCGAGATGATCAATTTGACGATATATAGGCATCAAAACAACCTCTTCTAGTAAAATTTGTGAGATAGGCTTTAATTTGATTGCTCAGAGCCTCAACTCTATATCAACTTTTCTCTTTCGTATAAATACCTAAATATTTACTACATAGCATTCTTAAATATATATTCTACAGAATTTTTTTCTATATATTATTTTATAGATATAAAATAATATTTAATATAATTTTTCTGGATATGATCCCATGTATACTTTTTGGATCCGAATTTGGATCTGATTGGGTCTGTGTACAGATCTAGATCCCATGTATACTTTTTGGATTCAAATCTGGATCCCAGTTGATCCAGACCCAATCCGACCAATTTTCAGCCCTAATTAAATTAGGAAAAAGTTTATATAAGGTTGCAACCTTAAAATGTAGAACTACGGATGCACCTCAAAAATCCATCGGAAAAGGTTATTTTAATGTTGAAAAACCCTGTGATTGATCATCTTGATATCTAGATAGAAACCTAAATCGTTGCTGGGGGGAAATAAATGGATTCGAGATCTTAATAATATATTATTTAATATTTTTCAGTCTTGTTGCCATAATCCACTGAGATTCAGCTCTATGTTACCACGATTTGTTAAAATGTTAAAAAAAAAAAAAAAACATTATTGTAGTTTATGCTTGTTTAGTTAAGTTTTATGCCGACCATAACATTTTTATGCTTGTTTTGAACTGCAAGATCATGGATCTAAAGCAAAAAAGCATATAGACTTGGGATGTGTTCTTTACCTTCGAGAAATTTTATTATGGATCTTGTGTCTAGTCAATGACACATCTCCAACCGCCCGATTTCATATTTAGCGACCTTGTGCATAGTCACGTGGGTTCACACTTTTTAACGATGGCAGACACGCAATAACTGCAATTGAATACATAAAAGTATAATGACCATTTGTGTGTGATCCGACATAAAAAAGGAGTAGTGGATTTAAAAGAGGAATTTATGACGAGATAACGGCTTAAAGAAATTTTCAAAGAGAAATTGAAATAAATAAAATATAGTTCAAACCATAATTATCAAGACCGAACCATACTGGTAGTCCGACCAATAGAGCCCTATTTCCTTGACCATAGAAGATTAGAAACATTCAACAGGAAATTGGACTTGTCTCTAAAGTAAACAATAGAAGGAGACTGAGAAAAATATCAACTTGGGGACCCAAGTCCTATTGTATAATGAGTTTGGAGTGGCGAAGATTTAGTTGAGAACTCAAAAGGTGTACAAGGAAACTATTTACTTTCGATATATCACTTTTATCCCTCGAATCTCAAATAAGGTGATGGAAAGAGTGCTATCGACTAGACTCGAAGCTAAAAAAAGGTTTCTGGCTCTCAAGCTATCCAATTTCTTTTAGTGAGTGAAAGTGATAAGTCATAAGGGATTTGGGCCTTATCTTTTTGGTGAGAATGGACTCAAAGAACTCATCATTGAACTTAACAATACTATTAAACTTAAGGTGCAGTTAACACGCAGATGCATCCGTAGCTGTAGAGGTAAGGTGCACTTTCAAATTTTATCATGGTATATAATTTTGATGTAAAATGTTCTTAGGATTATCTCAAAATCTATTTTTGTATCTAATTATAAAATTTTAAATTTAAAAAATGATTAAAATCAAGTACATTTATAAACATATGAAAATCTTAAAATGGACGGTGCAGATAATATGTTGTAAAATGCACTATTTTTGAGACTTAAAATCTTTTTATTTTTCATGGTCATACATCTCGATGTCGAGATGATCAATCAAAGGCCCTTTCAACATTAAAACTACAATTTCCAATGGATTTTTGAGGGGTATCCGTAGTTCTACAATATAAGGTTACAACCTTATATAAACTTTTTCCTTAAACTTATCAAAAGAACTTTTAAGAGATTGTATACTATCTATCAATGTTAAAAAGGAGGGTATGGTTTCTATAAGGTTGCAACTATAAACAATTCAATTTAGACACACCTCCAATTTGTATCATAAAATGTAATTTTGGTGAAAAAAATTATTAAGATTATCTCAAAATCTATTTTTATATCTAATTATAAAACTTTAAACTCAACAAATGGTTAAAATCAAGTAGATCTATAAACATATGAAAATCTTGAAAACGGACCGTCTAGATAATGTATTGCAAGATGCACTATTTTTGGGACTTAAAATCTCTTTTGTTTTCATATTCATACATCTCAATGTCGAGATGATTAATTAGAGGGTTTTTTTAACATTAAACAACCTTTTTAGATTGATTTTCAAGGTGCGTATGTAATTCTACATTTTAAGGTTGCAACCTTGTATAAACTTCTTCCATGTTAAAAAGGAAAAATTACATACATATCCGTTATACTTTGTGTTATTACATATATACCAAATATTTTATGTTATTACATGTATGTTCATTTAAAAAATACGACTTTATCTTTTTTCGGATGTTGATTAACCGAATTTGAAAGTTTTTTAGATGTTCAATATTCGAAAATATCACATTTTCGGATATTCAACATCCGAAAATGTGATTGCATAATGTTTTTGGAATTTTGCAGTCACATTTTCGGATGTTGACCATCCGAAAATATAACATTTTCTGATGTGGAACATCTAAAAATGGTTTCGGATGTTGGATATCCAAAAATATCATATTTTCGGATGTTCATCATCTGAAAATAACTGTAAATTTCTAGAGACCTCTAATATTTCGACGTATTTTCAAATGTTGAACATCCGAAAAACCCTCCAATTCGATTGTTCAATATCTGAAAAAGAATAAAGTAATCTTTTTTTAAAAAAAATATTTTAAAAAGTAAAAAACGATTCATGTAAAGTATAATAGGTATTTATATAATTTTTATAAAAAATAAATTGTAAATAGAATTCATTTGCCACACGCTGCGCTAGATTCCTTTTAAAAATAGCCCCACATGTTATCTATAAGATAAGGTTACGTGTCTATATTCTATTAGCGTACAAACATTAATGATTAGGACAGCGCGGATAATGGCTGAACTTTACCCAGCACACACTTTTGGCTGCTAGCCGCTCCAGTGTCATTGTTTCTTGAGAGGCTCAACTATTGCTTCAGAATGGACCCACTTCTCCATTATTTGTATTTCTCGACAAAAAAAAGTGACAGTTTACAAGATATGTAATGTGATAGCGAACTCTCGCACAAAAGATTTCATGCAAGAGGAAATGGGCATGTCAATCGGTGGGCTCCATTATTGTCATCCACCCCCCATACAATCCCTGACCGCATTCGACCATTATTGTCATCCACCCCCGATACAATCCATGTCCTGATTCGATTTGGTCTCTGCTTTCGATGTGTATATCAAATGAAGGCCAAGCAATGGAATCCCAATCGATCGCTGGACGGAGAGAGTGGTCTCTTATTTTTTTTTGTTAAAGTATTAGAAAATATTTTTTTAAAAATATTAGAAAATAGTTTTTAAAAATATTAGAAAACATTTTTTTAAAATATTTGAAAACATTTTTTTAAAATATTTGAAAACATTTTTTTTAAAATATTAAAAAATATCTTTTAAAAATATTACAAAATATTTTTAGAAAATATTTTTTGTTAAAATATTAGAAAACATTGAGTGGTCTCTTATTTTTTGGTATGGTTTCTATATGGTTGCAACTTTAAACAATCCAATTAAGGTGCATCCCTAAAATTTATCACAACATGTAATTTTGGTGTAACAATTATTAGGATTATCTGAAAATCTATTTTCATATCTAATTATAAAATTTTAAACTCCAAAAATAGTTAAAATCAAGTAGATTTATGAACATATGAAAATATTGAAAATAAATGGTCTAGATAATGTGTTGCAAGATGCACTATTTCCAGGACTCAAAATCTTTTTTTTTTTTGGTCATATTCATACATCTCTATACCGAGATGATCAACTAGAGGGTTTTTCAATGTTAAAGCAACCTTCTCAAATGGATTTTTGAGGTGCATCTGTATTTTAAGGTTGCAATCTTATATAAACTTTTTCCCTTATTTTTATTGTAATTTAACAATAGGCCCTTCTTAGAATTTTATTTCAGGCAACAAATAAATCTTTGGAAAAAATTATTATCAAATCCCCTCACTCCTCTATCCCTTTTCCTTTTCACCTTATCTTTCTATTAGAATTGCCATCACTAATTTCTTTATAGGAAAGAGTAAAGGGATTGTATATAATGAGACCATTTACTCACAATTTCTTATAACCATCTGATGTGAAATATGATAATTTGAATGTGATACAAACTTCAAGAAAAAATCTTTTAAAGTTTGAGCTTAGTCAATAGAATAAATGTAACAATTCAATTTTATATCCAATAGTCAATATTACTTATGACCCACCCATACCCCTTGGGTGAGAATTGCCACAACGAAAGATAGAGAGGAGAGAGAAGGTCCACATGAGAGACTGGTGAAGCGTTAGCTGAGAAGTATAAAAGAGGGAGGAGAAGAAAAAATACTTATTCCTTATAATGAAATTATTAAGGGTGCGGTTTGTAATTTGGTTCAAATAGGTACACAGACATAAAACTGAAAAAGCTGAGGGTTGAACCTCAAATGTCATTTTATGTACAAGAACAATACTAAAATTTAGCCAAAGATAAGGCTTGGAGAAATGACCCAAAAAAAGAGACTTTTGTTCAAATGGGTCTACTGCCTGTGAAACTGAAACAGTTTTCAGCTAAGGGTTGAACCTCTCTACCCCCCCCCCCTCCCCTGCCTTTCAAAATATTGGATCTGCATGCAAAAATTAGCCAAATTTGTAGTGTTTTGGTTTGGATACAATATTCGGGAAGCATTGCCGATATTGTTTCTTATAATAAATAAAAGAACTCGAAAAAAGCATTTCATTGCTAGTGTAGGTACAACACAACACACTCCAATCCTAAGAGTGATCCATCTTAGTATTGTTCTTGTACATGAAAGCTTAATTTTGGGGTAAGCTAAATATTTTTGGAAGAATTTAAATCCTTCTTACAGAGTGAGTGTGGTGGCGCATGTGCTTCCCCATGAGATCCAAAACTCTTCTTGCACATGCATGCTTAAGTTTACAATTTCAGAGAAAGAGAGAGCCCTTTTGGTTGATGAATACTGAAAATTGCTCATACTAATATTTAACCACTTTCCATGTTGCAGATTGATTACATTATAGGCAAGAACCCGCGAAAGATGAGCTATACTGTGGGTTTCGGAAACGACAACCCAAAACATGTGCGCCATAGAGCAGCTTCAATCCCTAAGAACAAGAACAAGTACTCTTGCAAGGGTGGGGCGAAATGGGGAGGGACACGCCCAAGCCTAACCCAAACACACTTGTGGGGGCAATGGTGGCAGGACCCAACAAGCACGATGGTTTCAAAGAAGTAAGAGGAAACTACAATTACACCGAGCCCATTCTCGCTGGTAATACTGCCTTGGTGGTTGCTTTGTTTGCTCTCTCCGGTGAGTCACATTCCATCGACAAGAATACAATCTTCTTTGCGGTGCCACCGATGTTCCCTACTCCCTCGCCACCTCCGGCTCCTTGGAAACCTTGCGACAGAGACAGAGAGAGAGATATAGAGGGAGAGAGCCACCACAATCCTTTTTAGGATGGTGGTGTTTATTTGTTCTTAAGCTAGAAAGAGAGGGGGACTAGAAAATGAGGAGAGGTTACATGGGGTCTCTGATGTTGGGGGTTTGCTTGTTCTTAATCTTTATTGCGTTCATAGTTTGTAGGTACAATATTCTTGATTTTTTCTCACTCTTTATGAGCTCAATGTGACATATAGAGTTATATTGTGTCTTTGCAACTAGTTTTTGACTCCCCAAAGAGGGATGCTAATGATAAAAGCATTATGAAATTTGTGCTCCTCCTTTTGTGTATCTGGTTTCAATATTTGCGAACTCTTTTTAAGTCATGGGACTCTCATTTGAGCAAGATTTCTATAAAGGTCCAAAAAAGATGCATAAACTAGAAGATATTAGACTTGATTTGATTTGTATGCCATTCCAAAGCAGAGCATTTGGAGTCTTTCATCACCTTGATTTTTATAAGATACTTGTGATCTTGTGCAGTTTTGGCCACTTCAAAAACTACCCAAAACATATTTTGTGGTTGTTTTACTATTGCCAGCAGTGACTGCTTGAGATGCACAAGTGCGCTATACATTGGGTAGAAAATCTACTTGTTAGTATTTGTTTGATCTAAAATTTTAGGATCCGATACGGAATCACTAGAATGTTCTTTGCAAAAATAACTGGACATTATAAGCACTTAGATTTCACTGTCCAAATACGTTCTCAGCAATGAAAACTGGACATTATAAGCACTTAGATTTCACTGTCCAAATACGGGTTGAATTCCATTCGATCTTGGGACATTATATTTTTAGGCACTTAACAAAATGCTTGTGAATTCTTTTTTTTTTTTTTTTTTTTCTTGATGAGGATGGTAGTCTTGATCAAAAGGAGGATCCAAGCATCCCACCTTTGAGGGATATGTGGATGATCTCAATGAAATGAGCATGGAAATTTGCTGAAAAATGCATCAAAAACTCCTTGCTCATTTTAGCTAGAGAAATTCATGTAGCTTGGGCTTATAGTTTAGCATCCAAGAGCAGGAAAAAGTATATATAAGGTGCCAACTTTATATTGTAGAAGTAAGGCGCGCTTGAAAAATCTATCTGAAAGGATGTTCAGATATCAAAACCCTATAGTTAATCATCTTGGCCTTGAGAATGTACATTTAACAAATTGAAAGACTCACAATTAGCGAGACAGGCTCTAGTGATAATATATAGCATTTGATAACAATTTAAAATACATTCTACTCATCTACAAACCTTTCAAGAAATAGGTTGACAAATTATTGCCATAGTGATAATACATTGCATTTGATAACTTTAATATTACATACAATTCATCAACTACCTACCAAATTGGGTAGTCCATTCAATAACAAAATTGTTCATATAAAGTTTAGTAGTCCTGCCCATTATCAAATAATGGTTCGTTCCTTGTATCCAATCACCTTACATATCACCTAACAACCCAAAAAGAAGTGAAATGAGTACAATGGTATACAACCTATATCTTTGTTTTGAGCGAATGACATAAAACCTACATCAATAATGCCAATAGTTTAACAACAAAATTTTCAAAAAAAAGAAGAAGAAAAGCAACATAGCCCCTCCTTTGGAGTTGTTCCATATGAATTTGTCCTCTCTGCCTGAGACATAAAACACATTTTGATGAGTGACAATAGTGTTCCAAATGAAATTACAAATATGAACTTACACGCATATACAAATGTTTCAAAATGAACTTGCACACATGACTTTTAAACAATTTCTTCTTACCATCAACTCACATTTGCTGCTTTCTTAAGGGTCCGAAGCTTATGATGTGTTTTGTCCATAGCGCTGTAAGAGGAAGATAAAATTGTAACAAATAGATATTACATACTTGTGATATAAACTCAATGCAACAGGGGCGAAAAAACCCAATGGCCAAAAACAAAACTACAACAAAAAAGTAAAAAGGGAAAGAAAATGGGAGAAAAAGACAATTGAAAAAATAAATAAATGTTTGCAATAGATGTATTCTAATTTCCAAGAGTAAGTGATTCATTATATGGTACATCAGATGCCACATGAAGATATTGAACAGAAATAAGAAACTCAATTTATTTCAATTTTAATAATACCAATCATGCATTCAGCAGGCCACAAGTAACATTTTAACTTGTAATTTTATAGCGTGCACTAGCAGCATGCATTCATCATGCCGCAAGTGACATTTTCCGCAATTGTAGTTCGATACAAATTTAAACATCAACCATCTTGGCCTAAAAAAGGATTACTGATGGTAATTAAAAATATTATACAAGTATCCTGATACTCATTCCCCTTCAATGGAATCCATTTTTGTTTCCATTGTTACTATGAAAGAATTGGTAAGCCATTAAACAGTCTTGTCCTTTGTTCCCAAACAAGCACATTTCTTACAAAATTCAACCAATATTTTATGCCACATTCATATAATATTCATTTAGGAAATAAGGTAGCTATGGACGGGGAAGAGTATATACAAATAGAGATAATCTAAACTTTTATTAATTTTATAGTTTATTTTTCAAAAAAAGATACTTTTGTGGGGCAATTTTGTAAATATTACTATACGACAAAAAGTACTTTTTTCATCTCCATAAAAGGTAAAATTGAAATTTTAACTAAAAGACAAAGGTACTCTACAAATAAAGTTCCAAGACACCAACTTCCAAAATGTCAATGCATTTTTGTAAAAATTTTGAATTTGCCCTTACTTAACCTATTTAAATAATCTTTTTATAAAAAAATAATCATTGTTTTGGTAAATATACCCATCACAACCCTTTCTAACATGAACCTTTGTATTTTGAGGGGTTGTTATCTCTAGACAAACTCTATATATAAATATATACATTATTTTTTATTTTTATTTCTTATCTTATTTGGGGGAGGGCCCAAAAATAATTTCCAAGCCAAGCGGCCGTTTCCAGGCGGGCCAAAATTTCGGTCATTTTGTCCGCTCCAACCCAACGTGTTAATGAAAAAAAGAGCACGAGGGTCTATAAAGAGGTGAGCAAGAACACGAGGGTCTATAAATAGGTGAGCGGGGTTCGCCATGAATCAAGATTCCAAGCATCATAGAGTGAATAGAGTTAGAGAATGGCTCCCTCTGTTGCTGCAGCTCTAATTCAACCCGTAGAGGCTCGTCCGTCCATAGGTAAAATCAAATACTTAGAAAATGTCCCACTAATCGATCTAGCTCCACTTCAAATGCCCCAAAATTCCTCCAAGGAGGATGCCATCGCTAGTATAGCTAAACAAGTGCACAATGCCATGAAAGAGTGGGGCTTCTTTGTAGTAGTTAACCATTGTCTGTCGCCTGATCTCTGGTCTAATCTGAAGAAGGCTATGGCTGGTTTCTCAGCTTTGCCATATGAGGAGAAGAAGAAGGTGGCTAGAGATCTAAGGAACCCTTGGGGTTACAATGACAAGGACCACACCAAGAATGTCCAAGATTGGGTTGAAGTTTTCGATTATATGTCAACGGAGGAGCTCGAGATACCGCAGAACATGGAGCCCGACTGTAAGGAGACCAAAATTATGGGGAACTTGTGGCCAGAAAAGCCGGACGATTTCAAGTAATATACTCTCTCACACACACACATCCATATGCTCATCCTTTCTATCTCTCTGTTTAATGTTAGTGAGCACATCTTCTCTCACTCTCTCTAGGATTTTCGACTACATCTTCTCTCTCCCTCTAGGTTGTTCATGCCTTCTTTTAAGCTAGAACATCTTAAAAGTGTGCTTGCCTATTATGTATGCTGGAGCACCAAATTTGATTTTTTTAATACACTCAAATAAGATCCTCTTTGGGGAATTTTTTTGAAAAAAAAAAAAAACGAAAAGAAAAAAAATAAAAGATGAGAAATCTCTCACTAAACCCTATGACTTCTCCCTCTCCCAAAGGAAAATATGCCAGGACTTCTCCCAAGAGAGCGTCAAGTTGATGTATCAATTGATGGAGCTCATTTCTCTGAGCTTGGGCCTCCCATCTGATCGATTGCATCGCTATTTCGAGGAGAACGTGGCCTATGTTCGCATAAATCACTACTCACCGTGCCCACACCCAGATTTGGCCTTGGGCAAAGGAGCTCACAGAGATGGAAGTGCATTCACCCTTTTAACCACTGATGAGGTTAGTGGATTCGAGGTTTATCGAAGGTCAGACGGTCAGTGGCTAAGGCTTAGGCCCATACCCAACTCTTACATCATTGTTGCCGGTGATGTTCTTCAGGTATGCATTATCAAGTTCGTAGGGCTGGCAATGGACCGAGCAGACCGGCCTGGCCCTATAAAAGTAGGGCTTGGGCTAAGAACTATGGCTCCACGGCTGGCCTAGGGTCAGTAGTGCCTGGCATGGCCCTCTTGCTTTTCTTTTTTTTCTTCTTTTTTTTGGTTTTTTGGCCCGTCCCAGCCCTAAGAGAGACAGGGTTAGGCGGCTTGGGCCAGCCCAATGGGGGCAAGGCCGATCCACAGCCAAAGATGGCCCACTTGGGCTGCTACTGCCCCTTTTTCTCTCTCTAAAACTACGACCCCACCTTTGCTTCTCCTTTTTTTCTCTCTCTAGAATGGGTCAGATCAGGTCTGAATCTACCGGGATCTATTTTCAACTCCAAAAAGTATACATGAGATCTGGAATATTTATAACTTGGTCGAATTTTGATTGGATCCACCAGTACTCGGATCCGATCTGAATACTATTCAGATTCAAATTTTGGACCCGGATCCAATCTGTCAGATCCAAATTTTGGATCTATACATTGATCCAGATCAGATCAAAATTCAAGTTTTGGATTCAAGTTGGTAAAATCTCAGCCCTACGAGAGAGACAAAGTTAAAGAGAATTTTGTGAGGGACTTTAGAGAGAGAAGGAGAGGGGGAGAAAGAGTGGGAGAGGACGAGTTAAGAATAAGGGCGGCAATGTGCTTGGTGGCCGGCCCAGCCCGGCCTGTTCGTAGTTTTCCCTTGATTATTTCTTTTCCCTTTTAGTATCTTTCTTGAAGTGATAATGTTTTTATGACCTGCACAGGTATGGAGCAATGACATTTATGATAGCCTGCTCCATAGAGTGGTCTTGGACTCTCAAGTTGAGAGGTACTCAGCCATCCATGTGGCTGCACCTTCTTACCATTGCGTAGTGAAGCCATTAGAGGAGTTGGTTGATGAAAATAACCCTGCAAATTATGGTGAATACAAATGGGGTGAATTCTTCATGACAAGGAGGATCAGCAATTTCAAGAAGTTGGACAAGCCTGTGATTGAGGTTACTGACTTTAAAAAGTCCAAATAAGCCAGTCTCATTAGCATATCCTAATTAATTAAGAAAATGCTATGATGATGATGATGAAATAAGCCACTTTCATTGTGAGAAATTAGAAGTTTGTAATGCTTTGCTCTATTGCTCTTGGTTCCTTTTTTATGTTTCTACTAGTAAGTTCTATCTCTAATGTTTGTTCGAAAAAGTGATTTTTGATCCACAAACTACTAAGGTGTAGCTCTAACGTTTTTCTCTTTCTCTCTCTCTCTCACGTACACAATGTGCATCTCTCTCTTCTTTATCATATAGGGTTGCCACTGATAAGGGCCAGTAAAGCACAAAAACTCATTTGGCACGGCCTGAAAATTTGACTTTCTCTATAACGTCTCTTTCCTGTATAGAAAAACATATTGGGTGAATGTGGCCATTAAAGGCCTTATGAGTAATTGTAAAATGAAATGATATCGTGGAACATGAACTCAGTGGAAATGTGGTCCCCTGTGGACTATACTAAGTAAACGATGTTTACAGATACCAAACTGTGCTTGACGGTCTAGGTCAGTCGGTTGGGAAAAACCTCTATTACATGGGCCTAAAAAATTAACCGATAAGAGTTTTAATGGGTTATCCCTTAATGAGTAAGCCAAGGGATTGTGTGACCCTTGTGTATGATGGTGGCCTTCAGAGACGGGGCCAAAGCCTCATCCATGTACCATCACACGGCATGCATAATGATATACCGTTTTGGAAAAACAAATTACCTTTCAAGGTAAAACTTATACATGTGCGAGAGATACCTCTATGCGCCATATATCTAGGTGACATTGACACGTCTATAGGGGATAACCTGAAATACAAAGATAGGAATTGCGACCTTTTGACTCATCGATCAAATTTTGGTGACCCACCAATGAGCTTCTGCATGGACTGTGGACCATGGGAAACACTGAGTCGATTGATAAAGAAAGTATAGTCTACAATTGAAGGTGAAATGCCTCAGATTATTTACTCCTAGACCATATAGATCCTTATCACATCTAATGAATTTAATTGTGTTTATTTTATGATGATATAATTTTAGAATTATTATTTAAAATTTTTCTTGATCTCTGGATATTTTATTTATAAAATTTGGATTTATAAAAACGGAGATATTGATTTTAATGTTTTAAATATTCAAATTAATTCTAAAATAATTTATTGATTTTTAAATATTTAAAAATAGCACTCGGGGCCATTGTGGATATGGCCCACCGTGACCTAAATTGGTGGGGGTAACAAAGCCCCCATGGGTGGCATGCTCTAATTTTTGGGGCTTCCTATTTTGATGGGGTGACAAGCCTTATTTTTAGGGGTTTCCTATCTTATATGGGATAAGTGGTTAAAGAAGATTTGAGTGAATCTTTTAAAAAGCTTGATAATGCTTGTGCATATTTTTGAATAAAACACAATATTATGATTAATATTATTTTATTTGATTTATATTGATGGGATAATGGTCAAATGAAAGAGGAGGATAAAGGTTCTTGCACCTTCCATAATGTTGGTGATACTTAAATCTCTTACCCCATAAGTCATCCAAGATCAATGGTTCATATTCAATCTCACAAAAAGATGCAAAAGCCAAGGAAAACTTTAAAAAACCATAACATTGTTTAAAGCTTATAAAAATGGATTGTCTCTACCTAACATCTCTACACCTTATCGTTTTATCTCTTTCATCTTTAAAATCTCTCCCATATTGTGGTGAAAAAGCTGTTATCTCTCTCCCACATTGTGAAAAAGCCTAAGGGTTTAAGCTATGTAGTTCATCTCTCTCCCATTTCTCAACTATGGATTTATGGCTAAGCATCTTAGGGTATAGCAAAAAGAGAATCCATTTCTCTCAAACTAGGTTGCTAAGGGAATTCACCAAGAGTTGGAGTTTGTAATCAAATGGGTTCATGTTCTATTGGTGTGACTTGGCCTAAACTTGTTTTCCATGTTGAGATTGAAGGTTGATCATTGATCCCGTGCCATTGGATGGTGGTGACTCGGTGTGGGTTGTAATAAGCCCGGTTGAGGAAATCTCCAGCACTATTTTTTTGTTTCTTGCTTTAGTTAATTACATTATTTTTATATTCCCAAACATAAGAATTGTGGATATTTTCTTTGGTTAAAAGAAAATTGGTATAGTGGTATCAAGGTTTTTAAGATGTTGGATTTGTTAGTTTTATTTTATTTGAAGCAAGTGTTAGTGTAATAAGACTACTTGTAAATGATCTTTGCCAAAAGAAAAAGAAAAAGAACAGAAAAGAAAGGGATGAGAAGAAAAAAACAGAAAAAATTCACCTCCAATATCACATTCGTCTTTCTTTCAAAAAATTATGGAGAGAGAAATAAAGACGTACAAAGAGGTTTAGTAGACAACTCGGTGTATCTTTTTAGCTTTTTTTTTGTGGTAAAAACCGAGCCATCAAAAAGGATAAATTGGGTCTACGGGTTAGAAGATATGCTTTTCAAAGCACCTACACCACCAAAAAGTTTTTAAAAACCTTGGATACCTAGGGAATTTGTATAACAAAACAAGGTGGACAGAGATATTTTCCCATAATTCATCAAGTGTCGTTGGTTGGTCTTATCCTGACCGTTAATGTATTTGTCCCATGTGTGTGGCGAAGCATCACTTTCTCTTATGCCATAGACTCACATCTTTATCTTTTTGTGTATGTAAATCATTCAAAAACCAAATCAGTACTCAAAAAATTGAACTGACCTCATAAACCTGCCAATAACCAGTTTCGAATGACCGGTAAACCAACCTGTTTAACCGCCCTTACTGGGCAGGTCCTGGCTAGTCCAAAAACGGTTAATAAATAAAAAAGTACAAAAAATATTAAAAAATTTGAAAAGTATATTTAAGTATGGTTAAACAAAGCACATCCAAATAAAGTTAAAAATTAATGAAAAATAGATTTTAAATAATTAATTTGTACTTAGAGATATTTTTGAAATGTTTTACAAAAACTAATATTTATGGCCAAGCACATTCCTAATCTTTTCTAAAATGATAAAAAGCAGTAAAAAACATATTAGAAACAAATCCCTTATTTTATTGGATTTTATATCAATGTTTCTGATTTTTCTTAAAATACCCCGCCGAATCATTAAAAGTGGCCGAAACGGCAGTACCTAGTTCCAATTTGGCTGACCGGTTATCAATCGGACGCATGGGACAAATATAACTTCTGCTTTTCACTTATATTACAGTAGAGAGAGACAATGGACCACTAATATGGCTGGTGTGTGAGTGCGATTTATTAAAGTGGTTAACTTAAACAATCAAAGTAAGGGGTACCTTTAAACTTTATTGGAAGATAAAGTGCCGAAAACTCCTATAACAGCTAAAAGTTTATTTTTTTGCCCTTATAAAATTTAAAATTTTAAAATAGTAGAAATTGAGCAAATCTATAAATAATAAGTCTTGAAATTGGACAATATATATAAGGATAGTATATCGTCCACGTATTTTGGACCCTTGAAGGGTGCACAAGCACGCTTGCAATGGATCAGATTGAACCGCATATCATCCAATGGCCCAAAAATAGTTTCAAATTTTAGTTTTTATTTTGTCTAAAAATGATGCATATCTAGAATTTAGTTATGAATGTATTTCTATACGGAGTACCTAATAAAAAGAATGAAAAATACTTTCAACAAAAAATTGACCAAAATATACTCTAAAATAATTTAAGGCATGTTGAACACTTCACACATAGAAATACATCAATATTCTTAAATAAAAATAAAATATGAAATATAAAACTCTATTATGACCATTGGATGCGGCTATATTTAATCTAAACCATTAGAAGGGTGCCACCTTTCTACCATCCACATTATGTGGGGGGAGGCTTTCTCACTAAGAGGTTGGGGTGCAAATCCCCATTGACTTACCCATTTTGGGAAGGGCTTGTTGAATTACCGAAAATAATAATAATAATAATAATGATAATAATAATAATAATAATGTTGTGTTGCAAGATGCATTGTTTATAATATTTTTAAAAGTTTTTCGAACATTCACATTAAGATAATGATTTTCTAGTATGAAAACAAGATTTTACTTTCAAATGAAGTTTTTCCAAATAAATGGACGTGGGGTTCGCAGTCTTTTGTAGGCGTTGGTGCATATCACCATGTGTGGAGGACGCAATTCTCTTAACCAGATTTGTTGCAATTGAAAGCGATTTCAATAATGAACTCGATAGGGAGAGAACCGTACTAGTTTGGTAAGTGACGAATTTGTGATCCCTCGCGATTGGGAAATGTTGTCCTTATCCATGTGGTGGTTATTAATTGATATAGCATTATCACATATGGTTAGAATAACAACAGCTGCCCATTGAAAATTATTGCTTTGTCCTTTAAGGTTTAATTTATGATAGCTACTACATATTTTGTTGTGGCAAAATTTACTAAAAAAATGAATGATGTGGTCCAAAAGTTTCCATTATTGAGACTAGCAACCGGACTTTTTATTTTATTTAAAAATTACCTGAAATAAAAGATAATTTTATTTTTGAAATATCATATAAAAATATATCTACACCTCAAATTTCAGATCAAGATAAATTTTAAATAAAATAAAAAACTAAAAATAGACGCGGGACGAGACTAGGTTTTCAATATAAACTAAAAGGGGCATGTGATCCCATCAAAATATTACATTGGACCTGCCAAAAAAATGTAAAACAATAAGACTAACACATAGGGGTTGTGATTTGAATGGGCAGTGATTTCATGCAACGGTTGTATCATAATATAATACAATAAAACTTCTAGAAAATCATGTTTGGGGCATTTGTATGACTCAAAATTTTGCACACACACTCTCTTCATCTCAATAATCAATCCCCAAAAGCCCAAAGTTCAATTTGAACCCTAGATATGGTCAAAATGAGTCCCCTCCAAACGAATCTAGACCATTCATTTGGTGAATTTTAAGATCTTAACCTTTATAAACTCAAAATCATTTTTTTTTTTTGTTGAAAATTGTTCATCTAATAATAATAATGCCATCAACAAAAATTGAAAATGAAAAAATCCTTCTAAGGCCTAGATCTAAGCATTTCACCAAAATGAACGGCCTATGTTGATTGGGCTAAAAAAATACTTTCTAGGTTATGTTTTCAAAATCTTCATTTTTGTGATTGTTCATTAGAATGAAAAGAGTGTATATTTTAAAAAATGGATCAAATAAATAGTCATAACATGGTTTTTGAAGGTTATTGCATCATATTACTATACAATCGTTGCATGAAATCATTGATGCCAATTTTGCATTTGCATAGACTTTGTTTGGTGTGCCAAGACAAAGTATTGGGGACCCTACATCTCAATAATGGAAAATTTTCGACCCCATCATTCATTTTTTTAATAAATTTTGCTTGAATAAATATAACAAAAAAATAGAAGATGTCATAAATTAACCTCAAAGGACAAGATATCCCCGTATTCTTTTCAAAGGGCAGATAGTTGTTATTTAAACTATAGTTACGGGGAGGGTGGTGCTCCCACTCTGGAATCTTGCTCCAGCGTTCTAGAGCTGGGATCTCGCTCGGAACCTATTCCCATCTTTTTGGATTCTTACTCAAAGTTTTAGAATTCTTGATCCCATTCACAACGGAGCTCGCTTTCGATACTTCAGGGATCTCGCTCCCTCTACTTCAGGGATCTTGCTTCCATTTACATCAGATCTTGCTCCCGCTAAAGCACGGATCTCGATCCCATACATAACGGATTTTGCTCCCTTTACTTCAAGGATCTCGCTCGCATTGTCTCACGGAACGCACCACCAAATTTTATCATGTCATGTAATTTTGGTGTAAAAAATTCTTAGGATTATCTAAAAAATTATTTTCATATCTAATTAAATACTTTTAAACCCAAAAACGGTTAAAATCATGTAGATCTATAAACATATGAAAATTCATAAAATAGACGTTGTAGATAATATATTGCAAGATGCATAATTTCTAGCACTCAATTTTTGTAATTTTTTTCATACACTAATTAGGGACTTTTTCAACATTAAAACAACCTTTTCCAATGGATTTTTGGGTGCATCCTTAGTTCTACATTTTATGGTTGCAACCTTATATAAACCTTTTCCTTTATCATGGATTTTGGGGTGTATCGTTAGTTCTACATTATATGGTTGCAACCTTATATAAACCTTTTCCTATATCATGGATTTTATAAAATACTATATGATTCTCAAATGAGTTCCCAAATTTGGATATATATATATATATATATAATTACCTTTATTTTTGTGACAATAAATTTTTTGAAATTTTGAATAAATTTATTTTACCATTTTATAACTTTGTAAAAGAAACTTCTTAAATAAAAATAACATTTAAATATAAAAATTAATATTTTTAGTAAAATTTTCATATAGTTATTTCTACCAAAAAATAACGGTGATATATTTCCCAAATTTAAGCCTAACATTAACCATATATGTTTAGGTTGCATCCAAATGGTACCCAAATCCTAGACAATGTATTTCCATGTATACAAATACCAACGTAAAGCTCATTTTCGTATCATGTATGCAAATTTGAACAATACTAACATTAATCGTTCATAGCATTAGAACACTTTATTTCATACTAGATTATTGGGATTCAATTAATCCATGGACATCTAGGATTGGTTGTGCATGGATCTAGCCATATGAACCATTGATACATAGAACAATGGTTTCTAAATTTAACTAAATTGAGATCGCATTTGTATGGGAACGGGCTGCGGTGCTTATTTGGTGTACGAATCTATGTGTAATGGAATTGGATTCTTCATACAAGTAGATTTCTGCGATGGGGGCGCGGACCACCATTGTGCGGAACGCGATCCTACAATGAATGGAGCTCGATCCTAGCCAAATAGGATTGTGGTATTTCTTAGATGGGGGTAAGACTCAACATTAAATGGGATCTCGTTCTTGTTGTCGACGGGAGTGCAATCCCATGTTACATGCAACGTCGTTCCTATCAAATAAGAATCTCGATCCCAATGTATCAAGATCTTGCTCCCTATTCAAATGGGATCTCGCTCCCTAATCAAACGGGATCTCGTTCCATAGAAACATGGAACGTGTTCCCATTAAATAGGGATCTCGATCCCAATGTATCGGGATCTTTCTCCTTGTTCAAGTGATCTCGATCTATAACTTCTACCCTCCCCAAAACTCCCCGAGCTCCAGAGCTTTGGGCAGCCATCGATCCGATGCTCCCACTCCCGGAACTAGAGTCGCTCCCGCTCCCGCTCTCACTCTCGATAACTATAATTCAAACCATAGCAAGGGACCACAAATTTGTCTCTATATAGGGCAGGACGACATAAAGGGCAGGACCACATTTCCCAATAGCGAGGGACCACAATATAGGGCAGGACCACATTTCCCAATAGCGAGGGACCACAATATAGGGTAGGACCACATTTTCTAATAGCGAGGGACCACAATATAGGGCAGAACTGCATTTCGCAATAGCGAGGGACCACAAATTTTTCTATATATATGAGTGTGCTCCTATTGCATATATGACAAAGAACTAGTATGAGCACTCTCTCCATTAAATTTCAGTGAAAGTAATTAAAGGGAAATTACGTACATATCCGTTATAGTTTGCATTATTACAAAACTACTAAATAGTTTCGTTATTACCTATCTGTCAGTTTTTTTTCATGTCATAACGAAAATTTTTAAAAATGATAACTTTACCTTTTTTCGATTGTTTTTTTTTTGAGAGAAAGTTCAAAGATATTATTAATCTACAACGAGATTATAGAATCCAAAATAACGGCTTCAGAAAGGGTAGAACCTCCTTTGGCCAGGGAATCGGCTAGCATATTAGCCTCCCTATACGCATGAACAAAAGAGACAGAAAAGGAGGAGGAGAGATCCAAAATCTGAAATAACAAAGATTTCAACTCCCAATGAAGTTTTTGATCCCCTTTGCACCATTTCACAACATTGAGGGAATCCCCTTCAATAATCTAAGAAGTCCCCAAATTCCTCTCTACAAGGGAACAAAGGCCAAAGAGAAAGGCAAAGATATCTGCATAATTCGTAGTCCGCACCCCAAATGGCCCTGCATAGGAGAAGATCACATTACCCATCCAATCCCGAAGAACCCCTCCAAAACCAGCAAGACCCGGGTTACCCAATGAGCTTCCATCAAAGTTGAGTTTATAAACCCCGAAAGGTGGGACCATCCATCTGCCTTTGGGCATACACTTTTGGAAACCAAAATGAAAAAGGTTAAAAAGATTACATCTCACATCCACTTCAGAAATATTTTGTTTACAACTCATAACAGAGAGGTACAACCAGATGGAATGCAAGATTTTCTCAAAAACATTTCCAACTGGCAAAGAGATACCTTCAAACATTCTTCTATTTCTCTCTCTCCAGATCTCCCACAGAATGACACCTCTAGAGATCTGCAATACAACACTCCCAGTTCAGGGGTAAACTAACTGAAAGATTATGAAGAACCCCAATCACCGATAGTGGAATTACCGATGCAGCCTCAAGCTTGTCAAAATACCATTTCCAAATGCGATTGGCAAACGGACCATGGAGAAGTAGATGATCACTAGTCTCTCCGTCTACCTTGCACATGAGACATATATTCGGTAAAATTTTCTTTCTCTTAATCAAATTATCAACTGTGAGAACTCTTTTTTGAACTGCTAACAAAATAAAACCTTGCACTTTGAGAGGTAGGGGCTGCTTTCACAAGATAGATATTTCAGGCATAGACCATTGCACCCTATCATGGTAGAGTAAATAATACATAGATTTAACTGAATAAATCCCATTTTTGTCAATCTCCCAAACTACCTCTTCAGAAGCATTATGTGGGATATAAACATCGTTCAATAGTCTCTGAAGATCGGCAAACTGAGAAAAAACCAAATAAAAAACCCTATTATAAGGCAGAGTAATATTCCACTCAACATTACTACCCCTGTGAACAAAAAGCTCAACAATAGTGGCTGCTTGATTAGTCATCAAATGATAAATCAAAGGAAAACTTAATTTCAATGGGCAATCCCTTAACCATTTATGATGCCAAAAGGAGATATTGCAGCCATTACCCACACACCACAGAATATCACGATGTATAAAGCCTTTACACGAATGGATAGTCATCCAGCTGGTTGACATGCCCTTTACTCCATTCCTATTCCCCACCCACATATCAAACCTATCCATTCCATACTTTGAAGCAATCACTTCGTATCAAAGGTGGTCTTTAAGAGTAAGGCATCTCCACCATCATTTACAGAGCAGAGCTTGATTAACCAGTTTGATTTTTCTAATCCCAATCCGCTTTTCCTTTTTAGGCGTACACACTCTATCCTAGCAAAGGAGATGAAACTTCTTCTTCTCCACAGAGGACCCCCACATAAAGTTCCTCATCATAGTCTCTATTTTCATTGCTATTGAAGAAGGGATATAATAGACATCTGATAAATAGGCAAGTTTCTCAGGCATGCCTTAATGAGCGTAATCCTCCCCCCAAAAGATAAATACTTAAATTTCCATAAAATCTAGCTTAACTTGGATACGTTGTAAAATTTTATCCCAAATTGCAATAGGGAGACGACCATATGAAATTGGCATACCCAAGTAGTTAATAGGGAAAAATTCAATCTGACAACCAAACTCTTGTGCAAAAGAGGAAACCTCCGCATCAGGGCAATTTACACCCACCATACCTGTTTTCCCAAAATTAACCTTTAAACCCAATGCAACTTCACAGCACTTCAAAAAAATAATAATATTTGTAACTTGCGCCTACTGTGCTTCACAAAAAAGAAGGGTATCATTAGCATATTGCAAATGTGAAACACACGGTCCCCCATTGGGCATTTGAAAGCTTGCAAAGTGATCATTCCTCATTACATTGGTAAGCATCAAATTGAAGCATTCCGCATATACGGTAAAAAGGAAACGGGAAAGAGAACCCCCTTGACGTAGTCCCCGGGTGGCCTTAAACACTCCCATCGAGCTCCCTTTATAAAGACTTGAAAAGTGAGCTGAAGACAAACAACCCAAAATCCACTGCCGCCACTTTTCACTGAAACCTATATTTTTCATAATTTCTAACGAAATATGTCATTCCACCCTATCATAAGCCTTCTCCATATCAAATTTAATAACCACCCCTGGATTTCCATCAAGGATCTGAGAGTGAATGCACTCTTGTGCAATCATAACACTATCAGAGATCATTTTGTCCTTAATAAAAGCCAATTGCGGGCCAGAAATAATAAAAGGTAAAACCTCCTTTAGTCGCTCAGCCAAGACCTTAGCCACAATGTTGTATAGACTTGTAAGAAGGCTAATTGGTCTAATATCCCCTAATGCAGCAATTATAGACTTTTTTTGGATCAAAGCATTAAAAGTAGAGTTAACCCCTTTAAAAAGGTTTCCACTTCGCAAGAATCCCCTGGTCATTTCCAATAGCTCATAACTAATCAAACTCCAAAATTAGTGAAAAACGATTAGAGGGAAGCCATCAGGACCAGGTGCTTTGTCACCAGGTAAAGCGAAAACTGCCTTTTTTAACTCTTTCAAAGAAACATCTCAATCCAAGATAGAACTCAAGTGAGGCGGTAAATTTTTGAAGCCTACCTGGCTCAGTCTAGGGGTATAACTCATTTCTGAGGTAAAAGCACGGTGAAAGTGGTTAATAATAGCACGACTCATACCCTCACCATCATCCGCGTCAACACTTATAACCACCAGGCCAGAAATATCATTTTGGCCCCTCTTTCAGCCATTTGACCCTAGACCTCTATTTCCAATACACCTCTTCCACCCTCCTAAGCTCTTGTAACTCATTAAACTTGGCACTTCTCTCCCCAGCCATCTCTATAGTCCAAGATCCTGTTTGTCGCATTACTTGATCTGTGGTCTCTATAGAAAGAAACACTTCATCAACTTTCCTTTTTATTGAATAACATTTCTCTTTTTTCCAATCCATAAGCTTATGCTTAATATTGAGCAATTTCTTATGGAGTTGAAAGTCAAGAGACCTACTGACAATCGTATTCTCCTACGTTCTTTTAATAAGTTCTAGAACATCATTTTCCTTTAACCATCCAATTTCAAAATGAAAAGGTCTAGTACCTCCCAAAAAAATCTTAGAGATTAACATAGTTGTAGTATGGTCCAAAGAGAGCTTGGGGAGTGCTTTAACAGAGGTTATAGGGAAAAATTCAGACCATTCAAGGGAAACCAGGAACTTATCAAGTTTAGACATGGAGAGGGAAGTCGCACTCCCATTAGACCAAGTGAATTTCGCCCCTGTAATTGGAAGGTCGATGAAGGTATGTGACTCAATGAATCTATTAAATAGACGCATTGACGAAGTAATCACTGCCCCAGCAAAGCATTCATCCGGCCAACGAGTAAAATTAAAATCCCTCCCAGTACAAATAGGATAGAGAAATTGAGAAATGACTTCAATCATTTCCTTTATAAAAGAAAACTTCTGAGCAGAACTATGTGGACTATAGACATTCATCAGACCCCATTGAAACTCAGCTTCAGGACATACAAAGCCAACAAGCAATAAAAAAAACTTCTTTGACAAATCAAAAAGAAAGCAAAACCGTAGGGTCCCAAATCAACCAAATACCACCAGACTGACCCACTGAATCAATGCCCACAAAATCTACTGCTCCATATCCTCAGACTTCCCTAACCCCAGAAAGAGTAGGGCTTGGAAGTTTGGTTTCTTGCAAAATAAGAGCAGTAGGTTTATACATACTAAAAAAAACTAGGATGTCTTTTTTGTGTTTGGGGTCACCCAAACCCCTTACATTCCAAAAAAGTAATAACATTAAAGAGATTTGGGATGGGAAGAACTTGAACCATCCCCCCTTGGTCCAAAGTAGACTTGTTCAAGCATCGTCGCCTCCTCCATGGTCACATCATAAGCATCATCCTCCGAGGAAGAAGAAGTGGTGGCGATATCATTAATTTGAGTCTCTCTGATCATCACTCCAGCCGTCGTATCACGCTTACCTTTCGCTAACAATCTAGCAAATAAGTGAGTACCTTTAACAGGGCTTTTACCTTTTTTCTTCTTCACACTCTTCTCCTTAACAGAGGTAAGAGTCTCAGCTTCTCCACCAAACATCAATGAATTGGACTTCTGATTTTCACCACCAGTGGGAGACAATTTTCCAACGCTGATTTCCTCTATGATATCATGAAAAACTACCCCAATGGGTAAATCAAAGTCCATGCCACTATCATGAACTATCGACCCCGCTAACTTCTTTGCTTGATCAACCCTACCATCCACTGCAAAAGCCGAGTCCATCCCCTGCGGTCTTGATTCTCCTTCGGCATTGAACCAGACACCATCTTAGAGAGATGAAGTAGGGGACGTTCCTCACGAATCACAGAGAGTGGGGCCACGTCCACTACCTCCATTCTCGACACCAACTCCTGCTCTTCTTCCTGAGGCATAACAACATTCTCTGATAAGTTCTGCACAACATCTTCAACATTACCAGCCTTCTCCATAGCAATTGGTTCAACATCATTTATAGCCACCAAAGCTAGCGGGTTGACCAATAGAGGATCGAAAGGAAACCTCTTCATAGCTAGGGTCTTCCTTGCCGCACGTCGATGCCACAGAGGATACATGGTTGCCAGAATCGCAAGTATCCCCTAGATAACTATCACCTTCTTCTGCATTTGCCACAGTGAAGCCAAAGATTTGAAATGTTGGAGGAGCACCTTCTTTGAACTTAAGGGATGAGAGGCAAACCTCTCATAATCAACCGCCTTCACCTCCGTGAACCGATCGCCGCCCTTCTTAGCAATGTTAGGGAGCTCCAGGTGTCTAACCATCGTAGATTGCGCCCATCCCAAGGAAAACTGCTCGTTTAGCGGCTCGATAAAACTCCCATACCTACACCTTCATCCTTTTTGGAAACTTCCCTAGAAACTTGCGAATGTATCTTTGATGGACCCTCGGTCACTTTTGTTGGTCCCGCAACACGGTCAATAACGGATTTCTCCAAGCCCGCTGTATTATTCGTAAAAAGCCCCATAGGCACCCAACGCTTACAAATTTTCAAATTTTTAAATTTCCTCTACGACTTACCGAAATTGCGAGGACCTACTCATTGCTGGCCGGAATTCCAATTTTTTGGCCTAGGCTTACGACGGTGTACGACCTCCTTCCACCCAAATTTTCCATCAGGGACATTGTCAACCTTCTGTAGTACTGGATGAAAAGAGTCTCTCTCAACAATTTCTTGCATCACAGAAATGGAGAAAAATTCTTGACCCACTCGCAAGGTCAATATTTTAGGGATGTGTGCACCTTCCAATTTCCATAAGCGAACTCTTACAGATCTAAGATCAGCCCCAGTGAAAGTAGACTTATCAACATCACAGAACTCACCACATTTGTTAGCGCGTTTATGAAAAGTTTGTAACGACCAAGCATGGGCAGGAACACCCAATAGTCTGATCCACATACTGCATTTTCGTAGGTACGATTGATAAGAATCCAACCTCCAAGGGTCAAGGGATAACAATTTCCCTTTAATACGCACAAAACGATTCTTCAAAGCCTCACTAGAGTCTGTCTTAGAGAGAAGGAGAAAGATGATCTTGTTCTCTCCCATAACTTTAACCTTTGGAGCATACGACCATCTCCAACTCCTTCTAGCCCAGTAAGAAAGATCGAAAATATCCGTCGAAGGGGGAGAGAAAGATCCCACCACTACGTTTTAAAACTCTTCCCTGCTTGTTCTCTCTCTAACCCTCTACAATGACTAATCTACAATGATCATCTTTCAATTGGTAATTGGAACAGAGAGAATCGATAAACAATGGGAAGACTTTAATGTAATGTATGGATAGAATGGATAAAGATAGGGAAGAGTTTAAACCCACCCAAAATGTGGAAAGAGAGAGAATGGATAAACATAGGGAAAAGGGTATAGAATGAGAATTCGGGTGTTCAAAAATTGAAATTTAAAAAAATTTGATTAGTGGATAAGGAGAGAATATGTAGAGGACGTTGTTCAAAAATCGAATTTAAGAAAAATTTGATTAGTTGAGAGAATACGCAGAGGACCTAGGAAAGAGAAAAAAAATTTCGATTATTCAACAACAAAAAATTTTGAATATTTGGTTTTTCAAAAACTGAAATTGTTCTGATTTTGGTTTATTGAACAACCAAAAAAGGGTAAAATTATCTTTTTTTTTAAATTTTCGTTATGACATAAAAAAAATGGACAAATAGGTAATAACGGAAACTATTCGGTAGTTTTGTAATAATGCAAACTATAACGGATATGTATGTAATTTTTCCATAATTAAATGATGAGAAGAGGTTGGCTCATTATTTATATCCATTTCAAGTTTCAAGAAATCTTGGCACGAGGGATTGCATGTTCCCACATCGTGGTATCATTATCTTAATCCCCGTGTGCTTGGATGTAAAAATATTTTGAAAATACTTACTATAAGTAAT
>NW_006500223.1:159432-172346 GCF_000471905.2 Amborella trichopoda
TTCTCTCTCTCTCTCTCTCTCTCTCTTTATATATATATATATATATATATAAGCTTCCCGTTTAAGTAATGTGGATGGTGGAAGGTCCAATAGTTTAGATTAGACATGACCACATTCAATGGCCATAAAAGAGTTTCATATTTTATTCTTCATTTTTATATAAGATCAATATTTATTTAATTTTTTTTATTATAGATGTAGTTCTATGTGGTAAGTTTTTGAAATACCTTAAATTATTTTAAGGTGTGTTTTGGTCAATTTTTTTTCAAAATATTTTTTATTCTTTTCATTAGGTGCCTCATATAGAAATACATTCCTACCTAAAGTCTAGATAAGTATCATTCTTAAAAAAAATAGGAAAAAATAAAATGTAAAACTCTTTTTGGGCCATTGGATAATATGGGTTTCAATCTGAACCATTGAAATGGTGTTTGTGCTCTCTTCAAGTGTCCCATATATCATCCCTATATATCGTCCAATTTTAAGAATTATTAAAGTATGGGCATGGATTTGATCGATTTCTACCATTTTTGGAGTTTAAAATTTCAGTAGGGCCAAACTTTACTTTTAGGCTGATGTTGGGGTTTTCGGCGCTAAAATTACATCTCCAATAAAGTTTGGAGGTACTTTTTACTTTCAATGCTTTAATTTAACACCTTTAATAAATCTAACTCGCAACCCCAAAACACACATACACACATTAGTGGTCCATTGTCTCTCATTAATATAAACCAGTGATTAAAAAATCGGCGAGTCGAACCGGACTCGCTCGGTTCGACTAGGGAACCAGCACACCTGTGCTATTTCCAGTGAAATACCAGGAATTGCCCGTGTCAAGAGAGAACCGGGCGATTCCCAACAATGAATCGTCGAGTTAACTCGGTTCCCAATAGTCAAACACGGGTTGCACAGTGTTCTTCACGGGATTCATGATTTTTTGTCATTTTTCATCATTTTCAGCTTTGTAATCGAATCTTTTAGCCTTTACTTTAATCTTTTCAAACATTTTAGTTAATAAATTGTAGTAGAAATCATTGATTTTGATCACAAATATTTGGATCTGAAAAGAACAAAGCGTGAGTTTTAGGGATCCCCCTTTTCTCTGATGTCAAGCAAAATAGGCTATCATTTTTTGTAAAATATGAGGGTTATTAATCTTAAGAGTGTTGTTTAGAAGTTGTTGTTTATAATTTGTGAGAATTTTGAACGATTACATCTCAGATTTGAATTGAAGCCACGGGTGCAGGAAAAACAGGTAAGAACTGCGATTTTTTTTTTTTTCACCATTCTATCAATTTTATTCAATATTTTGTAAATAGTGTATTAATATTATAGGTTTTTGATTCCTTATAGTGTTGTTTATCATCAAATATATTCAATTTGATCTGATTTATTCAATTTAAGGTTGATTTTCAAGAAAAAATGACTGATATTTGTGAAGAACTGCTTTTTTTTTTTTTTTTTCTGCCGTTCAATCGATATAACTCAATTATTTGTAAATAATGTATTAAATTTATAGGTTTTTGATTCCTTATAGTGTTGTTTATCATTGCATGTATTCAATTTAATCTGATTTATTCAATTTGAGCTTGATTTTTAAGAAAAAATGACCGATGTCTATGAAGAACTGCTTTTTTTCTTTTTTTTCTCCATTCAATCGATTTTACTCAATAATTTGTAAATAATGTGTTAATTTTATAGGGTTTTGATTTCTTATAGTGTTGTTTATCATCACATATAATCAATTTGATCTAATTTATTCAATTTGAGCTTGATTTTTGAGATGGAATGACGGATGTCTGGTGGGTTTGTGAAGAACTAAGTTTTTTTTTTTTTGTTTTTCTGTCATTCAATCGATTTTATTCAATATTTTGATAATAATGTGTTAGTATTATAGGGCTTGGATTCCTTATAGTCTTGTTTATCATAACATGTATTCAATTTGATATAATGTAGTCGATTTGAGGCGGATTTTCGAGTTGGAATGACTGATGTCGGGTGGATCTGTGAATAACTAAGTTATTATTTTAGAAAAAATTGATGTCGATTTATTCGAGAAATCGTGATTTTCTGAAAATTTGTGAAAATCGTGACTAGGTTTTGATTATCATGACAAATTAAACTATATTTTTAATTTTTATTGTTAAATGTTTAATGCAAAAAATTGCATGTTGATAATTATTGATGCAAAAAAATACATGTTGTTAAAATTTTAATGCAAAACTGTATTTTTTTATTTTAATGCATAAAATGTATGTATATGATTGATAAATATTTTATCATTATATTGTCTTGAATGACTATATCATTGTAAATATTATTTGTGGCATGTATGTATATTCTTGGTATTAACTATATGAATATCATTGTAAAACAATCGTGACATGTATGATAAATATATTATCTTGCATATTTCAATTTTATTATTAAATTTTTAATGCAAAAAATGTATGTTGATATATAAATTACAGATATATTCTTGATAATTGAGTTGTAGACATGTTTGGAGCTTGCATTTTTTATTATATTATCTTGCATTTTTGTAATTGAGATGTACGACTATTTGTGGTCATTTTAATGGAGTTGGGATTGTGCCCACTATATCATTGTAAATATTATTTGTGGCATTGTGAATGACTATATCATTGTAAATATTTTTTGTGCCAAATGTACATGTAGTGGCATTATGGATGACTATATTATTGTAATGGCTGATATATATTATTTTTATCTATAATGTTGCATAAATAAATTATTTTTGCCAGTAGGAACTAAAATATTTTTGTCAGTAGAAGTATTTTGCATTAACAACAAAGATAACTTTATGAACTACCCATACATATTATCACTACACATGGTGATTATTTTTTCATGTTGAATTGTCAGGTTAATTTTTAACCATTTACATATTAAAACAGTTGAACCATGGCAAGATCTATGGAAGAACCTGCATGGCAACATGGGGTCAGACTTGATCCCAAAAAAACAGATAAAATTGTTTGTAATTAGTGCCAAAAAGTGATAAGTAGTGGGCTACATAGGTTCAAGCAACACTTGGCAGGGGTTAATGGAGATGTTTCAGTATACAATAGTGTAACTAGTAATGTAAAAGAGTAGATGGCGGCATTTCTCAAGGCCACCAAAGGTTAAAAAATTGCTAAGCAGAGAATGGATGAGGAGATAGCTGGTTTATATACTCCATCGAGCGGGAATGATCCAGAAGTGCAATATAATAATGACTTGGAGATGGCCAGCAGAATGAGTTTATAGGAAAAATATCAGAGGGAAAGCGGGTTTAGAATTCCTGGTGGTTATGATATGGGCATGCATAGTGGGCCTAGCTCAAACATGCATGGCGGGCTCAGCTCGAGCATGCATGGCGGGCCCAGCGCAAGCATGTATGAGCTTGAATATGTATAGAGGGGTTGGTGGCAATATGTATCAAGAGGAACCAGACATTGAAAAAATTATTCCTGACTTATCTAGGAGTACCAGTATTGCAGGTCATAGTCGGATAGACCCATTTCTCTCAATGCCTAAGTCACAACATATGACCCTTAAAGGCATGGTGAAAGGTACGAGAAACATGTTGGGCAGATATGTTTTTAAATGGTTATACGATAAAGAGATCCCCTTTGATGTAGCCAATAACCCATATTTACCACTTATGGTCAACGCAATCCAGAGAGCCGGGCTCGGGATAAAGCCCCCGACGACATATGAACTCAGTGGGCCAATCTTGCATGAAGAGGTGGAGGAAGTTAGAAAGTGGATTGAAGACTATAAACAGAGTTGGCCAAGAACAGAAATTACTCTCATGAGTGATGGTTGGTTGAATAAAGTTAGCAAAAATGATTTTTTAACTTCTTGGCCTATTCCCCAAAAGGTACAGCATTTTTGTCTAGCAAAGATGTATCATGGATAAAGAAGGATGCAAACTTCTTGGTACGACTAATGATCAGATAGTGGAGGAGGTGGGAGATAAGTATGTAGTCCAGTTTATTACGGACAATGCACGTGAATGTGTTTCTTCAGGCAGCAAATTGATGGATAAGAGGAAGCACCTAGTATGGACCCCGTGTGCTGCACACAACATCAATCTTATATTAGAGGAGATCAGTGAGATCAAAATTATGAAGGAGACTCTATAGGAAGCGAGGTTGGTATCAAGATTTATATATAACTACTCTAAAATCTTATTTTTGTTTAGAGAACAGTCTAAGAAAAAAGAGATAATCAGGACTTTCATAACCCGCTTTGCCACAAATTACTTGGCTGTGGACTCCATTCGGGAATCTGAAGCTGCATTAAAGATATTGTTTACCAGTGAAGAGTGGTTAAATGACTGTCTCTCGAAGTCTAGTACCGGGCTAAAAGTAAACAACATAGTCTCAAATAGGAGGTTCTGGTCTCAATGTTCCAGTGTCATAGAGGCCACTACCCCTTTGGTCACGGTGTTAAGAATGATGGATGCTGACAAGAAAGCTACCATGTGCATCTTTTACAAAGGTATCGAGAAGGTCAAATCAGCTATTGGGGAGAAATGTAATTTTGCTAGTGAAGTAATCGAGATTATAGAAAGAAAGTGAAACACCAAATTTGGACATCCAATTCATTATAAAGGTACATATATCTTTATGTCATTAGAATGTTTAATTCTAAATTATTTTTTAATAAAATTTTAAATGACCTTTCTCTATCTATGTATTTTCTAGGTTACTACTTCAACCCAAAATTTTTCTATTTGACACGTGAACTTCCCCACAAGATTATGAAAGGGGTCAGATACATTTTTGCCAGGCTGGAGAGAAGCTCGAAACCAGGTAGTAGCAATACAAGAGGTAATATTTAATATTTGAATAAGAACTTCATCGAGTTGTTATATTTGTAAGGAATAATGCACTAAAATGAAATATATTTTTTTAGCTTGCTATGTATAGGGATGTTATAGGATCCTTAGGAACTAGACTTGCCAGGAATTCGCGAACTAAGCTGGATCCAGGTTATCCCCTAACTAGCATTTTGTTCATTCATATATTTAATCTTATAAATTGTTCTTGCCCTTACAATGCATTTTGCATTTTAATCTAGCTGATAGTGGGAGATATATGGTAGTGATGCACCTCACCTATAGAGGATAGCAATCAAGGTGCTCTCCCAGACATGTTCTGCTACTGGGTGTGAGCAAAACTGGAATACGATCCAATAGTTGCACACTACTAGAAGAAATTGACTCGCTTCGGAGAGGCTTCATAAACTAGTCTATGTTCATTACAACTTAAATCTCCAAGAGCGACAAATAAGAAGGAAGCTTGAAGACTATAGGTCGATAAACTTGGACATAATATTTGTCACAGATACAACAAAACAATGGGTAGTAGAGGAAGAGGAGCCAGTGTTGCACAAAAAAGCGGTCCTTGAGGCTATCGGTGAGGAAGATCTTGAAGAAGGTGATGAGCAACATAAAAGAGGAAGCAGCCCGCCAACATATCCACAATTCATCGGAGATGTCGATGATATTCAATCTAATGAGGGAGAGTGGGAAGGGGGTCTAAGGGAAAATGAGAGAGATGATTCTGAGGCCATCCAATCCCAGCCAAATTATTTACATATCGAGTCCCAACAGCAAGAGGGTAGGGAAGAGCATGGTAGTGTAAGTGAGCATGAAGGATGGACAAGCTTCAGGGATTTTAGATTAGAAGCATAATAAAACACTAACACTCAGAGATTTGGGTATAGTCAAGTGCCCAATAATTTGGATGATTCGTTTTTAGCACTATTCAATGAATTGTGACACGAATTCAATCAATGGCACAAGCGTGACCAAGATGAAGAACGACGTCGAGTGTCATTTTATTTTTAGGTCGTATATTACGAATTATATGCTTTATTGTAGTCCATGCATGATGATATACTTAATCCATGATAATTCTATGTTTATCCCTTTGTATGATGTAAATTAAATGGTAAACAGTAGTTCATGCGTAGAAAGAACATATCAATATTCGCATATTCATGTAAAGAAATGAAAAATCTTAATGGAGTAACCCCATTTCTTATTGGATTCCGAAAAAGCAACATTTATAATGAATTTTAATAATTTTTTTGGATTTTTCTAAAGGCTTAATCAGATCAATTCGGCCGATTCCGATCTGGATCGTCGATTCACCGATTTGGATGGGTTTTTGAGGTGCCCGATTTGGGTCACTGATCCTTTTTTTAAACCACTGCTATAAACAAATTAGTGAAAAGCAGAAGTTGTATTTATCCCATGTGTCCGACTTAGAACCGGCCCGTCGAAACTAGGCACTCACCAATTCGGTTTGGGTGGTCTGGTAGGGTATTTTAAAACATTTATATAAAGTCCTAAAAGAATAAGGGATTTGTTTATAATGTGTTTTATCATTTTGGTAAAGATTGGAATTGGTCTATAAATACTTATATTTATATTTTACTAGTTTTTAAGAAATTTCAGAAGTACATCAGGCACAAATCGATGTTTTAAAATCTATTTTTTTACGAATTATCAACTTTTTTTTTATACATTTTATTCTTTTAGATTTTTTTATGTCTTTTAATTATTTTAACACTTTTTGAACCAGCCCCGGTTAGGCCGGTTCAACCAGTTGGTTTACCGTTTACGCTATTGGCTGGTTTGTTATGCTGGGTTGATTTTTTGAATACGGGTTTAGCGTTTGAATGATTTATGTAATAAGCATACAGGCAAACAGATAAAGAAGTGAAGTGTTGGACAGAGAGAACGATTTTTGTAATAAGCATACAGGCAAAAAGATAAAGAAGTGATGTGCTGGAGAAAGAGAACGTGACATTGCGCCACGCGCGTGGGAGGTATACATCAACAACCAGGATAAGACTAACTGCATGTTTTGAATTATCCGTACACACCGGTTTGGTATACCACTTCCATATCGTTTCCCTGTGCACTAGGGTTTTTAAAAACTTTGAGGCGGCATAGGTTTTTTAGAACGTACATCTTTTAACCCACGGACCACTTTATTCTTGCTCGTTTTCGGGTTAAATAAACACTAGAAAGACATTTCTATCTGTCTATTAAATCTCTCTTTATATTTATTTATTTATCTTTCTCCGTAACATCTCTATAGTAGGTGAGTGCTACTTTATAGAGATTGGACATGAAAAAAAAATGGATTTCAAGTTTTGAAAATAGTGTATTTTATAATACATTTTTTGACCATCAATTTTCAAGTTTTCATAGATCTATCAATCTACACTATTTTTTAAGCTTTAAACTTGATAAATAAAGATGAAAATATATTTCAAGGCTATCACAAATATTTTCAGTATTGAAACTACATTTCTCGACACTACTTGAAGGTAGGCTCTAATTTGATTTTTTAGAGCCTAGGCTCTATACAAACTGCACCCTATATATATATATCCAAAGTTGCTCATTTGAGAATTATATAGTATTTTATAAAATGAAAGAAGGAAAAATTTTATATAATGTTGCAATCATAAAATGTAAAATTCTGAGAGCAGGGATTTAGTTTGTTCAGGAACCACATCTACAATGTTACGGAATACGTTCCGTAAGACAATGTGAGCGAGATCTGTGAAGTAGAGGGAGTGAAATGCGTTGTGTATAGGATCGACCGTGCTTTAGCAGGAGCGAGATCTGTTGTGAATGGGAGCGAGATTCATAAAGTAAAGGGAACGAGATCCTTGAAGTATCGGGATCGAGCTCTACTGTGAATAGGATCGAGAATCCTAAAAATTGGAACGAGATCCCTAAAAGATGGGAACGGGTTCCGAGCGAGATCCCAGCTTCAAAACGCCGAGTGGCATTCTCGGTAACTAAAGATTATCTTAATCCAAATTTTAGGATGCACATATATTTTAATATTGCACACTAAAAAAAAATAATCTAATAATAATTTAAAAAATTAACAAGAATTCCACCAAAAATTGAGAGGCATTTCTAGTCAAATAAATTTTTGAAATATCATATAACAATACATCTACGCCTCAAATTTCGGATACCGATAAACTTTTAAATAAAATAAAAAACTAAAAATGACAGGTTGATGAAACAAGGTTTTCGATATAAACTGGAAGGGTTCTTGTGGACGCTTTACCATTCCATCAAAATATATCATCGAACTGCCAAAACAAAACGTAAAATAATAAAACTAACACATAGGGAACCGTTATTTCAATTGGATGCCAACTTTGGATTTGTAATAAACCAACATTATTGGGGACCCTCCCGCTGTAATGGAAAATTTTGGACCACGTTTCATTTTTTTAATTAAATTTTGCCACAACAAACACTACAAATGCAGTAGTATCTGTCATAAATTAACCTTAAAGGAGACAGCAATGATTTTTCACGGACAGATGGTACCATAAGGCTATATACCACAATATAGGTCAGGACCACATTCCCAATAGCAAGGGACCACAAATTTGTCTCTTACAAAAATGTTTGCGTGCTCCTATCTGTATATCTGAAAAAGAACGAGAGTGGGTCTGTCTCTCTTGATTTCTTTATTGAAATCGATTTAAGTTTCAACAAATCTTGTCAAGAGGATTGCGTGCTCCGCACATGGTGATATGCATTAATGCCAACCCACTTCCATTTATTGGGAAAAACTTCATTTGATAGTTCAATCAAGAAGGTTGTTTTGATGCTATAAAATCATCTGTTTAAGTGACTAATTTTCTCTTTAGAGAAGAAACTTTTTTTCCTAAATGTGCTCATTCGGGAGTACAAACTTTTTTTCCCAAATGACTCTTCCCAAAAAACGAAAAAAATCTTTCCCATATTTTTTGTGAACTTGGGAATACTAGATAGGACTAAAAAAATCTTTCCCAAAAAAAAGAAGGAGACTATCGAGTGAAAGCTGGGATGGGGTGAGTAGAGAGATAATCTAAAAAAGTAGTGAAAATTCAAGTCATTGAAGCAACCAAAGCTGGGAAACTACATTTATAGAACTTCAAAATTTGCAATCGGGGCAAAAATAGATTTTCATACCAAGCGCAAGGCTTTGAAGCACCCAAACTACATTATTGGGCTGCACCTTACATCAATTGTATAAGGTTGTCACCTTATACAAACCTCACACATAAGCCCAATAAAATTTATTTGAAGGCCTGCATTTCTATATATCCGAGCCCGACCGCATAGTAGCTGGGAAAATCATAAGTTTGAAACCTACCATAATCAAATCACATAAGATAATATTTTAATGAATAAATTCTAATTTCCAAAAGAGAAATGAGTACATATGTACCCAAGCGGCTAAGACCTAAGACCTAGTATCAAATAGTTTTGAACAACCAGAAGACCACATTATGTAAATATATTCAATAAAACCGTCTTTTTAAGATTTATATTTCACTTCGTATGAATTTCCAAAAGAGAAATGATTACATATATAGCCAAATTATAAGCGGCTAAGACCTAAGACCTAGTATCAAATAGGTTTGAAGAACCGAAGACCACATTATATAAAATATATTCAATAAAACCTTCTTTTTAAAATTTATATTTCACTTCATATAAATTATTTGAAAAAATAATATTATTAGTTTTATATATTCATAAAGAACTTTGGTTGTTCATTGAAAATCTCAAAGACCAATGTGCTCCTTCAGGAGCACAAACTTGTTTTTCCATAACATGTTAGAAATTTCGAAATCATGCATATTCTCTTCCCAAAGAAAAGCGTGATCATGACTCTTCGCAAAAAACGAAAAACATATTTACCAAATTTAATACACGCCGGCAGATTTTAATGATCGTTACCTTTCCCAAAAGATTAGAAATAGCATGGAACCCTTAATGAAGGCATACTTCATAGATGGAAATAGCATGGTTAGATTAGAAATAGCATGGTACCTTTGATGATGACATGCTTCATAGATGGAAATAGCATGGTTGATACCTTATATAAACGTTGTCTTTATTTTCCTTATATTTTGGCCCCCCAAAGGCATAATAAGCCATTATACCATAACTACTGTTTGAATTTCTAAAAGAAATCCACGTGGCATATTCTAGATGCAAGTACATATGTACTTGGACATTTCGTCTGGATAAAATTTACATTCTCATTGGCAAAAAAATTGTGCATTAAGAACCGATTGGATTAAATATTCATCAAATCTACACTCTTATGGAACAACAGTTTGAATGTTCGAAATCTTAAATATATTCTAGGTGGCGCTGACAGGATAGGATTCAAGTACACAAATGTCAATCATTGGAATTAGATGAACATACATACGTTGCCGCTAAAAAATAGATATATAGTTAATTAGGGTATAGTTTCTATAAGGTTGCAACCTCCAACCATCCAATTAAGGCACACCACTAAAGTTTATCATAAATGTAATATTGATACAATGGCGATGATGACTATATTTTTTATTTATTAAAAAAAGTCACGACATGCACCTATTAAGGAAATAAATATAGGGAGTATAATAAAAGTAACCCGTAGATTTCGTAATTTAATTAATATTGGAAGAAGTTTATATAAGGTTATAGACTTAAAGTGTATAATTACATATGCACTTCAAAAATCAATGGGAAAAGATTTTTTTAATTTTTAAAAACTCTTTAATTGATGATCTCGACATTGAGACGTATGAATATGAGAGAAAAAATATTTTCAGTACCCGAAACAGTGCATATTGCAACACATTATCAAGACCGTCCATTTTCAAGATTTTTCATATGTTTATAGATATACTTGATTATAACCATTTTTGGAGTTTAAAATTTTATAATTAGATCTTAAACAATATTTTAACATAATCCTCATTTTTTTATACCAAAATTAGATAAAGTTTAGAGGTGCGCCTTAATTGGATGATTTTCATATATTTATAGATCTACATGATTTTAATCATTTTTGGAGTTTAAAATTTTATTATTAGATATAAAAATAGGTTTTCAGATAATCCTAATAGTTTTTTACACCAAAATCACATGTTATAATAAAATTTGGAGGTGCACTTTAATTGGATTGTTTAAGGTTGCAACCTTATAGAAACCGCACCCTTTAAAATTTACTTATTGTTTCATATTCATGGTCTCCATGATGGACAACACATCTCCGGAAAAATGAAGTCAAAATACATATCTCAATAATCATATCTCAAAAGCAATCCGTACCGTTCGTTAAATGCAAACTTATCAAATCACATAAGACAATATTTTAATAAAATTTGAAATTTCCAAAAAATATAATCATTACATATCTAACACACGCCAGCCATCATTAAATGTGGCTAGGGCAAAATATCAAATAGGTTAAATTTTTTTTTTGTTAAAGATCCCCAATACCATAATTTATAATAAGATGTCACGCCCCAAAAAATTTTAATATAGATATTCTTGAGATGTGACAGTCCAAAACATATATACATCTCTTGATAGAACAAATTTACAGTGACGAGGTTTTACAAAGTAACAAAAAAAAGCTAGCATAACAACAATATCTTCCAAGATTGATCTTGACTAGCACTCAAAATGAATCCGCAGTTATCCTGAAAAATGTTTACCATAGTTTGATGAGTTTGGCTACTCAGTAAGTGATTATCATAATCCTAAAAAGAATCATCGATGAAAGATATAAACAAACTTTCAAAATGGAGGTCAATAAAAAAAACAATACGAGCACTAGCATTTATAGATAACAATTTCACTTTCAGAAATGCACAATTAAACACGATCCAAATGATTGAAATGCATATAACACTTTAACGATAATGCATAATTCAAAGGATTTCATAAAATACCCTACTGGCGTCCCAAGTAGGTCACCTATATGCCCCATCAGCGTTCTGATAGATCCACTTAATCCCTATCGGTGTGTCAGATAGGTTCACTTAATTCCTGCTGGTCCACTTATATCTCATCGACGTATCGGATGAGTCCACTTAATCGCTACCGACGTCTCAGATATGTCCACTTATACCTCACCGGCAAACCGGATGAGTCCACTTGTATACTTAAAGTATTTCTAAATCTCTTTAAACATTCGAAAGCAGCAATATCATGTACTCAATATATTACTAAAATCATTAATATGAATTTCACTGAAACCATTAATAACAGTTACTTTCAATAACATTTTAAAAATAATCAATCAAATATTTGGGCTCAAATTTAGAAAGGTAGCAGTTCGTAAAGACATTCTAGCACAATGGCCAGCTTAATATGTATAGAAAAACTCTTATAGAAATTCAAAAATACGAAATCATCACAATTTATGGGATGTTAATTTGCAAATAAATATTTCACAACAACGCTATAATCAAATGCTAATAAGGCAGTCATTTGCACATGAAATTTACAATGTCTAAATATTTAAAAACAGTAGAAAGAAATCTCACAATTGTACTAAAGCAGAAATATCACATTTATTTCTAATAATTTGATAGTATCTAAAATTTGCTAACAATAGACAAGAAAAATAAATAAATTTAATTTTTCTAAGAATTTACAGCATTTAAAATTTCTAACATAGATAAAATATCACAATTTTTATTAAAAGATTATTTTTCAAGATAATGAGGTCGCGTGCGCATAAAATTTATCGCGCCTAAAATTCATGATAATAAGCAGAATTAATTATTTCATTTTATTTTTAAAAAGAATAGATTATTTTTCGAGACATTGAGGTCACTTACACACAAAACTTATATAATAAAGATTTGAACGGAAATATCACTATTTATTAAAAACATACTATTTTTCAAGAAGATGATGTCACTTACACACAAAACTTATAAAATAAAGATCTTGGACTGAAATATCATTATTTATTTAAAACAGACTATTTTTCAGGAAGATGATGTCACTTACACACAAAACTTATAAAATAAAGATCCTGGATGGAAATATCATTATTTATTAAAAA
>NW_006500223.1:208196-220775 GCF_000471905.2 Amborella trichopoda
AACACACACATGAACAACACACACACATATATATATATATATATATATATATATAGAGGGAAAGGATGGGCTTGGCCGCCTCTCCTATATAGTTCAAATGCGCCCAAGGGCGCTAATTTAAAGCGTTGGAATGGACGGCCAAGATGGGATCCTGTGGGGTAGTTGCTTTATACGTTTGAAGCATATTTTAAAATGTTGTTGTCAGATAGAATACTGACACCTACAGAATAATGAATGGAAGAGTACTCCCTCTCTCTCCTCTCGATCTCTCTACATATTCTCTCTCCTTCTGCTCTCTCTGTAATTTCTCTCTCCTCCCGCTCGGTCTCTGTGTGCTCTCTGCCCGCTCTGTCTCAGCGGCCAAGCTCTCGGCGTTTTCCCTCTCCTCTCTCTATATACACAGGCATCTCCGCAGACCCGCAAATCTCACACCCTGGCCCTTCAGTTGTCTCTGTGTGCTCTTTGCCCGCTCTGTCTCAACGGCCAAGCTTTCTGTGTATTCCCTCTCATCTCTCTGTATACATAGGCACCATCCCAGACCCGCAGATCTCGCACCTTGGCCGTCCAAGTGTCTCTGTGTGCTCTCCGCTCGCTCTGTCTTAGCGGCCAAGCTCTCTGTGTATTCCCTCTCCTCGCTCTGTATACACAGGCACCTCTGCAGACCCGCAGATCTCGCACCCTGCTGCTACCATTTGTCCCTGCTCATCAAGCCCTTGGGCGAACAAAAGCTCTCTCCCATTCAAGGCATGCTAACGCTTCCCTCTCTCTCTGGTTTTTTATTTTCCATCTCTCCCTTTGGTTTTCACTCATTTCAAGTACACAACCCCCAAAGCCCCAAAGAACAACACACAATCTGAGCATTTTTGCCCTGAATATCCCAAATACTGAGCAAAATCTAGGCAACTACATGGTTCTTTCTCTGTAGAATTTTTTGCTCGGATTTTTTTATTGCCTTTTTTGCCTAGATTTTTGTTTTCGTTTTTGTTGCATTTTTTCTCAGATTTTTCTTTCATTTCTTGAATATCCTGAATACTGAGCAAACCCTTGTGTATATGAGTTTCTTTCTCTGTAGCATTTTTTCCCCTGATATTTTTATAGCAATGTTTTACCAGATTTTTTTTTTCCATTTTTAAAGCATTTTTGCCCAGTATTGGAATACCGCTGCAATACTTTTTGTATCTGTAAAAATGGGTGAAAATGTAAAAATTGGTGAAAATGCCTTCTCTTTGTTTGATATATAAAACTGGACAGTGCTGATTTAAACCAATATGTGTTCAAGGGCATCGTTAAAGAAATACATCCTCTTCCTCCTTCAAAAGCTTAAAAACTAAGAGAAGAAGTATTGGTGAGATTTTATTGGATGGAAATATATGACCATCACAATGTGGTTGTAAGACTTTTGATTCATTCTAATTAATATGTGTAGGCTAGAAGGGACAAACACACTACTCCAGAAGTATTTCAGACAACCTGCTTTATCGTGCTGGGGCATGAGTTAAAAACAATTCTTTGAATTTTTGTTAGAAAGTTCAAGCTAAAGCAGCACGAATATATCAGAATATGATCATTTAATATATCTTAATATGCTCATATGAAACTTTCCTATGCCTTAGGACTCTTATAACAGCTTTAGGTTTGATAAAGTAGTGTACGGTAGAAATTTGATTTCGTTTTTTAGGCAAACATATGGGTTTTAACCATGTGTATATATGGTAGCATGACTTACACTCATAGTTAAGGGCCTACAAAGTTATTGATTAGTTGGCATGCTGAAATTCCAAGGTTAACTGAAGCCTATGTATTATGTTTGGAGCTTGAATTGAGTGGAGTCAATGATTCTTGCCTAGATTTTTTTATAGCAATTTTATTTCGTTTTCTTGGCTAAAATATGGCTTTTAACCTTGCAAATATATGGTAGCATTTGGATTATTTTGTTTGTTTAAATTTCAAGGTTAACTGATGCCGATGTATTAAGTTTGGACATAAGTGGAGTCAATGTTTCTCTCCCAAATTTTTTTATAGCAATTTCATTTCCTTTTTTTGGCAAACATAGGGTTTTTGTCCCTGTGTATATAAGGTAGCATGACTTACACTCATATTTAAGGGCCTATATGGTTCTTGATTATTTGACCTGCTGAAATTCAAAGGATAAGTGATGCCCATCTATTATGTTTGGAGCTTGAAAAGAGTGGAGTCCTTGTTTATTGCCCAGATTTTTTTGTAACAAATTCATTTCGTTTTTTTGACAAACATATGGTTTTTGACCCTGTGTATATATAGTAGCGGGACTTACACTCATATATAACGGCCTACATGGTTCTTGATTATTTGTCCTGCTGAAATTCCATGGATAAGTGATGCCGATATATCATGTTTGGAGCTTGAAATGAGTGGAGTCAATGTTTCTTGCCCAGATTTTTTTATAGCAATTTCATTTCATTTTTTTGGCAAACATATGGTTTTTGACCCTTTGTATACATGGTAGCATGACTTACACTCATATTTAAGGGCCAACATGGTTCTTGATTATCTGGCCTGCTGAATTCCCAAGGGTAACTTATGCTAATGTATTATGTTTGGAGCTTGAAATGAGTGGAGTCAATGTTTTTTGCCCAGATTTTCTTACAGCAATTTCATTTCGTTTTTTTGGCAAACATATGGTTTTTGACCATGTGTATATATGGTAGCATGACTTACTCTCATATATAAGGGCCTACATGGTTCTTGATTATTTGACCTGCTGAAATTCCAAGGATAATTGATGCTTATTTATTTTGTTTGGAGCTTGAAATGAGTGGAGTCAATGTTTCTTGTTCAGATTTTTTTATAGCAATTTTCATTTTGTTTTTTGGCAAACATATGGTTTTTGACATTGTGTATATATGGTAGCATGACTTGCACTCATATTTAAGGGCCTACATGGTTCTTAATTATTTGGCCAGCTAAAATTCCAAGGGTAACTGACGCCAATGTAATATGTTTGGAGCTTGAAATGAGTGGAGTCAATGTTTCTTGCCCAGATGTTTTTTTTAGCAATTTCATTTCATTTTTTCTGGCAAAGATATGGTTTTGGACCCTGTGCATATATGGTAGCATGACTTACACTCATATATATGGGCCTACATGGTTCCTGATTATTTGACCTACTGAAATTCGAACGATAATTGATGCGTATATATTATGTTTAGGGGTTGAATAGAGTGGAGGCAATGTTTCTTGCCCAGATTTTTTTATAGCAATTTCATTTCGTTTTTTTAGCAAACATATGGTTTTTGGCCCTGTGTATATATGGTAGCATGACATACACTCATTTTTAAGGGCCTACATGGTTCTTGATTTTTTGGCCTGCTAAAATTCCAAGGGTAACTGATGCCAATGTATTATGTTTGGATCTTGAAATGAGTGGAGTCAATGTTTCTTGCCCATTTTTTTGTGGCAATTTTACTTCGTATTCTTGGCAAACATATGGTTTTTAACCCTGCGTATATATGGTAGCATTTTGATTATTTGGATTCCGGAAATTCCAAGGTTAACTGATGCCTATGTATTATGTTTGGAAATGCTTGGAGTCAATGTTTCTTGTGCAGATTTTTTTATTGCAATTTCGTTTCAGGTTTTTGGCAAACATATGTTTTTTGACCCTATGTATATGTGGTAGCCTGACTTACACTCATATATAAGGGCCTACATGGTTCTTGATTATTTGACCTGCTGAAATTCCAAGGATAAGTGATACATATGTATTATGTTTGGAGCTTGAAATGAGTGGAGTCAATGTTTTTGGCCCAGATTTTTTTATAACAATTACGTTTTGTTTTTTCTGCATACATATGGTTTTTGACCCTATGTTTATGTGGTAAGTCATTATGTGGTAGCATGACTTACAGTCATATTTAAGGGTTTACATGGTTCTTGATTATTTGGCAAGCTGCAATTCCAAGGGTAACTTATGCCAATGTATTATGTTTGGAGCTTGAAATTAATGGAGTCAATGTTTCTTGCCCAGATTTTTTTATAGCAATTTCATTTCTTTTTTTTTCCAAACATATGGTTTTTGACCCTGTGTATATACGGCAGCATTACTTAGACTCATATATAAGGGCCTACATGGTTCTTGATTATTTGACCTGTTCAAATTCCAACGATAATTGATTCCTATGTATTATGTTTGGGGCTTGAAATGAGTGGAGTCAATGTTTCTGGCCTAGATTTATTTATAGCAATTTCATTTCGTTTTTTTGGCAAAAATATGGTTTTTGTCCTTGTGTATATATGGTAGCATGACGTACATTCATATTTAAGGGCCTACATGGTTCTTGACTATTGTGCCTGCTGAAATGAGTTGGAGTCAATGTTTCTTGCCCAGATTTTTTTATAGCAATTTCATTTCGTTTGTTTTTGTAAACATATGGTTTTTGACCTTGTGTACATATGGTAGCATGCCTTACTCTCATATATAAGGGCCTACATGGTTCTTGATTGTTTGACCTGCTCAAATTCCCAAGATAATTGATGCCTATATATAATGTTTGGTGCTTGAAATGCCTATTGAAGGACTAGGATTTGGAGTACTGTTGAATTTTCATCACTATCCTGTTGGGTTGTTTTTATTTATTATTCTTGTGGTTGGTTTTATGTGAAGAATGTTATTTGCATGTTTGGTTTATTTAGATGATGGGCAGAGTTTCATGAAACTTAGTATGTTTCGCCTTTGTTGTCACATGAACCAGCACAAGCTCCATTCAATAGCTTCCAATTCGGACTTGCATATGAAGGTGAACAGATGAAGCATGTTGAAGGTTTTTTCCCACTTTGTTCCAAAAAGTTTTCTCAGGAAGTAGTTTTGAAAAATTGAGGTAGGTATTGCCTGAGGTAGTTGTCGTACCTCTATTGTACACCTTTTTTACTCTGAAAAAGTGCGACATATATGTAGATCGACTATGATTAAATTGTGATATAGACTCATTTTATCTAGTCTTGGTATCCTTATTAACTGTAGGCTTTATAGAGATATATAAACCCCTATGTCAATCCTTACTATTAGAATGCATGCGAAAATATTTTTTTTTTTATTTTTTTTTCTGATTTTTTATACTATCTTTTATTATCTGTTATATTTCGTTATATTGATTTCGAGATTGAGTTTCCTTTTTAAGATAAGTGTATGAATCCCTGTCATGCTTTGCTTTTTGTTATTTGGTGTTTCCTTTGCCCTCTGATAAGGTATAGTTGGCATGGATGTGATAGAGTGATAATAGGGCATTTGAGTGCATCTAATCATTTTAACTGAATGGATCTCGACAACCAATTCCCTCCAAGGTTTTGTAAACGCAAACCAGGATATGGTCGGATGCGTGTTTCTTTCAAAGACGCACGATAACTACAATAGGCATTTCTATAAATGCTCTAACTGGAAGATATGTAATATTTTTTCATTAAGATTATGTACAAGCATATTGGTGTTCCATTGTAAGCATATATCTAACATACATTTATCTTATTGTGTTAACCATTAGAAAGAGACTGGTTGTGGCTATCTAGAGTGGTGTGATGAAATTCTAGGTGAAGAAAAACAAGCATGTGGTTAAAAGGTTCGTATCTCAGAGGCCAGATGCTTGTGCTGCCAATAGAGTACATGCATCTCTGACCGAGAAAGAGAAGCGCAAATCTGTTGCTATGGTCCTTGAGAAAGCAGACGTTAAAATATTTTTTCACATATGTGTAATTTTATTAATGACATTGATGTTTGCCTTCATTTTCTTTGTAAAAGGAATGGGTATATGTTTTATAGTATCTATATATTTATAATTGCATACATTTATTGTTCTCTATCGTTTATGGATCAACAATTTTCATTTTAATATATTTGTACATTAATATAATTCAATAATCTCTCTCTCTCTCTCTCTCAAGCATCAGATTTTCTTTAATGCTTTGAATGGTGAAAGCTGAATTAGTAGGTGTTAATTGTTTGTGGTTTTGTTGTTTGAATGGTGAAAGCTGAATGATTAGGTGTTAATTTTTTGAGTGTTAATTTGCAACCCCATTCTTTCCAAATCTAATATTTTCTTTATCTATTTATTTTCAAATTCCATTTTCTTTGGCTTGAACTTCATATGAATTGTGGTTGCTCTTTTGCCCAAGTTTCCATTGACAAATTGTGATTTTTATAGGGGAGTAACTGGTTGAATCTCCACTCGGATCAACTGACTTCACAGTCAAATGATTCAAATGACGAAGTACGTTTAGTTTTTCATAGGGTAATAAAAAACTCAGTTTTTCATAGGATAATAAAAAACTCATGGCATGGTTATCTTCACTAGAATATTGGTGTTCCAACAAACCAATTACTCTTGTCATGAATCCCTGCTTACTTACACTCATTAATTGGTTTACATCAAGACCATTTCACAATTTTACCCATTAAATTACACTTTGATAAAAGAGAAAACTATACTTTATTCAAAATTACATAGAAATTGATCATTTGATAAATGGTCTTGATGTATACTAACTAATGAGTGAAAGTAGTGGATGGCAACTACACTGATCTAACTAGTGAATCAGGAAGTCTAACTAGCTTTAACGACACCGGCTTTTTTGTCCTCGTTGATTGAATGATCCAGTTTGTTCTTGATGACATTGCTTAGAAACTGTGATTATCTCTTCCTGGGAATTTAATCTAGCAAAAAATGCTTTCTGAAGTACCTTTACTTATTATATAGGGTCCAGGCTCTTTAGCACTTGGTAAGGGGTCTCCAAAGCAAGGCCACTCTAGATCTTGTGAACAAGTACTTTTCAATACCTATTCTAAGGCATGCTACTATGTTGCCGAATGGGTAGCAAGAATCTCATTCCAAAAGTATTTCAGCACATACACACACAAATGATCTTATTGAAAAAAAACAAGATCATAGGTAGATGCCAATTCAGACAATCTAAATAATTATAAAGTCTAAATAATTACATACATATACTAAGAAATGCATGTTCAATTTGCACCACTGAAATAACATGCCAAAACATGGTCAACACTACTCAGGAAAGCTTCCAAATTTCCCAGAAATAAACAAACAACAATGGCAGTCCAATGCAAAAAGTTCCTACATGCAAAAAACATATCTATTTCAAAAAGGTATAAAAAGTAAATAAAAATAAATGAACTTTAAGAATCCTCTAAGGCCATCCTTCTTCCTGGCAAATTCATCAGCTGGGGTCCTTCAATTACTTCAACGCATCCATTGACCTCTTTTGTGCAGTTTTCTTCAAATTTGGGCTTGCCGAGCTCCCCAACAACCTGTCTGGTGAATCCTTGAACTTCTCACAAATGCAAGCCAACTTCTTGTTGTCCAAAGCATTGTAGTTCTTCTCTCTTATAACAGGATTCATGAAATTCTCAGGTGTAGAACTCATTAGAAGGTTTACCAACTAATAAATGGTTTTGATGTATAGCAACTGCTTCCCTATTAATCTTATGAAACCGTCACGCTTAAGAAATCCAAATGCAAAGAGGTCCATATCAGGAACCACCAAGAAGATATTAGAGAGAGAGAGAGAGAGAGAGAGAGAGAGAGAGAGAGATTACATATGAAGACATTAAAGAGAGAGAGAGAGATTATCCATATAAAGACATTAAAGAGAGAGAGAGAGAGAATTTGTTCCACATGGACTAGCAGCAAGAACCACTAGAGAGAGAAGGAAAAATCTTCAGCATACAATAAGTACACACATGCAACAAAAAAATCTTCTGCATAAGAGAGAGAAGGAATTAAAGCATCTGCAACTTGCTTTCACTTTCTGCGACACAAGATCTACATAAAGACAGTGACAAATTATCATAACTTGCACGGATCATGAAAAAAGATAAGAACTTGCACGGATCATGAAAAAGATATTCTTTAATATAATACCTTCAAGGAATTCATATCTTCTCGATTGATGAACAACTATTGCCAAGATGACAACAGCAGATCATAAGTCAAACTTTAAATCAACCAGGCTGCAAGTCGAATTCAATTTTTAAATATATTTTGATGGATACTATTCCAATTAGACGGTTCTTTAAAATTTTTTTTTCAAATAAGCATATGATGTGTTAACACAACAAAACATTACCATTCCTATATGGATGGATTTAATGCGAGTGAATCTTACCATCAACTCACTTCTTATGGATCCGAAGTATACAATGTGTTTTGTCCTTAGCGTTGTAAGAGGAAGATAAATTCATATGTTAGCAATTAAATTGAAGCTAATACAAGTGTAAATCAAATACATCAACAATAGTGAGGATAATACAATTGCAAATAAAAATAATGTACAGGTATGTAGTTGTACCTATCAGAAACAAATGACGGGCAGTTCCTTTTGTCATTGCATACTGTGCATGTCCTTTTTATCATCTTCCATCCCTCAGACCGAGCTTTCATTCTTTTAGTGGCCGGTCGTCCCTTTGTCCATGCTCGTGAAGGTTCAAGGACGTTAGGACAATGATTACTTGCACTTGGTGTGTTACAACAACTAGCAGAATTGGCATCTTCATTGACATGGATCATGACATTATCATGTGGACCTCTCTTGCACATGAACATTTCATCAAATTGATGAATTCCATTTTTTATTATGGACATTATAAACTCATAACCCTCTACATTTTGTGAAGCACGCTTGGCAAAAGATCGACTTGTCCGCATAACCTCGTCATATATAATGGAGCGTGGTAGTTCAGATGTTACTTGAATTTGTTCCCCAATGTCATCAAGAAAAACTCCCTTCTTTGCATCCTTGGGCCAACGCTTCATTATATATTGTGGAGGGATTTTAAACACATCTTTGACCATAAAAATCTTCAGGACATGCCTACAAAGAAGGCCCATCCTCTCAAAGAAGTGACAAGAGCAAGAAATAGAATTGCCATGGCAATTGAATTTCACTAAGTAGGATTTAGTTCCGGTCCCTGGGATTGCCGCCTTAAAGGTTGCAATCTGTCCATTATCTTCAGCTGTCTCCCTAATAAAATTAAAGCAATTAGCCACTTCTTCCCCAAATATCTTTAAAATATTTTGAGTATAGATTTTTGATGTATATGTCTCAATGAAAGTGGTTGTTTACAAGACTGGAGTAGTTTGAATATCTTTCAAGTCATTTTCCCTCTCTTTTTGCACCTTCTTATTGTTGACTTTTGCAACAACTTCTAATAATGCACGTAATCTTGTTTTGGATGTCAAGTACATTTTGAACATCGTATTCATCTCTTCGCTCCTTTGAGTAGAAGTCATACCCGCAGTGAACTTGCCAACCAAGTATGCATCAACTCATTGCATGCGACAACCATAAAGCCTACTTAGCCATTCATTGTCTTTCAGGTTATAATTATCAATCATTGATTTCCAAGCTGATTCAAATTCTTCAATTGTTGGCCTTGCCACACACTTCCTAAAGGTATCTGAATAAGAAGGATGCATGCACAAGACATGACACACTTTTTCTTTGATCTCCACAAATATGTCCCACTTACAATAATGATGCTTACTTTGGTAAAGAACTTGCCTCACTGCATATGAAATTGTAGGATCTTGATCAATGAGAATAACGCCTGGTTGTCGTCCACCCATGGCTTCCAACCAGTTTTCAAATACCCATATAAATGATTCTATCTTCTCGTCAAATATGAGTGCAAACCCAAAGAAAGTTGTACTGAAATGGTGATTTACACCAAGTATAGGTGCAAAGGGCATACCAAACACATTTGCCTTGTATGTAGTATCAAAGGTAACTACATCAGAGAAGCACTGGTAGGAAACTCTAGATGTAGAATCAACCCATAAGATACTGTGAATGTGATCATCTTCATCTAATCTCAATCTATAAAAAAATGAAGGGTTCGATTGGCTCTTTTTATAAAGCCATTGCCAAATTAAATTTCCATCTTCTCCTCTAAGTTTTTTTCTAGCGCTTGCTATTTCATTTTGAATGTCCTTTTGTGTACAAGGGACACTGTCGATCCCTCTAGCTTGCTCTATGAATATGTCATGAATATGTCTAGGCTTAATCATTGCCGAGCTCATTGAATGTATCAATGACTTTGTAGCACTCGACAATGATCGATGCGTGTAAATTAGACGAGCTTTTCTTGGACTAACTAGATCATGATTATGATCTATAAAAACGCTAGTCACTTTCCACTCGTCTTTTTCTTGACTACTTATGCACATCCTAACCTTGCACCCACACCTTAACTCAGGATAAACCTTTCCACTTTTATTAGGTTTTTCTTGTTTAAAGCCTTCCTTGCACCAAACATAAACCCTATCGATCCGTTTACCTTTCTTGGTATGAGTACTCCCCCTACGAACACCAAAACCCTTAGTGAATGCATAAGACTTAAAGAGCTCATATGCATCATGCTCTGATCCAAACATCATTCCTACACATGGTTCTTCTATTTCGTGACTCTTGTTTAGTGAGCAACAACCACCATCCGGGATTTCATCAATACTACCCACATTTGGATATGTGCTAGATGCCACACCGACTGAATTCGTGGGATCCATCTCAGTTTTTTGACTTACCCAACGTGAACTGCAAACTAAAAAATACATGTATTTAAACCTTCATCATAAGACTATTCAAAACCATATGTTTGCCAAAAAAACGAAAAGAAATTGCTATAAATAAATCTAGGCAAGAAACGTTGACTCCACTCAATTCAAGCTCCAAACATAATACATAGGTATCAGTTACCCTGAGAATTTCAGCAGGCCAGATAATCAAGAACCATGTACAACCATAAATATGAGTGTAAGTCACGCTACAATATATACACTGGCTAAACAACCATATGTTTGCAAAAAATTCAAAATGAAATTGCGATAAAAAAAACTAGGCAATAAACAATGACTCCACTCATTTCAAGCTCCAAACATAATACATAGGCATCAATTATCCTTTGAATTTCAGCAGGTCAAATAATCAAGAACCATGTAGGCCCTTACATATGAGTGTAAGTCACACAACCATTTATAGATAGGGTCAAAAACCATATGCTTAGCAAAAAAAAAGAAAGGAAATTGCTTTAAAAAAAATCTGGGAAAGAAATATTGACTCAACTCATTTCAAGCTCCAAACATAATACATAGGCATCAGTTACCCTTGGAACTTCAGAAGGCCAAATAATAAAGAACCAAGTAGGCCCTTAAATATGAGTGTAACTCATGCTGCCATATTTACATAGGGTCAGAAACCATAAGTTTGCTAAAAAAACTAAATGAAATTGTTAAAACAAAATCTGGGCAAGAAACATTGACTCCACTCATTTCAAGCTCCAAACATAATACATTGGCATCAGTTACCCATGGAATTTCAGAAGCCAAAAAATCAAGAACCATGTAGACCCTTAAATATGAGTGTAAGTCACGCTACCATATATACGTAGGGAAAAAAACGATATGTTTTCAGAAAAAACGAAATGAAATAGCAATAAAAAAATATGGGTAAGAAACATTGACTCCACTCATTTCATGCTCCAAAAATGATACATTGGCATCAGTTACCCTTGGAACTTTAGAAGGCCAAATAATCAAGAACCATGTAGGACCTGAAATATGAGTGTAAGTCACGCTAACATACACACACACAAGGTCAAAACCATTTGTTTGCTACAAAAACGAAATGAAATTGCTATAAAAAAATCTGGGCAAGAAACATTGACTCCACTCATTTCAAGCTTCAAACATAATGCATAGGCATCACGTATCTTTGGAATTGCAGCAGGTCAAATAATCAAGAACCATGTAGGCCCTTATATATGAGTGTAAGTCATGCTACCATACATACACAAGGCCAAAAACCATATGATTGAAAAGAAAAACGAAATGAAATTGCGGTAAAAAAATTTGAGCCAAAAATAATGACTCCACTCATTTCAAGTACCAAACATAATAGATAGGCATCACTTATCCGTGGAATTTCAGAAGGTCAATTAGTCAAGAACCATGTAGGCCCTAAAATATGAGTGTAAGTCATGCTACTATATATACACTGAGTCAAAAGCCATATGTTTGCAACAAAAAAAAAATGAAATTGCTATAAATAATTCTGGGCAAGAAACATTGACTCCACACATTTCCAAACAAAATACATAGGCATCAGTTAACTTGAAATTTCAGCAAGCCAAATAATCAAAATCCTATCATATATACGTAAGGTTAAAAACCATACGCTTTACAAAAAACCGAAATAAAATTGCTATAAAAAAATCTGGGGAAGAAACATTGACTCCACCATCTTCAAGCTCCAAACATAATACGTTGGCATCAGTTACGCTTGGAATTTCAGCAGGCCAAAGAATTAAGAACCATGTAGGCCCTTATATATGAGTGTAACTCATTCTGGCATGCATACACAAAGTAAAATACCATATGTTTGCAAACAAAACGAAATGAAATTGCTATAAAAAAATTTGGGCACGAAACAGTGACTCTACTCATTTCAAGATCCAAACATAATAAACAGGCATCAATTATTTTTGAAATTTTAGCAGGTCAAATAATAAAGAACCATATAGGCCCTTATATATGA
>NW_006500223.1:222060-250074 GCF_000471905.2 Amborella trichopoda
AAATGAAAATGCTAATAAAAAATCTAGGCAAGAAACATTGACTCCATTCATTTGAAGCTCCAAACATAATACATTGGCATCAGTTACCCTTGGAATTTTAGCAGGCCAATTAATTAATAACCATGTAGGCCCTTAAATATGAGTGTAAGTCATGCTACCATATATACACTGGGTCAAAAACCATATGTTTGCAGAAAAAGAAATGAAATTACTAAAACGAAATCTGGGCTAGAAACATTGACTCCACTCATTTGAAGCTCCAAATATAATACATTGGCATTAGTTACCCTTGGAATTTCAGCAGGCGAAATAATCAAGAACCAAGTAGGCCTTTGTATATGAGTGTAAGTCGTGCTACCATAAATACAAATGGTCAAAACAATATATTTTCCAAAAAAAACAAAATGAAATTTCTATAAAAAAATCTTCACAAGAAACATTTATTCCACTCATTTTAAGCTCCCAACATAATACATTGGCATCAGCTACCCTTGAAATTTCAGCAGGCGAAATAATCAAGAACCTCGTAGGCCCTTGAATATGAGTGTAGTCATGCTACCATATATACACTGGGTCAAAAACCATATGTTTGCCAAAAATACTAAATTAATCTGCTTTAAAAAAGTTTGGGCAAGAAACATTGACTCTACTCATTTCAGGCTCAAAACATAATATATAGGCATCAATTTTCCTTGGAATTACAGTAGGTCAAATAATAAAGAACCATGTAGGCCCTTATATATGAGTGTAAGTCATGCTACCATATATACACAGGGTCAAAAATATATGTTTGCCAAAAAAACGAAGTGAAATTGCTTTAAAAAGATTTGGGCAAGAATCATTGACTCCCTTCATTTGAAGCTCCAAACATAATTAATAGGCATCAATTATCCTTGGAATTTCAGTTGGTCAAGTAATCGAGAACCATGTAGGTCCTTATATATATGAGTGTAAGTCAAGCTACCATATATACACAAGGGCAAAAACCATATTTTTTCAAAAAAAATTGAAAGGATATTGCAATAAAAAAATCAAGGCAAGAAACCTTGACTCCACTCATTTCAAGCTCCAAACATAAATCTTTGGCATCAGTTGCCCCGTGAAATTCAGCAGGCCAAATAATCAAGAACCATGTAGGCCCTTAAATATGAGTGTAAGTCATGCTACCATATATACACAGTGGGCCCCTAATATAAGTGTATGTCACGCGACCATATATACACAGGGTCAAAAACCTTATGTTTGCCACAAAAAAGAAACGAAATTTCTCTAAAAAATCTGGCCAAGAAACAAGTACTCCGTTTTTTCAAGCTCCAAACATAAAACATTGGCATCACTTATCCGTGTAATTTCAGCAGGTCAAATAATCAAGAACCATTCCGGCCCTTATATATGAGTGTAAGTCATGCTACCATATATATAGAGGGTCATAAACCTTATTTTTGCAAATAAAAAAGAAATAAAATTACTATAAAAAAATTTGGGCAAGAAACTTTCACTCCACTCATTTCAACCTCCAAACGTATTAAATTGGCATTAGTTACCCTTGGAATTTTAGCAGGCAAATTAATCAAGAACCATGTTGGCCATTAAATATGAGTCTAAGTCATGCTACCATATATACACAGGGTTAAAAACCATATGTTTGTAAAAAAACCGAAATGAAATTGTTGTAAAAATATCTAAGCAAGAAACATTGACTCCACTCATTTCAAGCTCCAAACATTAAGCAGGCCAAATAATACAGAACCTAGTTGGCCCTTCAATATGAGTGTAAATCATAGTACCATAAAGCTCCAAAAATAATTAATAGACATCAATTATCCTTGGAATTTCAGTTGATCAAATAATCAAGAACCATGTTGGCCCTTAGATATGAGTTTAAGTCATACTACCCTTTATACACAGGGTCAAAAACCCTATGTTTGCCAAAAAATCGAAATGAAATTGCTATAAGCAACTCTCTGCAAGAAACAATGACTCCTCTCATTTCAAGATCCAAACATAATACATTGGCATCAGTTACCCTTGGAATTCAGCAGGCCGAATAATCTAGAACCATCTAGGCCCTTAAATATGAGTGTAAGTCATGCTACCATATAATCACATGGTCGAAAACCTTTTGTTTTCCAAAAAATTGAAATGAAATTGCTATAAAAAAATCTGGGCCAAAAACATTGACTCCACTCATTTCAAGCTCCAAACATAATGGATGGGCATCACTTATCCGTGGAATTTCAGCAGATCAAATAGTCAAGAACCATGTAGGCCCTTAAATATGAGTGTAACTCATGCTACCATATATACACAGTGACAAAAGCCATATGTTTGCCAAAAAAACGAATTGAAATTGATATAAAAAATTCTTGGCAAGAAACATTAACTCCACTCACTTCCAAACATAATACATAGGCATCAGTTAACTTGAAATTTCAGCAAGCCAAATAATCAAAATGCTATCATATATATGTTGGGTTAATAACCATATCTTTTACAAAAAACCATATCTTTTACAAAAAACCGAAATAAAATTGCTAAAAATAAATCTGGGGAAAAAAAATTGACTCCACTCATTTCATGCTCTAAACATAATACATCGACAACAGTTACCCTTGGAGTTTCAGCAAGCCAAATAATCAAGAACAATGTAGGCCCTTATATATGAGTGTAAGTCATGCTACCATATATACACTGGGCCAAAAACCATGTGTTTGCCAAAAAACCGAAATGAAATTGCTATAAAAAAATCTTGGAAAGACACGTTGACGCCACTCCTTTCAAGCTCCGAAAATAATACATTGGTATCAGTTACCCTTGGAATTTCAGCACGCCAAATAATCAAGAACCATGTAGGCCTGTAAATATGAGTGTAAGTCTTGCTACCATATATGCACAGGGTCAAAAACCATAAGTTTGCCGAAAAAAACAAAATGAAAATTGGTATTAAAAAATTTGGGGAAGAAACCTTGACTCCACTCATTTAAAGCTCCAAACATAATAAATAGGCATCAATTATCTTTGGAATTTTTGCAAGTCAAGTAATCAAGAACCATGTAGGCCCTTATATATGAGTGTAAGTCATTCTACCATATATACAATGGGTCAAAAACCATATGTTCGCAGAAAAAACGAAATGAAAATGCTAAAAAGCAATCCGGGCAAGAAACATTGACTTCACTCATTTGAAGCTCCAAACATAATACATTGGCATCAGTTACCCTTGGAATTTCAGTAGGACAAATAATCAAGAACCAAGTAGGCCCTTAAATAAGAGTGTAAGTCTTTCTACCATATATATACAAGGTAAGAAATTATATATTTTCCAAAAAAACTAAATGAAATTGCTATAAAAAAGTTTGGGAAAGAAACATTGACTCCACTCATTTCAAGCTCCAAACATAATAAATAGGCATCAATTATTTTTTGAATTTTAGCAGGTCAAATAATCAAGAACCATGTAGGCCCTTATATATGAGCGTAAGTCAAGCTACCATATATACACAGGTTCAAAACCATATGTTTGCCAAAAAAAGCGATATAAAATTGCGATAAGAAAATTTGGGCAAGAAACATCGACACCACTCATTTCAACCTCCAAACATATTATCTTGGCATAAGTTACGCATGGAAATTCCGTAGGCCAAATAATGAAGAACCACGTAGGCCCCTAAATATGAGTGTAAGTATCCTGCCATATATACACAGGGCCAAAAACCATATGTTTGTTAAAAAAACGAAATGAAATTGGAAACGTTGACTCCACTCCTTTCAAGCTTCGAATATAATACATTGGCATCAATTACCCTTGGAAGTTCTGCAAGCCAAATAATCAAGAACCATGTAGGCCCGTAAATATGAGTCTAAGTCTTGCTACCATATATGCACCGAGTCAAAAACCATATGTTTGCCAAAAAAAATAAAATGAAATTGCTATACAAAAATTTGGGAAAAAAACCTTGACTCCACTCATTTCAAGCTCCGAACATAATAAGTAGGCATCAATTATCTTTGGAATTTCTGCAGGTCAAATAATCAAGAACCATGTAGGCCCTTATATATGAGTGTAAGTAATGCTACCATATAAACAAAGGGACAAAAACCATATGTTTTCAGAAAAAACGAAATGAAAATTCTTAAAAAATATCTTGGCAAGGAACATTGACTCCACTCATTTGAAGCTCCAAACATATTACATTGGCATCAGTTACCCTTGGAATTTTAGCAGGACAAATAATCAATAACCATGTAGGCCTTTAAATATGAGTGTAAGTCATGCTACCATATATACACAGGGTCAAAAACCATATGTTTGCGGAAAAACAAAATGAAATTGCTATAAAAAAATATGGGCTAGAAACATTGACTCCACTGATTTCAAGCTCCAAACATAATACATTGGCATTAGTTCCCCTTGGAATTTCTGCAGGCGAAATAATCAAGAACCAAGTAGGCTCTTAAATAAGAGTGTAAGTCATGCTACCATATATTTATAAGATCAAAAACCATATGTTTGCAAGAAAAACTAAACGAAATTGCTATAGAAAAAATCTGGGCAAGAAACATTGAGTCCACTCATTTCAAGCTCCCAACATAATACATTGGCATCACTTATCCTAGGAATTTCAATGGGTCAAATAGTCAAGAAACATGTAGGCCCTTAATTCTGTGTGTGAGTGATGCAACCATATATACATAAGCTCAAAAACCATATGTTTGCCAAAAAAACGAAATGAAATTGCTATTAAAAAATCTAGATAAGAAACATTGACACCTCTCAATTCCAAACATAATACATAGGCATCACTTAAATTTCAGCAACCTATCGTATATACGTAGGGTTAAAAACCTTATGTTTGCCGAAGAACAAAAATAAAAATTTCAATGAAAAAATCTGGGCAAGGAACATTGACTCCACTCAAATCAACCACCAAACATAATACATTGGCATCCGTTACACATGAAATTTCTAGAGGCCAAACAAACAAGAACCATGTAGGCCCATAAATATGAGTGTAAGTATTGCTACCATATATACACAGGGTCAAAAACCATATGTTCGGATAAAAAACGAAATTAAATTGCTATAAAAAAAATCTTGAAAAGAAAAATTTACTCCACTCATTTCAAGCTCCAAACTTAATAAGAAGGCATCAATTATCCTTGGAATTTAGGCAAGTCAAATAATTAACAACCATGTAGGCCCTTATATATGAGTGTATGTCATGCCAACATATATACACAAGGTTAAAAACCATATTTTTGAAAAAAAAAAACGAAACAAAATTGCTATAAAAAAATCTAGGAAAAAAACAATGACTCCACTCATTTCAAGCTCCAAACATAATACATTGGCACCAGTTTCCCTCGGAATTTCAGTAGGCCAACTAATCAAGGACCATGTTGGCTCTTAAATATGAGTCTAAGTCATGCTACCATATATACAAAGGGTCAAAAACCATATATTTGCTAAAAAAAAGAAGTGAAATTGCTATATAAAAATCATGGAAAGAGACATTGACTCCATTCATTTAAAGCTCCAGACATAACACATTGGCATCAGTTACCCTTGGAATTTCAGCCGGCCAAATAATCACGAACCATGTAGGCCCTTAAATAAGAGTGTAAGTCTTGCTACCATATATACACAGGGTCAAAAACCATATGTTTTCAAAAAAAGCAAAATGAAATTGCGATAAAAAAATATTAGAAAAAAACTTGACTCGACTCATTTCAAGCTCCGAACATATCCAAGAAATTTTTGCAGGTCAAATAATCAAGAACCATGTAGGCCCTTATATATGAGTGTAAGTTATGCTACCATATATACACAGGGACAAAAACCATATGTTTGCAAAAAAAATGAAATGATTTTGCTACAAAAAATTATAGGAAAGAAACACTGACTCCACTCATTTCAAGCTCCAAACATAATACATTGGCATCAGTTACCATTGAAATTTCGGCAGGCCAAATAATCATGAACCATGTAAGCCCTTAAATATGAGTGTAAGTCATGCTACCAAATATACGAAGGGTCAAAAACCATATGTTTACAAAAAAAACGAACTGAAATTGCTATAAAAAAATCTGTGCAAGAAACATTGACTCCAATCATTTCATGTTCTAAACATAATACATATGCATCGCTTATCCTTGGAATTTCTGCTGGTCAAATTGTCAAGAACCATGTAGGCCCCTAAATATGAGTGTATGTCATGCTACCATATATACACCGAGACAACAACCATATGTTTGCTTAAAAAATGAAATGAATTTGCTATAAAAAAATTTGGGCCAGAAACATTGACTCCACGCAATTCCAAAAATTTCAACCTCCAAACATAATACATTGGAATCTTATACCCTTGGAATTTCCGCCGGCCAATTAATCAAGGACCATGTTGGCCCTTAAATATGAGTCTATGTCATACTACCATACATACACAGGGTCAAAAACCATATGTTTGCCAAAAAATCGAAATGAAATTGCTATAAAAATATCTGAGCAAAAAACATTGACTCCACTCATTTCAAGCTTCAAACATAATACATTGGCATCAGTTACCCTTGGAGTTTCAGCAAGCCAAATAATCAAGAACCATGTTGGCGCTTCAATATGAGTGTAAGTCATGGTACCATATATACACTTGGTCAAAAACCATATGTTTTCCAAAAAAATGAAATAAAATTCCTATAAAAAAATCTAGGCAAGAAACATTAACTCTACTCATTTCAAGCTCCAAACATAATTAATAGGCATCAATTATCCTTGTAAATTTCAGTTGGTCAAATAATCAAGAACCATGTAGGCCCTTATATATGAGTGTAAGTCATGCTACCATATATACTCAAGTACAAAAACCATATGCTTGCAAAAAAAAAGAAATGTAATTTCTATTAAAAAATTTGGGCAAGAAACACTGAACTCCACTCATTTCAAACTCTAAACATAATAGATAGGCGTCACTTATCCTTGGAATTTCAGTAGGTCAAATAATCATAAAACCATGTAGGCCCTTAAATATGAGTGTAAGTCATGCTACCATATATACACAGGGTCAAAAACCATATGTTTTCCAAAAATATGAAATGAAATTGCTATAATAAAATCTGGGCAAGAAACATTGACTCCACTCATTTCTAAAGATAATACATTGGCATCAGTTAACCTTTGAATTTCAGCAAGCCAAATAATCATAATGCTACCATATATACGTAGGGTTAAAAGCTATCTATTTGTCAAAAACGAAAATAAACTTGCTATAAAAAAATCTAGGCAAGAAATATTGACTCCACTCATTTCAAGCTCCAAACATAATTCATAGGCATCAGTTAACTTTTGAATTTCGGCAGGCCAAATAATCAAGAACCATGTAGGCCCTTCAATATGAGTGTAAGTCATGCTCCCATATATACATAAGGTTAAAAACATATGTTTTCCCAAAAAAATAAATCAAATTGCTACCATACACTACTTTATCAAACCTAAAGCTGTTATAAGAGTCCTAAAGCATAAGAAAGTTTCGTATGAGCATATTAAGATCTATCAAATGATCATATTCTGATATACTCTTGTTGCTTTTATTTGAACTTTCTAACATAAATTTAAAGAACTGTTTTCAACTCATGCCCCAACGCTATAAAGCATGCTGTCTGAAATAATTTTGGAGTAAAGGTCAAAAAGGTAAAAATCTCATCACTATAGTGTGCTTTTCCTTTCTAGCCTACACATATTAATTAGAACGAATCAGAAGTCTTACAACCACATTATGATGGTCTTATATTTTCATCCAATAAAATCTCACCATTACTTCTTCTCTTAGTTTTAAGCTTTTGAAGGAAAAAGAGGATGTATTTCTTGAACTATGCCCTTGAACACATATTGGTTTAAATCAGCGCTGTCAAGTTTTATATATCAGACAAAGAGAGGGCATTTTCACCAATTTTTACATTTCACCCATTTTTACACATATAAACAGTATTGCAACAGTATTCCAATACTGGGAAACAATGCTTTAAAAATGAAAACAAAAATCTGGAAAAAAAAATGCTATAAACAAATCAGGGCAAAAAATGCTACAGAGAAAGAATAATATATACACAGGGTTTTGCTCAGTATTCAGAATATTCAGGAAATGAAAACAAAATCTGGGCAAAAATGCAATACAAATGAAAACAAAAATCTAGGTGAAAAAGGCTATAAAAAAATATGAGCAAAAATTTCTACAGAGAAAAAACCATGTAGTTGCCCAGATTTTGCTCAGTATTTGGGATATTCAAGACAAAAACTGCTCAGATTTGCGTGCTGTTCTTTGGGGCTTTGGAGGTTTTGTACTTGAAAAAAGTGAAAACCAAAGGGAGAGATGGAAAAAGAAAAACCAGAGAGAGAGGGAGAGCGTTAGCATGCCTTGAATGGGAGAGAGTTTCTGTGCACCCAAGGGTTTGAGGAGCAAGGAAAAATTGTAGCAGCAGGGTGAAAGATCTGCGGGTTTTCAGAGGTCCCTATGTATACAGAGAGAGGAGAGGGAATACGCAGAGAGCTTGGCCGCTGAGACAGAGCGGGCAAAGAGCACTCAGAGACAAATGGAGGGCTAGGGTGCTATATCTGCGGAGGTGCCTATGTATACATAGAGAGAAGAGGGAATACACATAGAGCTTGGCCGCTAATACAGAGCGGGCGAAGAGAATGCAGAGACAAGTGGAGGGCCAGGGTGCAAGATCTGTGGGTCTGCGGAGGTTCCTGTGTATACAGAGAGACGCAGAGAGCTTGGCCGCTGAGACAGAGTGGGCAGAGAGCATTCAGAGATGGAGCGGGAGGAGAGAGAATTTATAGAGAGCAGAAGGAGAGAGAATGCGTAGAGAGATTGAGAGGAGAGAGAGGGAGTACTCTTCCATTCATTACTCTGTGGGTGTCAGTACCCTATATGACAATAACATTTTAAAATATGCTTTAAACGTATAAAGCAACTACCCCGCGGGATCCCATCTTGGCCCTCCATTCCAACGCTTTAAATCAGCACCCTTGAGCGCATTTGAACTAAATAGGCGAGGAGGCCATGCCCATCTGTGTGTGTGTGTGTTTTTTCTATTCTTTTTCTTTTTCTTTACGGCTTAGATCCCTTACAAGTAGTCTTTTTGCAATAAAAACAACTTCAAATAAAATAAATAAAAGAATATAATAAGATCTCAAGAACTCGAAGCCATTCAAGACATTTCTTTCAATAACAAAGAAAAGACACAATCTATGTTTGGGAGTAAACATCAGAATAAGTAAATAAGCAAAAAACCAAAAGAGGGTATCGGAGATTACCTCAACTGGGTTTTTTATACCCCATACCAAGTCTCCACCTTTCGATGGTACGGGATCAATGGTCAACCTTCAATCTCAACAGGGAAAGCAAGTTTAGGCCAAGTCAAACCAATGGAACATGAACCCTTTTTTCAATCACAAAACTTAACTATAGGTAAACCCCATTTGATAACCTAGTTGAGAGATAGCCTCATCTACTTTATCTGAAACATTTAGCCCCAACATAAGATGAGAGATAGGAGAGATGAAGAGAGTTAGGTGTGTCCCCTATGCTTGTCAAGGGAAGAGAGAGAAAGTTTCCAAGAGGAGAGAGAGATTTCCAGGAGTGGGGCATGCCTCTTAGTTGTGTATGAGAGAGAGAGAGAGATACAAGTTTAGGTATAGAAAATATTTGGTAGGGTGCTCCCCTTTTTATACTGCATCACTTTTTTTAGTGTTTCTTTAGGGTTTTCATGGCTTGTCGCTTCATGTGAGATTGAATATGCACCATTAATCTTGGGTGACTTGTGGGTTGAGAGATATGAGCTGTCCATTCCATATAGGCCATCAAGATCATATGGAATGTGCTAGAACCATTATCCCTCACTTCCTAAACTATTTTCTCATCAATTAATTCAAATAAAAAATTAATATATGATAGTATTATCATTTCTTATTCTATGGATAAGCCTTCTCATATATACTAAAATTTGTTTCAAATTTTTCTCATGGCACAAGCTTTTCAAAACATCACTTTTCTTTTCCCTCAAGCTTTATATGCTCTACAAATTAGAAACTACTTAGGGTGGGCTTGCCATGGCACACAATGGGCATCATCCAATTGTCATGGTGGGCCCATATACATTATTGGGCCTCCCACGTAAAATTTAAAATAAAATTTAAAAGTTTAAAAATTCATAAAATTATATTTGAATATTTAAATCAATGTAAAATCAATATCTCTTTTTTTATAACTCCAAATTTGATAAATAAAATATTCAGATATTTTGAAAGGTTCAAATATCAATTCTAAAATCATATAACAAACATAATTAATATTTTGATAGGAAAATGATCTTGTGTAGGAATAAATATACATTAGGCCACTCCACCTTCAATTGTGGACTACGGTCCATGCAGGAGATCTTTAGCTGGTCACCAAAGTCTAGCCAATCAGCATAGGGTCGTAGTCTCAATATTCGAATTTCAGGTTATCCCTTAGAAATGAAACCAAGGTCACCTAGATCTATTGCAATCTATTGCTCAACGATGCATAAGGGTTATCTCTGGTACATGCACATGCTTCACCCTGAAAGGTGGTTCATTTTCCTGAAAATGGTTATCAATGTCCATGCCGTATGTTGGTATGCAGATGAGGCTTTGACCCTGTCTCTGAAGGCCTCCATCACATACAAAGGTCACACAGTTCTTCGACTCAGTCTTCTGAGCATATCCCGACCTCATCAAAGGATGAACCATCATAACCCTTAATGGTTTGTTTTCTTTGCCCATAGACTGACCTAGTTCGTAAAGGAAAGTAAGGTATCAACAAACATTGTTTGCTTAATATGATCAACACGGAACCACACTCCCATTGAGTTCATGTTCGATTATATAAAATCATTTACAAGCACTCATAAGGCGTTTAGTAGCCACACACACCCAACAATGTGTACAAGCACCCTTCCAATGGTTTAGATTAAACATAACCACTCCAATGGCCATAACAGAGTTTCATATTTTATCTTCATTTTTATTTAAAAATATTATTTATTTAAAATTTTGTTTATAAATGTATTTCTATATGGTAAGTTTTTAAAATACCCTTAAATTATTTCAAGAGTGTATTTTGGTTAACTTTTTGTTCAAAATATTTTTCATTCTTTTCATTAGGTGTTCCATATAGAAATACATTCATATCTAATTTCTAGAGAAGTATCATTTTTAAACAAAAATAAAAAATAAAACGTGAAACTCTTTTTGTGCCATTAGATAATACGGGTTCAATTTGAACCACTGAAATGGGTGCGTGTGCAACCTTCAAGCATCCACAACGACCCTATACCATTCCTATATATATCGTCCAATTTCAAGAGATTGATTTTCTCGATTTCTACTATTTTGGAGTTTTAAATTTCATAAGGGTGAAAATTTATTTTTAGGCTATTATAGGAGTTTTTGGCACAAAGATTATCTTCCAAAAGAATTTGGAGGTGCCCCATGCTCTCATTATTTAAGTTGACACCTTTAATAAATCTCACTCACACCCCCAAACACACATACATTAGTGGCCCACTGTCTTTCACTACTATAAACATATCAGTGAAACGAAGTTGTATTTATCCCATGTGACTGATTCGGAACTGGCCGGTCAAATTGGAAGCGAGGCACTAGTCGATTAGGGTTTCCAGTGGGGTATTTGTTTAAAAAAAAATCAAAAACATTTATCTAAAATCCCAAAAAAAAAAGGGATTTGTTTGTAATGTGTTTTTGAATGCTTTTTATTATTTTGGTAACGACTGAAAAGTGTTTTAGTAATAAATACTTAGTTTTATGTTTTTGCATCTTTTTAAGAAACTTAAAAAAAAACCTTGGCACAATCGTTTTTTTTTTAAAAAAAAATTCACTTATTTTAGACCAGGGCACACTTTTTAGACCAGCCGATACTTGCCCCATAAGGCCAGTTGAACAGGCCGATTTACTGGTTACTCGAAAGCTGCGTTTGTCTCGATTTTTCGAACGCTGGTTTGGCTTTTGAATGATTTATTTACTAAGCACCCACGCAAAAAGATAAAAGAAGTGTCACGGTGGACAAAGATAATGTGATGTTGCGCCACATGCATGGCACAAATACATTAAAAGCCAGGATAAGAACAACCGCCATGGTTAAATTATTAGCATGAAATGCCTAAAGTGAGGGAGAGAGAGACGTCGCGTATAACTAAGCTTGGAAATGGGTTGGGTCGAGCCGTGGGTTTCTGATTCAGGCTAGAATTCCAGGTCGTTTTTGTTGGGCTCACCACTCTTAGAGCCCTCTCCCAGGAATACAGATATGCGTTGCGAAATCCAAAAATATGGTACACAAAATATGCCAAAGTCGATGTGTGTATGACTGGAAAAACATGCAATAAAACATATAAATAAATAAATCTTACTGGCATCAAGATATACGTTATTCACCTTTACGGGCTACGTCCACGGGAGAAAGAGATAAATCCACTATTAAAGCCTCTCATGTGATTCCTATTTATATGGACTCAAGGGGATAATAACCATATTTGGAAGTGTATCTTATAACCACCTAAAAAGGAGTAAATATCTATCTCTCTTTTAAGAAAGAGATTAGAGGAATGTTTTCTCATATCAAAGCTATCACTTGAGATCTTTTCTTATGAAAAAAATACTTAGTCAACAAGTCACCATTTTCTATATTCTCGAATTGCCCTATATCAAAAAAACAATTTCATTGGTATCCCTCCCTCATGGGATAGGATTCCCAACAATCTCGCCCTTCAATCCCAGCAGGGAGGTCTCCCTTCAAAAATAAACCAGGTGCTCAAATAACACCCGTGCCAGCCATGCTTCTTCATGACTCTTGCTTAACTTTGGCCAAGGTCTTTGTCTTCATATGATATACTCTTGTCAATATGGATATTCCCTAGTTGTAACAGCTTCTTCACCCTTCTGCAGCTTAGACTTCCATACAACAACTTCCCATGCAAAAGTAATCAGTATTCAGATATTGACTTCCTGGAGTCTCGTCCTCCAGTAATGTCTTCATATGTGTAGCCTTGTAATACACGTTTCCTCCCCCAAAGCACAAACAAACTTTGGATGCTCCTTTGAGATACTTGAATATCAAATTGACTATGGTTTAGTGTTCCTTGCCAAGATTAGCGATACCTAAATCTGCTCACGGTATTATTGTCAGTCCATAGAGTCACTGGTGGTTAAATTGATTCACTGTTGGTCAAATTGGTGACTAACAATCCATTAATCAATACCTTTTTTACATAGTGACAATTCACTGATGGTTAAGGTGAAGACTAATGGTCCATTAGTTAATACCTTCTTTGCATAGTGGTGATTCACTTATGGTTAAGGTAATGACTAATGGTATGTCAGTCAAGACTTTCTTTGCACAGTGGCACTCACCGACAATCTATAACTGAGCTCTCCACGCTTTTGTTGTGTGTGCTTCCTACGGCCGACCTATAGGGAAATTTTTGTGTTTCTTACTTTTTCCTCTTGGCTGAATGGATCTCCTAGCACTCAACCCATGCCTTCTTGGCTTTTGCCAACTTTACTAGGTCACATGTGTGATTCTTACATAGGGATATATCTCATTGTTATACATCAGTTTTGACATAGTTGTATCCTCGAAGCGAATAAGGAGAGTGTCAGAAGCAACCTGGTCCCGCTGAGACCCAAGACACTGCCAGACTATGGGAACACTGCAAAAATAAGCCTAAAATTGGACAAACTCTAAAGACGCATTAGAACTACTTCAAAATTCATGAAAATTGTAGTTTGGGATACTCGACGGATACTCGCAAAGTTTCGTCACATTCTGATAAGTTTTGATATGATCAGAATGAAACTTGGTTTTTAAAACAAGCTCTACTCATGTTGAAAGTGGACCCTACAACTACAGCCTTACTTTCCAAGTCTCAAAATAGTTCCAGACTACAGTTATTGAATCCAGAATGTCAAAAAATCCCCAGGTACCAAATTTTGGCTCAATCGGACCCTTTGGGACCATTATGGGCCTAACTTACCATATAAGGGTGGGTTTTACATATATTACGGTGCGGCCTCAGCGAAACAGTTTTCATTTATGGAAACTATGTCTTCTCATTTCAAGATGATTTTCAAACGATCATATCTTGCTCATTTTCCATCAGATTAAGCTCAAATTTGGAAACGAGTTGATCTTGACGACCCGATCATTTTGATATAAGGCACACATCTTGGTGTGACTCGAAGTGAGAGAATATCTAGAGAGAAGATGTACTATGAAACATGGAAATTCATAACAAAACATCTAACTCTTTGGAAGGCCATAGCTCAAGATTTCGGTCACAGTTCGTCTCAAATACAGATCCGTTGTGATCGTGAGTTGAAGAGCTACATTTTGTTACTAGTTTTATGCGTAATCGGAAGCCGAATGATAAATTTTAAGGATGAAGAAAGGCACGTTTGTTTGTTTGCCAGAAACCCATTTTCCGGCAACCTCCCAAATTTAGAAAAAGCTTAATTCTAGACCAAAACGGACGAAGTTTACTACAAAATGATTGTGACAGCGTCCTCTCCAATTTGTGACAAAAAAAAAGTCTTGAAACATAACAAATCATGCAACATTGATGGTTAAAGATTTGCAAAGTTTATGGACTTGGCCGGATTTTGGTTCTTCCTAAAAAATCTGTTTCAAGACTATTAAAGGGGATCAAAACTTCCACAAAAACTTCAAGCATCAATTATGCAACATTTGATCGCCTGAATTACCATCATAGGTGTCTGAAAAAACTCCTGAATACTAGCCATGGCAAGAGGTTCCTCAATGAGGGATGGTTTTGTCATTTCCGAAAAAGTGTTGAGGGGTATTTTTGTCATTTGGTCCAAATACGGGATAGTTATTGTATATCAGTAATTGTATATTTTTTGACAATTTGGAATACTTTTGATTATTCCACCCCTGTTTAGTGGTTGCGCTATATAAGGAAACCCATGTCATTTCTAATGGGGCTTGAAAATTTTAGTCTTTGAAGGCCTGATCATAATAATACGTAAGCATTTTGGTGAATTTATGTTTATACTCGTGCTTTATGCACATTCCTACCCGCGCCTGTTGCGCACTCGTACTCGTGCTCTACGCACACTTCCCCCGGTGCCCTGTTGCGCATTTGTACTCATGCTATATGCACTTTCCTACCCGCGCCCTGTTGCTCACTTGTACTCGTGCTCTACGCACATTCCTTCCCACGCTCTATGCGCACATCTATACCTATGCTCTGCGCACACTTCTACCCACATCCTATTATGTACGTATGCTATCTTCGCTCACCTACTTATGCTCTACGCAGACTTCCACCCGCACCCTGCTGCACACTTGCACTCATGCTCTATGCACATTCTTACCAGCGCCTTGTTGCGCACTTGTACTCGTGCTCTGCGCACATTCCTACTCGTGCTCTCTTTGTGCACCTGGACTTGTGCTCTATGTACATTTCTACCGGCGTCCTACTGTGCATTTGTATATGTGCTCTATGCACATTCCTACCTGTGCTCTCTTTGCGCACCTCTACTTGTGCTCTACACACACTCCTACCCACGCCTTGTTGCACGCTTGTATCAGTGCTCTAAACACACTCATATTTTGTGTATCTCTACCTGCACCTAGCCACCCAAATTTACTTCACTGATGGTCCATGTCATCGCTTAAAACACTTGACCCTGGATGGTCATAAGACAATATTTTAAAGTCTTAATTCTGGATTTGCTACTCTAACTACCATCTCATACAATGAATCGATGTTGTAAGAGACATTGCTTCTCTGACACCCGTTCACTCAAGTTGTAGTCGTCCCGAGTTAGTCTTCTTCAAAATATTGACTCTCTTCCTGTCTCAACTGCCCAGTCATATAGTGTTCAAGCTGCGAGAAGACCTTCTTCTCTCCCATTTATAAACCATATCATAACCATTTATTCACAAAACCCACTAAAGAGAAGCATTTACATTTGAATTCCAGTAAGCAGTTTCTAAGAGAGAACCGAGATGAAGTGTTGATGTTTGAGAGGAGTCTGCGTCCAAATTGCGCTGCTGGACGGCCGGAGGGCTTTTGTGAAGTGATCTAAGAGGGCATTTCTATCCAGCGGTGAGGTAGGTGCTATAGTTCATCGCCTTGTCATTCTTTAAAATCCTCTCACAAATTGGATACATCTATCCGCACAAAGTAAAGCCACGAGACGCGCGAGCCTCATGAGGCCCCATGGTTGTTCGAGAGCGGATTTGACCCAAACCGGGATGACCCAAGTCCCGACCACTCATGTTACATAGCTTTAACCCACACGCCTTTGTGTTTGTCGGCCTGACATCCTGGTAGATTTCCACCCCTTGCGAGGTAACTGGTAGAGGGTTTATGTCCCCTAAAGGACTGCCTCAATTCAATTGTTGGTGGCACTTTTTGAACAAGCTGCTCACCCTGCTCCTCATCACCCTGAACTAACATGTCTACTCTTTGGACCCATCCTCTTGTTTCACTTCTCCCCTATCTTCATTTACCACGGTGGAAGAACTATGACCGGTTCTAAACCATTAAAGATTCTTAGATATGTTGCCTTCTTCACATCTTCAATGGTAAGGTCTTCTTAAAAGGCCACCCATACCCTTGATCACCTACCTGTACTGAAGAGCCCGCAGCCTATGCTGAACTTTTCATTTGAGTACCTTTAGAAGATGTATAGGAGTCCTTTCTCATTCAACTTGGATCTTTGTTCCTTGGCACGTGCACCAATGCCACAAACATCATCAAGTGCAAATAAGAGATATCTTTTTCGGTTCAACCTCTCTCTTAGATCTGACCATCCAAAGAAAACAACTGGGATCGATTTAGGTAGCATGGTTTGAGGACTTCTTGACCCCAGTACACCTTGGTGGTGGATAACACGCTCCCAATTTTGAGATATTTTAGCAGCTCGCATCTCCCTTTCCACCTTGCATGGAAATCTTGAAAGATCTCGAACACCTGATCTTTTGATTTCAACTATACCATTCATAAAGAATCATCGATGGAGGTGACGAGGTATGATGTGCCACAAAATGATTCTAAGGTTATGATATCCATAGCCCAATCTGAGTTGTATGATGAAATTTTAATGCACCCCTCACCACAATTTCCAACCACAACATGATCTGTAGTCACTACAGTGGTTTGCCCGCCATCACCCATGGCATTGTCCTCATACTGCTCATTCTTGAGCTTTTGGCAATCTTTCTTGACATGCCCTTCTTTGCCATAATGAAAACATTTGTTCCCCTTTTTGTCTTCAATCGGTTTGTCCCCATTCCGAGACCTTCCTTGATTTGTGACAAGGGCTTGTGAGTCCAATGTTTCGGAGGCGTTTCTTCTCACCTTCTCATTCAGCAGGCTACTAGTGATAGGAATCGTGGTCACTATCCCAGCTGGTGCTAAGTTACTCACAGAGACTACCAGTATCTCCCAAATGTCAGACATTGAACTGAGCGAAAACAGAATTTGTAGCTCATCTTTCAAGAACAATTTCATCATTGTCAGTTGGTTAACAATGCTTTGCACCTCATTCAGGTACTCTGCAACAGATTCCCCATCCCTGAACTTCATGCTTACTAACTTCCAGATCAAGAAAGCCTTATTTTCGGTGGTCTTCCTCTCGTACAAGTCATGTAGCTTATCTGACAATGACTTCAAGGATGCCTCCATTGACACATGGTGGAACACATTTTCTTCCAACCATTATCGAATGGTTCCTAGAGCTTTCGATCCAATCTCTTCTACTTATCGTCTGTACTCATCATCTGTCATACTTTCGTGCTTGTATTCTACCCCTTCAATGGGTGTGTACAAGTCCCGACAGTAATGTAGATCTTCCATCTTTGGCTTTTAGATTATCTAGTTACTACCATTGAGCGATATCATTCTGCTCCCAGTACTAGAATCCATCTATCCACACACATTGTCTATCCCATGTGCAATACGATTAGCTATCACCCGATCGTTTCGATGAACTACCCACCGATTGTTAACTGCCCACCGATCATGAATTGCTGCCTGATCGTGAGTTGCTGCCCGATTGAGAATTGTCCCTGATCGCGAACTGTTGCCTGATCGTGAATTGTTGCTCGATCGTGAATTGCCGCCCTATCGCAAACTGTCACTCGATCGTGAACTCCCACCCAATCGTTGTGTCGTCAGATTGTTACTGCCACCAGAGGGATTTGTGTTCTTCCTTACTGATCCTATGACCGCTAGGTTCGCTATACCATAAAACGGTGATAGGGAGGACTCTGATACCGCTTGTTGGGCTCACCACTCTTAGAGCCCTCTCGCATGAATACGGATATGCGCTGCAGAACCAGAAAATATGGAACATAAAATACGCCAAAGTTGATGTGTATGTGTATGAGTGGGAAAACATGCAATAAAGCACATAAATAAATGTGAGATATACGTGGTTCGCATTTTCAGGCTACGTCTACGGGAGAAAGAGACGAATCCACTATTAAACTCACAAGTCACAATAGTCTTCAAAGAAATATCCTTTATTGGGATCACCGATTTCATCTAGAGACTTCTCTCTAGGAGTTCCCTCTCTGATCTTAGAGACATCTTTTTTTTTTAGAGGCTTTCTAGCTCTAAAAGAAAAGGCTCTCTCTTTTTCTCCTTTTTCTCTCATTCTCCATCTTTTCTCTCACAACAAATAAAAGACTCGAAAAGATGATCACTGGCTCTCTTTCATCTTCTTATTCTCTCTAAGAAGAAGGATAACTCATTTTCTTCGTTTTCTCTCTTTAGAGAAAGACAATACTCTATCTTCTTCATCTCTTTAAGAGAAGGATAAATTTCTCTCTCTCTTCTTCTTCTTCTTCTTCTTCTTCTTCTTCTTCTTCTTTACAAAAGAATGCTTCATGTATCTCTGATACACCACGAAGAGTCTGCCTAAAGAATGGCCCAAGAGAGGTAGCTTTAGTCAAACCAACCAAGAGCACCAAAAGACTCACGTGATTTCTATTTATAAGGACTCAAGGGGATAACAACCATATTGTGAAGTGTATCCCGTAATCTCCTAAAAAATCATTCATCTCTATCTCTCTTTTAGAAAAGTGATAAGAGGAATATCTTCCCATATCAAAAGACATTACGTGATATTATTTTCTTATGGAAAGAAGACTTAGTCAACAAGTCACCATTTTTCATATTCTTGAAGTGTCTTTTATCAAAAGAACAATTCCATTGGTGTCCCTCCCTCATGGGATGGGATTCCCAATAGTTTTCGGGGTCAATTCGGGTCTGTTACGGGGCTTCGGTCCCAGTCGAGCCATGAGAAACGACACTCTTTATCGGGCTGGCCTAGAAACTTGCCACCGAAATTGTTCAGGCATGGCACGGAAAATAACCCAGGGAAAGCCCGGCCCGCCCTGACCCAAAATTTTCCAAGGGAAACCCATTCCGGCCTGCAGCCAGTTAACGGCCCGTTAACACTCTATTGGTCTGGGCCATTAAGAAATCTCCTTTTAAATTATGCTTTTAATAATCAGATTTTATTTTTTATTTTATCTCACTCTTTAAAATTTTATTGGTAGTAATCCAAGAAAATTGCCAACATATTTTTTAGACAGAGAGAGATTGGGTTACAGAGAAAAATAGTTTGGTTTTTAGAGAGAAAGAGAGATTAGGTGTTTTGAGAGAATGAAATATTGGGTTTCTAGAAAGAGAGAGCATGAATTTTTAGAGAGACACATATTGGATTTCAAGATAGAAAATCGGTTTTAGAGATAAAGAAATTTTTTTCTAGAGAGAGACAATTGACTTTTAGAGGGAGGATAATGCTATGATTTTGTTGTCCTCATTTCCTCATTCATATGAGCATCTAGTCACAACATTGCTATATATAAAAGATACCATAGAGATGAAGGATGTGACTTCAACTCTTCTGTCTAATGATTTGAGAAAGAGACAGCATAATGCTCAACCACATGCAGATGGTTTGGTGGCTAGAGGGAGATCTGTTGACACAAGTGGAAAGAGACATGAACAACATGGCTGGTCCAGATCCAAATCTAGATCAAGAAAAAATAATATTTATTGAAATTACTGCAAGAAAAAAAGTCATGTTAAGAATAATTAGTGGAAACACAAAGAGAAAGAAAGACGAGCTTCTGAAGCAGCCAATATAGTTGATGAAAGTTCGATAAGTGGAACAGATAATATGTTGTGAGTCTCGACAAATTGTAACATCTCTAAAGACTCGTGAGTTCTTGATTCAAGATGTTCCTATCATAAGTGCCCTCATCGGGATTGGTTCACCACATATAAGAGCATTGATGGTGGATCAGTTTTGATGGGGAATGATGTAGCTTGCAAGACCATAAGTGTTGGGACAATGATTATCAAGATGTATGGAGTTGTCAGAACCTTGATTGATGTTAGACACATTCCAGATTTGAAGAAGAATCTTATTTCTCTGGGTACCTTAGACTCTAATGACTCCAAATTTACTGGAGAAGATGGAGTTCTGAATATTCTTAAAGGTGCTCTAGTTGTGATAAAAGGCAAGAAGATCATACCGAATTTATATGTGTTGCTCGGAAATACTATCACAGTCCCATCAGCAATTTATGTATCTGATGATGATGATTCTGACTTGACTGAGTTGTGGCATATGCGATTGGGCCACATGAGTGAGAAAGGATTGGCGGAACTTAGCAAACACCAATTGATCAATGGCAAAGAATTGCAAGTTGGACTTCTGTGAGCACTATATTTAGTGTAGGGAGTAGTTTCGCACATCATAACATACCACAAAAGGTGCTACCCTCAAAAGCTAAAAAAATTTTTAAAGCAAATTCAATAGGAACAAAATACTATATGGAACCTAACATGACAATATAGCAGATTTAGCGATTAAGTGATACAAGAATCATCTCCCTCGAAGCCTTATAAAACCATTTAAACAACATCTCTAGGAGGGAGAACCTAGTGAATAGGGCAGACCCGGCATATAAATTCATTCTAACTACCCGGGGGGTGGGTAAGCTCATTGTATATGTTAGTCTTCAATGCTAAACCTCGTCAACTAGGAAAAGATCAACAAGATTTGGTCATTACCTATCCCTCGAAAAGTGCAAGCATTCCTCCAGCTGGCAAGACACTTAAAATTGATAAGAGAGCAAAAATCTTGCAATGGGACATGGCTATTATGAAGAGTCTCATGTTTCTCTGAAGAGATTCCTATGTCCATTAATCATATTAATATACATAGATACCTAAACTACACCAGACTTGCCATAAAATATAGGACACAATATCCAGCCTTTTTCATAGTTACTGATTACATTATACACCCTCTATATTAAACGAATATACAATATATACTTTCCTCTGACACTCCCCCTAAAAATCAAGAAGCTGTGAGAGAGAGCATCTTGAGTTTGAGGGGAAGTGTGAAAAGAAAGTATATATTGTATACCCTTCTAATATGAAAAGTATATATTGTAATCAGTATATTTAGGAAGGGTAACGACAATATCTTGTATTTGTTAAGTCTGGGTATAGTATAGGTAACAGTGATTTATTTTTTATTATTGTCATCTGTAATTGTCTATAAAAAGATAAGGTTATATATTCATACGATTAACGGACACTGAGTCTCTTTTGAGAAACCTGAGACTCTTCACAATTAGAGGTGGCCAACGTTCATTCCATCACTGCACTCGCCTTCACACGGCTCATTCAACAGTGGGCTTGTCCTGCATTTTCTGGATGTGGTGAAACAATATGGATTGCACTATTTACTAAAGCTACTTGGATAGCAATTAAAGAACTTCCAAATGATCTCTAATATAGACAAGATCAAAGAGCTAGTTTTACTCATCGTTTCTGAGTGGGCTTCAATTAGAAAGCAGTACTTTGGTGATGCCTTCATGCCAAAGCTCACATAATCACATGCACTTCGTAACTGGTTAGACTCAGACCTCACATATAGATTAGAAGGGTTGATTGGGAATCTCCCTTGGAAGAAAACATTAAAACTAGTTTTGATAAGTGCTCATTCGGAAACCCAAGTTTGGTAAGCATTAGAGGGGTCATGAGAAATTCAAATAGATAAATAAATAAAATCAGTTAAAGGTTTGAGACCTCTTACAAAATTGCTAAATGGGTCAAGAGCTCACATATTACATGTGATGCTTTATTTTTAAATTTCTATTTTAATCAGGTATGTCTTTGAAAAAATTGTTAACAATTTTTGTCCTTGTTTTGTATTAGAAAGCCTGAAAATTTGGGTATACTTTAGTAAATTTACCCCTAAAGAGGCCTAAATGGAATGACCTAAGTACCCTGCTTGTTCGGAGTTCGAAAAACTGAACAAGTTGTTCGCTTTTTTAAATTTTGAACAAGTAGGAGTATTTTTCTTGTTTTGTGAAAGCCTTGTTGGATGTAAAATTACCAAAATACCCTCGATGGCTCAGGCTTCCCATCACTTAACAGGGGCAGCCTGATAACTTCTTAATTTTTTGAGCATACTCTCAATGAAAATATAAATTAAAAAGAAAACCGTCAAATATAATTTATGATATTTTTACCTCTTTAACTTTCTACAAGGATTTTGAACCCCAAAATGATACTTCCCTAAATCAAATTATCTTATTCATGGCCAATTACTGTATTTGGTTAATGAGGCTGAGGCACATGCACTCTTACGAGGAGCATGCTATTAGATTCTAGGTGAACAACAAATTCCATGGAAGCTCGTTCCTATACTTGACCAAATTAAGGATGCTTTGGCCACGATTCAGTACATGATTAATTACGACTATGGGAGTTTAATGTCATGACAGACTCCCTACGTAAACAATAAACTAGATGGCCTTCCCAGTAGTTAAAGAGAAAATTACGTATGGAGACTTTTAAGGGCAGTTTAATGCCATGGCAGACTCCCTACGGAAACAATAACTAGATGGCCTTCCTAGTAGTTAAAGAGCAAATTACGTACGGAGACTTATAAGGAGGCTCAATTACCAAATTGGCAACCATTTGCCCAAAGTTACGAGCATCACCTCTTCTCGAGGTGCATTTTTTTTTTCTTCCTAAACTGTCCTCCTGTCCAGCAATTCATGTAACGGACAGGAGAAGGGCTAATTTTAAAAGTAAAAGAGCTACCTGGCAATTCAAATACCAGAGAGGTCTCTGAATATACAAGACCACCTCATCACCAGAAAACCTGGTCTAATCCACTAGAAAGCCCATTAGGAAATAAAGAATCGCCAAAAAACCCATTGTTGGTGCTCTTCTCGATGCCCTAGACCTCTTTCGACCCCATCTTTCTACCTGTAGTTGGGTAGCTTTAAAGCCACTGGTTTGAGCTATGGCTCCACTATTTGGTGAAGGTGGCCATTAAAGGTCTTATGAGTTCTTATAAAATGAAATGATATAGTGGAACATGAACTCAGTGGGAGTGTGGTCCCTCGTGGACCATACTAAGCAAACGATGTTTGTTGATACCGGACTGAACTTGATGAGCTAGGCCAATCAATTGGGAAATACCTATGTTACCTGGGCATAAAAGACTATTCGATAAGGATTCAAATAGGTCATCCCTTATGAGGTCGGAGTATGTCCGAATAAGTAAGCCGAACGATTGTGTAACCCTTGTGAGTGATGGTGGCCTTCAGAGACCGCGGCCAATGTCTCATCCACGAGCCATCACACGACATGTATAATAATAGAGGTTTCGAGAAAGCGAACCACCTTTTAGGATGAACCTTATGCATGTGCGAGAGATACCCTATGCACCACAAGAGATGTGGTCGCATCAGGTCTACGTAACCTTGGTATGTCTCTAGAGCAAAACCTGAAATCCACAAACTTCTAATATGACCCCTTGGTTCATTGACCAGATTTTGGTAACTCACTGATGAGCCCCTGCATGGACTGTGGGTCATGGGAAACACTGGGTCTGTTTGACAAAGCAAGTGTGGGCCGTAGTCCACAGTTGAAGGTGGAGTGCCCCAACGTTTATTTATTTAATTCCTAGACCATATAGATCATTTTCCCATCTAATGAAATTAATTATGTTTATTTTAATGATATACGCTTTTTAGAATTATTATCTGAATTTTTTTAGATCTCTGGATATTTTATTTATCAAATTTGGATTTATAAAAAAGGGATATTGATTTTAGATTGATATTAATATTCAAATTTAATTTTATGGATTTTTAAAAATCATATAATTAATTTTAGTAATTTTAATATTGCACTGGAAGGATGGGCCCACCGTTGCATGTGGGTGAAGTACGACCTCGAGTGGCACACCCCACACGCTAATGGAACTTTCCTTATGTTTGTTCAAGATTTGGCTTGAAGAGAAAGCTTTGAAGTGTTTTGGAAAGATTATGCCAAGAGCAAACCTTCAAAGGACTTTTGGAAACCATGAGAAGGCTTTTGCGAGCACTATATTATGAATGGAATTTTTTTATTTAATTTATATTAATGGGAAAATAGTTTAGGAATAGGGGATAAATGTTCTAGCACCTTCCATAATGTTGATGGTCCATTGATGAAATTGATGGCTCAAATCTCTCACTCCACAAGTCACCCAAAATCAATGGTTCATATTTAATCTCATAAGAATATGCAAGCCAAAGAAAACCTTAACAAACCCTAATCCAGTTCAAAACCTATAAAAAATGATTATCTCTACCCAAAATCTCTACCCCTTATCTCTTACACCTAATTCCCATCTCTCTCTCATATCGCATAAAGGGGCACGCCCCACTTAGAATTTCTCACTCTCTCTTAAAAAAATTTCTCTTCCTCTCTCAAGAGACTCAAAGGGGTACGCCCCGCTCTCTCATCTTTAATATCTCTCTCATGGAACTTCTCTCAACTCTCTCATGAGCTCTCATCTTTCATTGGGGTTTTAGACTATAGGGTTGTGATCGAAAAATAAGTATTTCTCTGAAACTAGGTTGCTAAGGAGATTCACCTAAGGGTTTGAGATTTGTGACAAAGGAATTCATAGTTTCATTAGAGGGCTTGTCTTAAACTTGCTTTCCTGATTGAGATTGAAGGTTGCTCATTGATCCTGTACAATCGGATGGTGGTGACTCGGTGTGAGGTGTAATAAACTCAGTTGAGATAATCTCCGGCACTCTCTTTTTGTTTCTTGTCATATTTAATTATATTGTCTTTATATTCCCAAGCATAAGAATTGTGGATATTTTCTTTGTTTAAAGAAATTTGGTTTAATTGCATCAAGGTTTTTAAGATCTTGGATTTGTTAGTTTTGTTTTCTTTGAAGCAAGAGTTATTGTAATAAGACTACGTGTAAGTGATCTTTGCAAGATTACATTAGTCTGTCTTTCATTGATATCAGAGCTATTGATATTTGATGTCATTAGTTTTCTTTTCTGTTTATTGAATCTAGAATAAGGAATGAGATTAAAAAAAGCTAATGATCTTTGAGTCATGTAATACACCCACGGTTAAGAATTATTGAAATATTCAAACACCAAAAAGGCACTGTGCAGAATGGGTGTTTTGTGCTATTTTTGAAGAGTGATATGAAGAAAATAATGATATATTTTTCCATTGCATACTTCAATGATATCATGTGTCTTTGAGAATAGGATCTATCCACAAACTTTTAGTGCAAGATCCTAAGGGAATTGAGAGTTATAAACTCATCAATGAAGGGTGTCAATTCTTAACGTGCAAAATTCAAGAACTTTCCATTAAGTTCTGTGATTTTTCCTACATAACATATGACTTTATTTCCAGCTAAAATTTTACTGTAACTCATCAAATTGAGTCTACATTAAAAAAAAATAGCTTCATCAAGAAATGCCCTATGGTTTGAAAGATATGGTAATTTATTGAAGGGTACGCAAGTGCTGTTTTCTGTAACGAAAAATGTTTCAATAACTTGAAAGTCAAGATTTTATTTCTATTATTAACATAATCTTTTATGATCCACACTAAATTTTTAGACTTCCATTCTGAGCCTTTTTTTTAATAAAATTAATTTGAGAGATAAATCTCTACGGGAAGAGAGGAATAAAAATTATGAATTGAAGAGAGGTCATCCTGAATTTTCTAGAATTTGGTATATTCTTCATTGAGACATGAATATCTATATTTATCAAGCCTATTTAACAGAGTGATATGAGGCTTGTGAAAATACATGTATTACTATTATGTGCCTACTTTCAAACAAAATTGGTTTGAAAGGGAAACTCCCTGAGGGTAGAGAGAAAAAGCAATTTTACTAGAAAGTGTTCATTCTGGAATTCTGCAGTATGGTTTATGTTGTGACGTGAATGTCACTTATTTATTTTTCCAAAGAAAAATATTATTTGGGATTCACAATATGTTGTTATGATTCGGTTTTGAGTCTAGTTTTCAACACAAAAGATTTCAGAAAGAATTCTTTGATGATAGAGACAAATTTTTTATTGATAGGTGCTTAACCAAATTTTCTACTGAGAAAATTGCATTGTGACGTAAATGTCACTAAAATGAAGATTTACTAAATGGTATGATTTAGGGATGGAATTGAGAACTATTTTATATTTTTTTAGTCTATTTCATTGCTTAAAAGGATTCGGAGATAACTCGTTATGAGTTGAGAGATATGATATTATTTATCATAGGATACTGAAGTTATATTATGCAAAAAATTGAATGATGTGGCATGATAAGGCACATCTTTGGATTACTAATTAAGAAGACCTTTTTAGGGTTCATTTAAAAAGGTTTTACAGTGTGCCATGAGTATGGTTTATTATAGTAAACATTAGAGAGATGTAATACAGAGTTCGTGAGATATGACACACTATATGAAGAGTTTTCGATTTGGAAATAGCAGAAAGAAGAAGAAACACAATACCTATAAAAATATATATGTTTCTTCAAGATGAAGGGATACATAGAGAGACTTAGTGGTAACAAAAAATGCTAAAGATCAGTAAGAGAACCAAATTTGTGATATTTGAAATGATGGGATGAATAAGAGAATTTCTTCACGGTGTGAGACAAGGAGAATCCAAGTGCCGAAGAGATGGACACTACACGACATGTGAAACCGATTACCAATATATTCTCCATCAGTTGCGTGCTCTTCAAAGTTCACAAAAGTTTGTCAAACAAGTAAAAGCAATGAATAAAAAATCCTAAGTACCACACTACATGGTTTTGAAGTATGAAATATGTCCTACATTACATGATAAGGTCATATAGGGAAAGATGATTCAATAAATTTTTATTTTATGTTTAATATGCTTTGGTTATATTTTGGCTAATTGTTTTATGAATCTGTATGAAGTGCATGGATATTAAGTGAGGGGTGTTAACAAATTTGAAAGAGAGCTGATTTATGAATACCCTATGTTTTAGTGCCTCCTTGTGCTAGAGTATGAACTACTTAAGGTGGTAATACATATGGATATGTGATTTGATCAAGGGCTTTGAGCCCTAAGGATGAAATACGAGAGATAGGTGTGGCGCATTCAAATATGTAAGCACGAAGGGAGTGTTTTGATGGAACTCTGTCTTAGTTACCATCTTCCCAATAATGTCTTTAATATAATGTATTGCATGATAAACTCTCCATATTTACCAAGAATGAAGTATTTTGTCGAGGCTTTAATAACCTTTCTTTAGTAATGCTTTATTTTGGATTAAACTATAAGATGGTCTATATGATTTATTTTTTGTGGCCATGAACTTGACTTGGTAGGAAATTAAAGGTAAATGCGGTAAAAAGATTTACGAAGGCTAAGCATGTATTTCAAAATTAAATTGGTTGTTTTGAGAAAAACCTAAGTCTATGAATATGGTTTGAGAAAACCACATAATCTTGCAAGGTCCACTACGTATTTATGAAAATCATTTTAAAACGTCATACTATTATCTAACTATTGCTTGTGAATGCATATATATATATATATATATATATACCATATCTAA